>WBNO01020843.1:0-13656 GCA_013400575.1 Peucedramus taeniatus
TTTTACTGTAATAGCAGGTAAATTTCAACAGAAATTTGAATTTGTTATTAGAATCTTTTGGCTTTTTCGTGTGGCCTGCCAAAAGGAAAAAAAAAGGCAGTGGGGCTTTTCCTCCTGCAGATTGAACTTTGTGTTACTGTTATTCATTATTGCATGGGAAGTACTGTAGATGACAGGGGACAGCTGGAGAATAATCTGGAGGTCCAGCACTGCTAGAGATGGTTGTTCTGTCCCACGTCTGTGAATATATACAAAACTGTATGCAAGACAGTTTAGTTAATAAATAGAACATAATTCAGAAAGAGATTAATCTAGCAGATTATGGAAATTTCCGTGAATATTTTGAGTCCTGAAGTGCTTAATTCAATAGAGAGAGTGATTAGGGCAGTTAATTCTCTAATTTCTATTTCTGCAAGAGCAGAGAAAGTGATAAGGAAAGGCAATAACTGTAAGAGAATGGATAATAGAACAGGTAAGCAATAATGAAAAATGTAGATTTATAAATAGGAAAGGCCAAATTCTGCAGTTGGTTGCATTTCTGAAAGGGCATTGAAACTAATAAGCTTCCGATGATTTATATTGAAGACATTCTTTTCTAGCACCCTGCCAGATTTGACCAGTATTTGCTAGCAATATTAAACAATCTCAGAACAGTTGTTTCATGAACTTCTCTTGAAAACACAACATCTGTAATTGTATTCTTGTGAAAATTTCCTCTTGCAAAGCTTGGTAATGGTCTCTGTGTTCTTAGTCTAAGATTTATATTGCTGTTTATGTGGTTGTTTTTAATATCATTGTGGTATTTACATGAATCACTTAAAACCAGTCAAAAGTACTTTTTTAACAATCCAAAATTTATACATGTATTTGATTCAGAGGCTGTTTCAGGCAAAGAAACCTACCACCACCAACTCTGGGAAAATATTTAGTGGTATGGTCACTTTGGACTTGATTCTGTTCCTAAATCTTCTCTTTCCTTAGTCACTTCCAGAAAACTTCTGGAATTTTGTGTATAGTACCATTTGAAACTGTAGCTGGTATCTTTCAACCTTGTGCATCATGAAAGCTGGGCTACATTTGATAAGCCAAGCTTAGTATAGATGCTTTGTAGTTATGAGTACTCTGAAAACCCATGCCATGTTTTTGTAGTGGGATTCAATTTTTATTGTTTGCAGGTATTACTGTTTAATTTGGTCTGTCTAATTTATTGATTAATGCTGAAAACTCCTCCTTACATGTAAGCGGTGAAAATACTTGCAAATAAAGTATTCTGATTTATTTAGTTCTGTAATTACTCTACAAGTAGAGCTCCCATTGAACTGAAAATGAAGCTCTGATTGCAGATTTTGCTACAGCATAATGAATCCTTTGCTGGTGAATTCTTTACTAGTGTATGCCAGAGTTTGACTTGCTTTATAGTGTGAAATGCTTCTTCTTAGCGTTTTTTTTTGTTTTTTTTTCTTCCAGAGCACTGTATTGTCATTTAGGAAAGTCTGTTTTTAAGCTTACATGATGTTATCCTGTAATATAAATCAAGGTGTATTTTATTTTTTGTTCTGTACATTTTTGTATGGGTTTGGTTATATAAAACCTATAGTAAATTCTTGTTTGCTACATTACTAGAGGACAAAGTCAGGATGTTGCAGGTATATATATATTTACAGAAACAACTTACTGTGTGAGGAAATCCTGAAGCCATTTAAATGTAAGGGTTTTTTTAATGTGGCCAGTATTTCCTTTGAAAATACATAGATTAGTTTTCCATTGGGAAAAAAAGGAAAAAAGTAGTTTGAATGAAAAAACAGTGCCAAAAATCCTTTTTCAGTCTATGTGTTTTAAAATATATTAGGCCTATGCATTCATCAGATAAAGGCTGCAATTTTGGTACTAAATTTTAAAAACTTTCAGCAGCATGAAAATAATATTCAAGTGAATTGCTAAGCCAGCAGAATTTTCCAAAGCAGTAATAAGAAAACTTTGAACTCAAGGACTATGAGTCCTGATCTTTCTATTTAGATTTCTGAATCTCATAGTAGTTGCTAAAAGAGAACTTCTGTTTCATGTGATCTGTGCAACAGTCTCATATATTTTGTCCAGCTCTGATTTTTGTTTTTCTGGTTTCATATAGTCTCGAGAATCTTATGAGCTAAGAGCAGCCTATGGAAAACATGAAGAAAGACTGCAGATGTTACAGACCAACTACAGAGTGCTAAAAGAGCAATTAAAGCAGTGGGAAGAGGGCAATAGCAGGTAAGTTACATAGCTCATTAAAAACATTTTCCTTACACAAGAAATCTGAATAGAAGTATTACATAGGTATTCAAAAGAGTGTAATTTGAAGGAAGAAGCTACTGTGTGGTGATCAAGACTATCCTTTGTTACAGTAGAATACACGGCTTACCCCTATATGAGAAAAATTATATAGTTGAAACCAAGAAGAAATATACTGAGCTGACACCTTGACTTATTTTATTTAGGCTCTCATTGAGAGCCTGAGTACTGGACAAAGGTCAGCTAAGACTGGTTACTTGTGTTTGCCTAATTCCTCACTCATTTATTTTGTTGACTGCATGTTTTTAATTTTCTGTAACACAGCAGTTGCTCATTATGTTTCAAACAGTTTTTAAAAATCGTTTTATTCATTAAAATATAGAAATAATACCCTCTCTAACATTTAGTGATTCATATATTAACTGAGGCTAAAATCTCCTTCGATATAGGGAAAAAGTAAAATAATATGTGCATGAAACCAAGGTGTTTTCATCTGTTAAATTATTTAAAAATAAATTATTTCTGATAATTTTACAAAAAAAATGCAGTAATATGTCCTTATTAATGGAAAGAGGAAAGACTTTACCACATAAAATTTGCATAATGAACATTCTGTATATCATTCTCCCTTAGGCTCTATACAGAACAGTGAAAATTTTATGCAGAAGTTCTTCTTTTTTAAGTCCTTAGCAGATAGAATTTCTCGTAAACAGATGCAATTGGAGGTATGAACACATTTTTTATCAGTTCCATTATCAAGCACTGCTGTTTTTCAGGACCTGTTTCAGGAAAGTAATTTCCTTGTGGCTTTAGCAGGGCTATAGCATGCACCTAACAGCTCAGTAAACACTTGTGTGTTTTGCTAAAAATAATTATTTTTGCAGTTAGAACAATACTGACTAATCTTGACACTAACTTTATAACTCTGTCTGAGGGTCACAGAAAATGCTGCAAAGCTGGTAGCTGTTCAGAGTTTGGGGTGACATAAAGCATCCTACTGTGAATGATAAACTGTTCCTTATATGTAAGTAATGCTATGGCCTATCTTAGTAGATTTGCATTGCTTTGAAATACTAGCATTTACGTAGGAGCTGTTTGTCTTTAAAAAAGGGAGAAAAAAAAGGTGTGGATGGAAACAATGGTGAAGTACAAAATTGCTAGAGGTATTGGCGGTAACACCGGAGCATTTTTTGAAATACCCAAGCATAATGGCAAATATATTTGGGTAAATTATAATGAAAAGATTTTGGGTTTTTAGGAAAAATATGGATTTTTTTTCTTCTACTCACTGTTTTAAGTTTAGTGCAATCTGTAAGTGACTTAAGGATGATAGTTACTAAATTCAATGAAATTATTTAATTCTGTCTCTATACCTAGACAGGCCTTCATATCCACTGAGAGTCCAAGGCTAACAAGATAAAAAAATTGAACTAGATAAAGACATTAAAATCTTAAACTTTATATACAGTGAAGCACTGGGTGTTCTGGTTCTGATAGTTAAAAAAAAAAAAAACTAAAAAGAAAAGGGAAAGAGAGACAAAGTGGCTTCTGTTTAAAGTAAATGAGACAAGCTTGTGTTATAATAAATGTATTTTGGAAAAGTAGTATATTGAGGAGAATATAGTGCTCAGTCTTCACTTAGTCATTTAATTTTTTCATCTCTATTTAAGATGAGTTGAAAATAACAGGATTTCAATAATCCTTGTTATCAGATTAGATTTGTATGAAGCCACACTAAAGGAGGTTTGGTTTTCATTTTTAATACGCTTAAACAAAGGAAAGTAGACAAGACACAAATAAAAGCAGTCTGTAACAATAAAACTGTTATTTTGGTATCTCAAAAAGCTGTATAGTGCTGCTGTAATGTAACTTGTGCATTAAGAAGTCAGTATCAGGTGCTTAGGTGGCATTTCTGATCCTTTGTAAGTGATGGAGGACCCCATTCTCCATATTCTTCATAGATTAGTATCTGTTATTGAGATGGCAGCTGATGGGACCTAATCCACCTGTCAGTGTACATACAACTTGCACTGATGTACGTGACTGCAAAGATGATGGGAGCCCTAGAAGGTTACCACATTGTCTGAGAGTTTATTTCTATGCCCAGTAGGAATTTGGATTGCAGAGTTTTAAATTGATTTCGTAAAGGATTTTTAAATACAGTTTTTATATTTGGAATATTAAAATACTTAAAAATATTTTAATGACAGAAAAACTGTTAAATATTTTAATTTTATTTTTTTGTGCTTCTAACATCAATATGCTTTTTCTTAATAAAATAAGATCTTGTCGATAGATAGTTAATTCCTTTATTAAACTGTAGAACAACAGTGCGATTTAGAGTGGGCATTAGTTACAAGTTCCAGGTTGGCTTACTGGGTTGTTAGGGGAGCTGATGACTCTCCCTTTATTTTCAAGAGATTATGCGATGATTTTCTTCTTCTTTTTCATACGAGTATTTAAAGTAACATTGTCAGAATGTGGGAGACACTATTCTGCCATGTCACCTAGGAGGCATGGTGTCATACTAGCCCAATACCTGTCTGAAACTATGTAATTGAACTTCTCTTTATTACCACAGTTAAGATTTCATGCCTCAGAACGTATACTTCATACAAAATTCAGATTCAGTGGATGCTGTACTTGAAAATTTGTATTTTCTGAAAGCAGAGGTGCTTTTCTCCTAAAACATTTTAATATTTGAAAGCAACCTTTTTAAACTCATAAACAGCCTTGAAAATAGTAAAAGCAGATACCAGCATATAGGCTCCTGTCAGCTTTGTCAAGAGGATCCTGATGTGATGTGGAATGAACTGGCCTTTTTCAAAAGGGAGCACAAAAAGCTGTTGATTGAGAAGTGAGTTTTTTTCTTAAATGGTGTTTAAGTAAAGCAGCATACTGTTTTTTTTTCTGAACTGCTTTACAGGCCA
This sequence comes from Peucedramus taeniatus, assembly GCA_013400575.1. Lineage (NCBI taxonomy): Eukaryota > Metazoa > Chordata > Aves > Passeriformes > Fringillidae > Peucedramus > Peucedramus taeniatus. Next base: position 5,202 of record WBNO01020843.1, read on the forward strand.
TGCAAGAGGAATTCCTTGCAAAATTCCATTATAGAAACATCTACCAAAAGCAGAAAAGGAAAACATCAGCTTTTTTTTTTTTCTTCCTTCTCTCTCCCCCTTAAATCAGTGACAAGTTACAAGTTTGCTAGCACTAACAGAAACTGTATTCCATGATCTAGGGATTGTGTTAATTAATGTGGCTCTCATCTGTTGGAGGTGTCGCTCTTCATTAGCCTGTATTTTACACACTGCCGTGCTTCATTTTTGGAATGAGGTGGTGAGGGGATAACCTAGCCAGCCATCCTTGTTTGATCTCTGTGATACATACGCAATGCAGAATGCCTCAGCTCTCTTGGTTCCCTGCCCTGTCCTGCTAATCCCAGCTGAGCTCATTATGGTGTAGCCTTGCTGCTACTCCTGGAGCCAGAGCTGTCCAAGCTAATTACTGGTAGCAGCAGAGCTGCCTGTTAAGGGTCTGGTGTGGATCTGCTAACATGGTCCTTGGTAGTGACCTGCAAAAAGCACGAGGGAGTTGCTCTCTTTCTTGCTGTGCACAGCCTGTCCTTTGGGTTTAGTGCTGATCCCTTCACACAGCTCTTTCAGCTGTAGTAAGTGTAAAACTTGGTGAAGGAAACTCTTACTTTAGAAAACATACAGTTTGCTGCTTTGATCTCATAATTCATAGGCTATTACACTCAGCCAGGCAAAGTAAAAAAATGTCCTTTTATACTAGACAAAAGGAAGTTAGTATGGTATAATTAGCCCTTTGCTGTGATTTAATGCTTTCTGTAAGTGACTATGATATTTTGTTTTAATTTAAGAATCAAGACATCATAGAAAGTTCTATTCTGGCTTTGTTTTTGTCAGCATTAAAAAAAAGTGTTTTCCCAATGGATCACAATGTAAGCCCATTTTGTGGCAATACCATGAAGGCTGCTATCATAGAATTTCAACAGCAGCAAATTGTTTTGTTCTGTGTAAGTTCTTGTGTTGACCACAATCTCCATTGGTATATTATAGGCAATGTTGCCAGTAGCTGTGTTACATGGTGTATTCTTATATCTGCCAGTTAAAATTGTGTGCCTGACTTCATTGTCATCTTTTTTTGCTGTTTTGAAGCTATAACAACAAATTATCACATGCAATTATTTTGTGGGTTTTCATTTTTTATTTTTATGTAGGAAAGAACACTTTCTTGCCATGTATATAATTGCATACATGTAATTCCCCTTCCATCACTAGTGAACACATTCACCACAGGCAGTAACTAATAACTCAGGAGCAATTACCTAAGCCTCTTTTTTCACACAAAGCCATGCAAGAGAGATTGCTTATATATTGTGCACACCTTGAAGCTTGGTACAGGTGGACTGCTTTTTTAGAGTTCCTGTGGAGTCACATTTATGGGAACACCCTTATTTCTTGTATGTTGCAGATCATTGACCTTGACTAGACTGTGGTGAGGTGTCATGAGCAAACAGTTGAGCTCTTCAGAATATGGAATTTATAAGGCAAAATGGGTTCATAAAAGTCCACATAGTAAGGATTTAGTAAGAAGCTAGTGCAGCATTGTGTTCATTAAGGTGAACTCCTTGTGTGGATTTAGATATTGTTTATTCCTTATGGGCAATGTCACTTACTGTTAGTTGAAGTAAGGAAGAAATGAATGCGTAATTGCGGGGTTTATATCTGTCTTTCTCTAATAATGACAGTCTTTAATTTGTTGAAGGAAATCACCATTTCAGGATTTCAGCTAATTTTCTTAAAGTCAATACTAAATTTATTGTACTTTTCAGGTATGTGGATAGAGCTGCTTTTATATTGCTTCTGTTGTTTTTTAAATTCCGTGGATAAAGGACACGATCTATGGAGTTGGACCATTTACTTATATGTGTAATGTTACAGGCAGTGTAAGTAAATCAGGTTAGCCCATAGCTTTTGTGAATACACTTAGTTGGATAGAGGCAAGTGGTTATCTTAAGCTGATGTAGAACATACATAAACCAAAACCAATAAACCGTTGTTTAAAGAAAAGTGTCTGTAGGGATTTTTTTTTGGTTTAATTGGTTTTAACTTTAAATATGTAAAATTTCTCTCTATGACTAAGCCTAAGAGTGAGTGTTTAGAAAATAGGATTATTCGTTGTTGCGTGTTTATGTATTTAATTTGTAATAGACTTTCTCTCCCATCTTCTGAGGGATAGAGCAATGATGTAAAATGTCTTTAATATGCACATACATTAATCATGGTTTTAGCCCTCCACTGGACCCGCTCCAGGGGCTTCATGACTCTCTTCTAGTGAGTAACCCAGAAATGGATACAGCAATCCAGATGTGGCCTCACCAAGGTTGAGTAGAGAAGCAGGATCATCTTCCTCAATCTGCTGGCTGCTCTTCCTAATGCACCACCAGGACACACTGCTGGCTCATGGACAGCTTGTTGACCTGAAGGACTCGCAGGTCCCACTCCATACAGCTGCTTCACTGCACATCCAATTTTTCTGCTACCTGATTGCAAGCTGGCTAATTTAAACTATTTCAGCATTTCCATATCAAAAGCTAGTTAGCTGGAGCATAGGGATACCGTTTCCCTTTGGCCTTTACGTACAGACTTTGGAAACATATAGATGACTGGATATAAACTGTTGTGGAATCTTTACCATTTTACATCTTTCATTCTGTATTATTTGTAGGCAACCTTGTAGTAGATACCAGCAACACTCAATTATTTGACAATGAACATTCTTCAACATCAAACATGATGACATAAGTTATCATTTTTACAGCTAGCTGGATATTTGTTGTCTTTATGACTGTTGTGTAGTTGTGCATGTCATCCATTATAGGAAGTGTGCTCTGGGTCTTCAGAGCATATGGAATCACTGCAAGCTCAGACATATCCTTCCTCTGCTGTAGCAGCTATTTAATACATGTTTCTGATAAACTTTCCTTTTTTAGACCTCATGGTTTCTGCTTTCCTTATTCTTGTGAAATTAAAGCAACTTTTGTATAACTGGTGTAGTGGTATGTGACCAACTAGTTGACAGGACCCCATCTTAGTACCAGCAGCACCATGTGATGCCTCTTGCCTTTTCTAGCTGTGAGAATGGGTATGGTGGAAAAAAGCTGAATTAAGTGTACTGGAATGCTAGCAGTAAGAAACACAAACACAGGCTTTATTAGTTCCTTTGCTTCATGAATGTGTGTTATCTCCCTCGTTCTTTAACTAGAGAACCTGCTGAAAAATGCAGTTTTGATATTCTTGACGGTCTCAGGCAATAGGAGATACCTGGTCATCAAAGACTTTTAAACCTCTGATGTTTTGTGAAACATCCAAATATCCCAGCCATTTTTTCTGTGTTTCACTCAATAGGTACAGCATGTAGCAGATTAATATGTAACAAAGTGCATTCACGCAACATCAGTGTTAAAAAGTGGCACCTACAGCATATAGCCCTTCTGACTTGTGTGTTTTCTCTGTAAAGTAATCTTTCTGGTTATCAGTTTTAGGAGTGCTGGGACATAGCAGACATTTTACTAATAAATATTCAAATCTAATAGGTCAGGGCTCTTGCTTGCTTTTTTCTGCAGTTAGTAATTCTGTAGTTTAGAGGCATATATAGTTAAAATGATGGTGTGTGTGTGTGTTTGTTTAGGTTAGGATAGATAAAAATCTGAAATACCAGCTTTCATTCTACTGAAAGCAATTCCAGCCTAAGTTCTGCAGCTAGTCTTGTGACTTCTGAGGGTTCTGACAAAGTGCATGCTTACTGACTGTACTGAGTTTTGCTCAGTGAAAATGACAGTCAGGCTCAAGTGTGAGAATGGGAAATACTGTACTACAAATAAATTAAAATGTAAGAAATCAGCAGCATTTGGTGTAATACAGAGTATAGTTTCTATAAGATATTTTTAAAGAACCAAAGTCAGAACTGCAAATGCCACATGAACTGTTGCAGGGGCTTTTACATAATGAACAAAATGGCTCTTTTTTTGAAGATAATTAGTTTTTTTTCTAGCAAGCTTCCAGTTATATTTTCACCAAGCACTGTGTCTACTGTTTTCCAGTGAGAGGGTTCCATCAAGGATAATGAGATTAATGTTTTTTAATTGTTAAGTTTGTGTCTAGAACATTTATTACCTGTGTCCACCCGTTCTTGTAATTTTCTGCATCCTAGCTAACAGGCAAATTTGAGGATTTAGTGTGTTTTTTTATATCAGTTGTGTTTATGTTTTTCCTTTGTTCCTTCCTATTTAATCAGACATGTTTTGTCTCGTACTCCGGTGCCTTCTCATGTATGATGGAACTGTGTCATATTGCAAACATGAGTCATGCTGCTAAACATTTTTTTTTCAAAATTTAGAAACAGGTAAATGCAGAATTAAAGTTGCATTAATGATAAAATTTGGGCATTGTTAGGGACAAAAATAGCAGAGAGATGGTGGAGAAAGTTAAGGACATTGTGTTAGCATCCCTTTGTATTGTTGCTTGCACAGAGCTATTGTTTGCCTCCCTGTTGGATCAAAGTGATTTCTGTAGATTAGTTGGTTTGAAAATGATTTGTTGTACTGGTGGTAAGCATACCGCCTGCAGAAGTGCTGTCTTTTCCTTATCCCTCTGTCTGACCTAGACAAAAGGTCTTCAGCATTTAGATGGAAATGTCTGATTTATTAGTCTAGATATGTATAAAAACATAGAAGATAGAGATATGTATAAAAACAAAGAAGTACTAAGTGTGTCATATTAAACTGTACTGAATATTCATAGAAGAAGCCTATGAACCTACAGTTTGGTAATACCAAAGCACACTGATTGCTGCTAACATGTTAGACTGCTATTTTTAGAGAATAAGGAGTGAGTAATGAAAATAAATTTCTCTACAGTACCTTCTGTGAAGTTCTAGGATTTCTGGTAAAGGTAGTGCTTGGTACATTCTGGCAAGATGAATTTAATTCACAGTGCGTATTTTCCACTTGCCTTTGCATAGTACTGATTTTGGAACGGACATCATAAATTTTCATGATTCCATGTTTCTCAGCTTTCATAATACCATATGGAACTTCAACAACTGAATTTTGAAAAAATGTAGAAACATTTATTTCAGAGAGTGCAAATAATATTTTACAATGAAAGTTATTAAACATTGTTTATGTATTTTTGCTTTATCTCTTGAAATCTTTCCTAAAGTGTACTGATTTGTAATTCTAGAAAGTCAGATGTGGTGCTTAGTGGTCCTATATTGTGACCCAGCATGATCTTTGTGATAAAGTACTTAGTTCTCTTTTGTTGTATGAGGCAGAATATGCATATACATGGAAAAGTTTAATCTATCTTAATGCTTTTGAATATTTTTCTAATTTCTAAGGAATTCAGAATGCATTTTCTAAGAATTATTGTTGTATTTGCTTTTTTCCAAACACAATCATGTGAGTGTAAACATGGAATCATCAAAATTTTCCTGAAGCTCAAATACTTCAGTGGAAGAAATAAATTAAGAAATTTATTTTTATCCTTAGTTTTCATTATTGGAAACCAGCTCCATACTAACAGCAGGCTGTAGGCAAGAGACTTTAGTGTATTGTCATATGATGTTTGTAAAGGTTAGAAGGACTGATACAACAACAAAATTCTCTTGATATTCATATGATGGGTGCTGTACCCTTGTACTGTGATCTTCTCTGAGTTTTATTGATGCCAGTGGTACCCCACTCTTGGCCCTTGAGGTTGAATCTTTTTTGAACTAACGACATGTAAAAGCATTGTTTATGAGGCTGTTCTGGTGGTCTTATTTCAAAAGAATGGAAACCTGCAAATTAGAATAATAAACATAATTCACAGAGTGTAACATTTATACTTTTGTTAAATACCTCTAGATAAATAACTTGGATTTTTGTGCTACAGTGAAACAAATTAAAGATTACTAAATGGTACATAAAATGTTACACATGGGTTTCTACCATCCTTTTGCAAGCTAAAAGTTGTGCTGCATGTCGAAACTATCTTGGTCACTAGTGCTTCTTTGACTTTGGAGTGACTATTGACTTGAAATATATCTCAAAAGGCACTCTTGACAACTATGACACTATTCACTATTTTGTTATGTGAACAGACTTTGGACTGTTGAGGGGGGAGTTGCTTTTATCCTTTTTTTACTCCTGAATGTGGTTGTAAATCAGGGAGACTTTACTTAGCAACAACAGATATCTTTTCCTGCAATTTTCATCCATCCTGCAAGTGACTGAATTGGGAAACAAGAACGATAAAGACATATTTCTGGGAAGTGGGTGCACAAGTAAGATAGATAGCTTAAAGACTCTGTGTAGTCAAATACTTCATTTCCTTGGTTAATTAAGACTATACATTTCTTAGTGTAAACTCTAAGTTTACAATATTTTTCCTGTAAAGGAATTCCAGTAAATCATTCTGGATAGTGTGAATGATCACAGAGTGGGAGTAATGCTAGTACTTTTTGCTTTATTCTTACCTTGGCAGTGTTAGCCTCAGACATATGTAATGCTTTTTGCTCTCTCACAGTCTATATCAAACACTTACTCCCAGGTTTGCTCTCATTTTCCAAGGCTGTCATAAATATACAGACCCATGAAAAGAGCATATTTTGCTCTTACTGCAGGTAAATGTACTTGAATCATAATGCTGTAGGAAGAAAGTGACAAATTTCTGTCAGAGTAGTATTTCACCTGTAAAAGTAGGATAAAAATTTTGCCTGTCTTGGTTTTCCTGACTTGAAGTAATTTCAGAATAGTAGAAAATCAAAATGAATTTTGCATTATGATGTATGAGACCATTTTTGACAGCCTCTTCCTATATTTTCTGTATGGGCTTTTACAGAAGTATGTGTAATGTGCATGTGCATTCTGCTCTAGTTTTAAAGAGCAGAATGTTTGCCCTTCTAAAAATTAGAAGACTAAAGAGAAGAAAGTGCAGTTCAGCTTTGCTTACCTAGATGTTTCTCTGTTGATGTGCTGTTTTTCTTCTCGAGCACCTTTTTTTTTTTTCTGAGAGGAAAGCAGAGCTGCTTCTGCTGTCCTATTTTCCTTGCAAGGATTAGTGGGCTATTTAACTTAAGCTTTGGATAAGTAAAAAATTCTTTGACACTATGTTGACCTGGTGTCTTTAGAACTTATTTTTTGGTTACTGCAATAAGCAATGCTGCTGTCCCTTTTTAAGGACTGTGATAACGAGCATGCAAAGCTTGGTTAGCAGTCTTTTTCTGTATGATTTTTTTTTAATTTGGCTTTTCTGTCTTTAACAGTCTTCCATGACTCTGGAGGAAAACAGTTAAAAAGGCAATAGTTAACCTCATGGACTCAGAGGAAGGCTTCCCTGACTGCAGCAGCTCCTGGACTAGCCCCCTGATATCTGTCCATACCAGCAACAATATGCATTAGGAGATTGTGGTTGGTTGTGCTTATTTCTCCAAAGAGTCATCCTGCTGCAGTCTTTACAACATGTAATCCTGGGGAAGGAGTCGGTTTCCTCAGTGGGTTATTCCATCTTATGTATTCAGCTCTATTAGAAATTAGATTCTCTGCATGGTTTTATTTTCCAGATAAAATTCCCTGGGACAAATGGGAAAAATGTCTTAGTGTTTGTTTGGATGTTTATTTTAGACTGCCATGAGCCTGCTCTCTTAATTCCTTTTATCTGTATGCAGGGGAGTGTAGAAGTCTCCTGCTTGTCTTACCTGTGAATACTGAAAGCTGCTGATGAGCAATGGCTGACTTACGGGATGTGTATTACTCAGGAGGCAGTTGTTTGCTAGAGGACTAACTAGAGTCTTCTGGCAATGGGTTAACCCAGGGTCAGCAGCTCTGGAGGGAAAGAGCCCTTTAAACTCATAAGTGCAGAGAGAAAGTTTATGCTATAGTTCGGGCTGTCTTTCTAAATTACCTTTTCTTTAATGCATTGAGGCCCAAGTGCACATGTGTACATGTACCTTAGATTTGGAGCTGTGTGAGAGCTCCTGATGGTATCTTTAGAACTGCTGACAATTAAAAATGATGAGTACTAGAATATTTTGTTCTAGCAAGAGGGTATATTTTGCAGAAGCCCTGCTTATATGCAGATGGTGGGAGCATTTCTCCTATTCTAATAACTTGATAAGTAAGCAACTGTTACAAAGAATTTCTTGCTGATGCCTAGCTATAATCTGAAAGAAATTGGAAGTAATTATTTTAGCATAACTGATTCTATAGCACAGTTTTAAATATGCTACCTCTACTTATATTCCAAATGGGTGAGTATTAAAAAACAAAACTAAAAAAAGGAGGAGTAATCGAAAGTATTATGTTGAGAAAAATAGAGCCCAGACTATTGTATTGTAATGAAAACAGCAGATTCTGTAATTGTGGGTCAAGATCAGTACCTTCAAAAATGTGTGCGATACCACGATAAACTTTTATCTGCATAGATTTGATCTCTCTTGATTTCTGAATACCCTTGTTTTAATACT
>WBNO01020847.1:0-11353 GCA_013400575.1 Peucedramus taeniatus
AACTATGTTGTTACATGCTAAATTCTTTTAGAAGTAGTTTTCTTTATTTAGTTAATAAATTTTTGTCTCACAAATCTGTGTTTTTAGTGAAGTATGTAGTATTTAGTAGAGCTATTACTAGTTGATTTATTCATTATATGTGAGAAGAGAAGAGTAAGATTCCAAGACTGTTGTATATTAGTACACAAAGCAAGACAAGGCTAATTACTGGTCATGTTGCTGCAATGTAAATTATTTTACTTTTAATTTATTTATTAAAACACTCAGTGCATGTTTTCCCATAAAATATGCAATGTACTTATAGAAACATATTTATCTGCTTTCAAAAAATGCAGAATAAATTTGTTATGGCAGAGAAATTTATTTTGGTTAGTTTAGTGACATACAATTTGAAACAAGTTTCTGATGTACTGGTTTGATGCCCTCAGTCATACAGATCCATTCACTTACTGAACAAGTTATACTGAGATTATTTGTAAAGAACAATGCTATTTAATAGATTTTTATGTCTTAGTCATACATTAAGCTTTTGTGAGCTTTGCAGCTTTTCCACTCATGAAGTCATTAGTTCAAACAAGACTTGAGTAGTTGGAGTACCTCAAAAAATCACTTTTTCTTGTTCAGTCTTAAGCCACTAGAAAGCTGCATATTACTGTTTAATTCCAACTCACAACTGTGCACAGGAAGGTTTACTACTCTCCAGAGATAACCTTTTTTTTTAATAATAAGGAAATAGCAAGTTTTTATAGCTGTGCTAGAAACCTGTCACATTTATTACCAAAGCAATTTTTGTGACATGTGAGGCCTTTGTTGTATATTTAACATATTGATGTCTAAAATATTTAATTAGCAAATGAAATATTACACCGTCCTTGATAAAAATAGACTTTTATTTGGATTATTAATTCTCTAATTTTGCGGATTAGTTCAGTAAAGCACAGAATCCTATGGCTAAATCTCAAAAATTACAGAGGGAACCTTAATTCTCTGTAATATTAGGAGATTCTTTATGGTGAAAGACAAATGATTTCCTATCATCAACTATATTGTATAGCACAAAATTGTTACTTCAGATTATACACAACGAGGGTCTCTCTCCTTCTGAATTCACCAGTAAAGAGTAAAATTAACAGAAATTAACTCACGGAACCTTTTCTTAGTATGATCAGTGGTTCCATAACTTGCTTATGAAGGTCAGAAAAAAACCCAAAAATTATAATAAGAAGAAACAACCCTAAAATTCTATTAGAAATTTAAAAAGTTTTTTTTTTTTTTATGATGTTCTTTTAAAAATCTTACAATGTCTCTATAGACACTAGATAATCCAGCATTTTGATGTATTGATAGCTATTCCATATGAAACAGTGTGCTTTCCTTTACACACTCACCCATTCTAAGCTTCCATTCACATAAAACTGATTGGTAATTTCCCCAATTGTTAAGGAAATGCAGAGATAATAATAATAACAATAATAACAATAATAATGAGATAACATTGCAGGGATTTATCATTATAACTGAGCATTCTAAAATTCTCCAGACAAAATTACCCCAAAAAGTCTACAAACTGTTTCTTTTATTTAGCACTCTAACCATTCCTGACTATAGTCAGTCAGTTTGGTGTGAAAAACAGAGGAGGAAAAAAAGGAATGTTTCTATTCTTTATTATTTTCCTGATCCACTGCTCAAATTCTGGGGGAATGAAAGAAGAAGGAAGAGAAATTTCCAAATATTTTTTTTTTACAGGAAATTTTGTTTAATGTGACACCATAGGCATTCTAAAACATACGGAACTGCAAAAAATTAAAATTTCAAATTTCCTTGAAGAAACAAGTATTTGGGTCCTTCGTTACAGAAAGAATGCTTAGAGCCATGCTACTTTCTAATCAACATATTTGATAATTAGTGAAGAAATATTGCCTAGATATCTCAATGCAAATCTTTACTGTATTTCAAGGACTCCTGTTAAATACATTCCTGAGTTTCACAAATGTTCAAAAATTTTGCAGTAAACCTTCTAATCACTTTATTCTCTTTCAATATTCTCAGTCAAAAGGATGAAGTTGATCTGAAATGATACATTCCTTTTTCACAGTCACAGAAAGCAAAGATTTTCCTGATATCTTAAATTATGAAACTCTGCAAGGGATTTGATCAGCAAAGCCACCAGCTGCTTCTAATTCATTTTTCTCTGGTTATCTTTTTCTCTAGATCAATGCTAAACTGTTTGTCTTAAATGTCTATATTTATTGAAATAAAATATATTTCTTGATATATTCTGTACAAATGAATTCTCTACATGCAATTTTATTCACTATTTTGTATACCAACTGTTTTGCTATGAGGACTTGAATTAAATTATAAAGTTTCATATTTCAGAGTTTGAAAAAATTCCTATCTGTAGCACTGTCAAGACAGATATTTTTCTTAAGTACTTTTTACTATAATAAGTAAATTAATCTTGCTCTTGGACAGAATTTAGTGGACATCTTTTATTATCCCATAATGCCCAAACATTTGCCTGAAGTACTTTCCCTGTTCAATTAATTACCTTCTTTGCTTTTCCCTCTGTTGTCTCCAGTGGGCTAGTTTTCCAGATATGATCCAGAAATGAATGCAGAATGTGCCAAATCAATGAGGAAGTACAGTTCTGTTAACTAGGGTGGGACATTTGTTCATGCAACTAGAGATTTTTTCTTCATGATTTTCGACAGCAGATATTTGTTTTACTTATTTTCTTTCTTAGCACAGGCAAAAAAATGTGTCTGTCTATGATCTCTGTACTTCTAAATTTTTCCTCTAATCCTATAAAACACAGTGGGTGGTCAGCATCATTCTTCAGTTGCCACTATGGAAGAAGTCAAGAGGAATGGAGATAATGTCATGAAAGTTCAGAGCTAGCCGGGTCACAACTACATGAAGCAAAGCAAAAGATCTGTCTTCTCAGAAAAGGTTACTCAGTGAAAGAAGTTGAAAAAAAACAAAACTCAAAAAAACTCCACAGCCTTCTGTCTCATAAGCTTAAGCTGTGATGCTAAAACTGAAAATGGTTTACATGAATTTTTTAATCTTTTCTAAGTAAAACAAAAAAAGTATACTTTGACAACAGTTTTGCATTTCTGGAAGCAGAGTTTGTTGTTTTTAAAATGTTGCAATCCTCCCGGTGTTAAATAAAAATCTTAACATAGAATATTGGACAAAAATCAATCTATTCTTTGACCTGTGTGTCCTTTGGTCAGTTCACTACTTAGAGACCATTAGCAAAGAGCAGTGCAGACACTTCCATAATTCTGTGTACCACGTCAGCCTTTGCTGTACATTTATGGAGTCTTTCCAGGAAAGGCTTTGTCATCGTGCCATCTGCTGAGTGGGCCATGGGATTGAACTGCCAGAGCTGATGGATGTGTTCCATACACACTGCAAGTAAGGCACGCGTGGGATTTCCCCACTGAGGAATGCCAGTGACTCATGATTTCTACCTGATGACTCTTCAGCTGTTCTTCAGTGATGAGATCTGCCAAGAGGTGCATTTGGCTTGGGGAAAATCAAACACTGAAACTGCCATCCAAACTGGCCTGTGTATTTTCTAAAGAGGTGTATATGTAGGCTGCTAGTTTAAGAGCAATTGGTGAAATTCCTTTTTTTTCTTTTTTCAGGGAGACAAGGAACTCAGCTGCAAGATAATCCAAACAGAAAACAGGAAAAAGGAGCATCTCCAGTCAATAATATGTGGGGGATTTTGACTCTTAGACCTATAAATGCTTCATGAGATAGTTTAACTGCATCTATTTTGTTTCTAATTTGATGTGATGCAATTACTTCTAGTAAAAATCTTACTGTTTAAATATATTTTCTCAACACTCTTTGCTAATTTATAGGGTGTAAAAAGTGATAAAGTGATTGTGGCTGGTTTATCTTCCTGATGACAGCATCAAGGAAATTTAATTTCCACCTGCACTCACATCAAATGTACAGTTCTGTGTTGCACTAAATGTAACCCCTAAGTTAAATAAGATGTTGTAATAAGACATTGCCTACATATAGTGCCTGAGTTAAATAAAACAACAACATCTTCTTCAGACTTATTTTATTGTGTCAGTTGAACCCTAACACTTCCTGTCTTAAGAGAATTATAGAGACAAAGACTTATAGAATAGTTATGATTAAAAAAACTTTGAAGATCATCTAGTTCCATCTTCTCTGTCCAACTTATGTACTGGATTTTCTATAATGTTATCCAGTTTTCACATGCTACCAACTCAAGAGCAAAATAAGAACCTGGGTGATGGAAATAGACAGAGGTACACTATAGTCACAACAGTAAAATGATGGAAAAAAAAATTGTCAGTCTGCCATGGCTTGTTTTTGTCTCTTTTTTTTCTTTTCTTTTTTTTTTTTTTCCCTTATGTTTTTAATTTTTTCTTTTTCACTTCAGGTTTTTTCTCTTGCCTACTTCTGCAGATTCCTCTAAAGCCTAATGTTGCATGCCTCAAATAAACAAGCAAGTATGCTGCCTAGATGGTACAACACTGAAGGCTACTATTTTGTGTGGCTGAAAAAACAATTCTAAATATGTTTCTCATTTCCAAGTATATCTACTAGTGACAGGTTGGAATAACAAAGTGGGAAAGTAGGATGAATCAAATGTTTAAGCTTTAAGATTTAGTTTTTATTTCTCATTATTCAACTCTTAACAATTTTTAATAAACTAATTTTTTTTTTCTCTGAGTCAAGTCTGTTTTCTTTGTTACTTGTTCTTAGTATTTGGGGGATGATCTCTCCCAGTCCATATCTCAACCCACAAGCTTTTTGTTATATCTTCTCTTCCCTGTGCAGGTGAGGTGTGGCTTTGGTGGGCACCTGACAGCATCCAAGGTCAACCCAGCACACCTGATTTTCTTGTGTGTGCCACATGATGCTGCGTTCCCTGTCTCAGCAGCAGCAAAGGCAGCACACTGTGGTGATGACCTCTCTAGTACTTTTAAAAATAACCCTAGCTTTTTCTAACTTTTCTTTACTTTTTTTTTTTCTCTTTTCCTCCTTTACTATTAAATAAAAATACATCAATTTTTGGCATCAACATTTAATCTCATTTCATTTTTGTCTTGTTTTTTGGGAATATTTTGTACCTTCAAAGTTCTTTCCATTTTTATTCACAGAGACTTAGTTTTCTTTGCTCTTCTGTGCTTAAACCAGTTCGCAACAGATGGCTGCCACATTTGTTAACCTACAGTCAAATGGGACCTCCCCAGTTAGACAGGTCTGCTGGCAAATTATTGAAAGTGGCTCACTGAGCACTTCAGCTCAGTACCAGCTTTCTCAGTACCTCTGGGTGAATTTCACTCAGTTCCACAGTCTTGTGTGTGTCTAAGTGGTGTAGCAGATCAGTGACCATTTCCCCTTGTATTATGGGGGTTTCATTATGCTCTTCCATCTCCAGGTCAGGAAGCCAACTACTCCAAGAATAGCTGGTCATACTATAAGAGACTGAGTCAAAGATGACATCAAATATCTCAGCATTTTCCTCAGCTTTTGACCCTGGGTTTCTTTGTGCATCTAAAAAACCATAGAGATTCTCCTTAGCTCTCTTTTTGTTACTCAGCTTTTTCAAGGTGGAAAGAGAGGGGCACATTTACAGATGAAGAAATAACTTAAAAAGGCAAGACAAGAGAGACAACTATTAACTTGTCATGTTAATAATGAAGTGTAAAGGAGAAAGAATGAACAGAGCCCATCTAATCAGTAGAAAAAGATTTGTTTCCTCATTTCTAGTAAACAAACTGTGTGACTGCACTCACTTTTCCCTGACTTCTTCTCTACCTGAGTGCTCCATCATTCCTCTGTGACTTCTAATGACACATAAAACAAATAGTTGGAAGGATCATTTGGAAGTCACCTAGACTAACAGATATAAACTAGGACCAGTTAAACAAGTTGTTTATGGATTTGCCCATTTGATTTCTGAATCATCTCCAGAGATGGATGGAGATTCTGTGGGCAGAACCTCTGTGGGCAGCTTTTAAGTGTATTTGATCACCCCTGTAGTAAAAATATTGCCCAAATAAATGGATTCCTTTTAAAAAAAATATTATATTTGTAGTGGATGAGGGAAGGGTACTAATGTCATTTATCTTAACTTTAATAAGTCTTTAAAGTGTCCCAAAATACTCTTGTATCCGAATTAAGATTATAGTTTGAATGGGTGGATAACTACCTGAATAAAAAAAAAAAAATAATTGAGAGGTCAGGATCAAAGGAGAATGTTTACCCTAACCATGGGGTCTGGTGGTGTTCCTCATAGGTCCATTCAGGAACCTGTCCTATTTAATATCCATATCAGTGATCCAGAGGAGCTGACAGACTGAATTCTCAGCAAATATGCAAATGACAGTGTGTGAGTGAAAGAACACCAATACTGCTGAGGGCAGTGCTGCCATCCAAAAGGACCTGATACACAATTACTGTATCAAATTCGACAAGAACAAATAGGATACCTGGCACCTGGAAAAGGCATCCCTCTGGCTACAGTACAAGCTGGAGCTAGCAGTAGGGGAAGAAAGTTCTCCTGAAAAGCCTCTGGGAGTTGCAGCAAGCAGCAAGTTGATTATGAGCCATCAGTGTGCCCCACTGCAGAGGGACAAAGGAATCCTGGCCTGAGTTAATAGTAGTACAGGCAGTGGAATGAAGGATTTCCTTTTTACTCAATATCTGTTAGACATCACCTAGAATGCTGCAGCCAGTTTAGACACTTCCAAAGCAAGAAATATGTTGATAAATTGGCTTGGCCACCAAGGAATTCGAGGCTGCAAAATTTTTTTTTGTGAGGATTCAGAAAGCTGAGTTCATTTAGCCTAGAAAAAAGAAAACTTTGCAGGGTTTCTTTGCCTTTGCAGAAACCTAATGCCAGTTGTCCAAACACCTGCAAAAATGGCCTCAAGAAAACAGTCAAAGTTTTTGCAGCAATACATGTCAGGAAGACAAGAAACAACAGCCAAAATTCATGAGTGACTCCACATTTACCAATAAATAAACTTCTCCCTAATGAGGGCAGTTTGGAAGTAAAAGAGGTTAAAAGAAAAGTTGTGCAGTTTCCAATTACTGATTGGATGGTTACCTGAGAAACTTTACATAAAGCTTCTGAGGTTCCCTCCAGCCCCAATTACTCTATGATAATATAATCTTGTGGTTCTATGATGGAGAATGAACTATTTCAATAGTCTGAATTCTTTTCCTGTGCAATTGTAATATTCCTGGCTATGATAACTGCAGTTTCCCATTATTGCACAATAGTTAAGAAAAGTCTTAACTTGAAGTTTTAAAAATTGACTAGAAAGAAATACTGAAAGTTTTTTATGTATATTTTAGTTCTGAGAAGTTACAATTTTGTTTCTATATCTAACATGAGTTATATAGACTCATCTTCTCAAGGGAGACCATTTTCACAAAACCACTTTCTTCCCCCCAGAATTTTTTGCTCTGTCCAAACACAATTATTTTACAAAGGCAGTTTAAATGCTAGCACAATGCTACCAGAAAGCTGATAGCTTTATTTAGTACTTAGAGAGTCTCAGCACCCAGACTCTAGAAGTCAGTCTGGAAGTATTTGTGGACAGCAAGCATTTTCAGGAGAGTAATACGCAGATTGTGATTCTAGCTGGACACATATCTCCTCTCTAAAAAAGCCTCTGAAATTTCAAAACCTGCCACAGAAAGGAATTGTTTTCTTACTGACTTTCATGGACCTTGTTGTGACTAGGAAGCAGAACTGACAATCTGCTCTCCTTTGTGATCAACATTACTACATCGCTTACAACTGCTATATGGACATCCTAGAATACTTTCTTATTCTTCATGTTGCACAACAACATTGACTCATAGAATCATTTAGGATGGAAAGACCCTTAAGGTAATCAAGTCCAACAGCAGATGTACTGTCTGTTCACTCTCTAGTGTCTCAGCTAGGGAAAGATTTGGCTGATAGTACTCTTTTTTTAAACTTTCATTTTGGTTTCATTTTTATGCTTACTAAGAAAGCAGCAGCTGAAAGCACTGGAAAGAAGAAAATGCTTTATCATTAAGCACCATATTCTGCCAATTTCAATAATGGAAAATAAGAGAATTTTGTTTTGCTTTCTCATAACCTAGTCCTGGTATGTTAAAAAGTGGAAAAGAATAGATAAAAGAAAAAGCATATAGAACATTACTTTCTGTATTAAAATTTTTAGAATGGAAGAACAAATTTAAAGCATGAAGACTAGATTTATGCTACTACACTAAAGCTGTAGTATTACAGTAGATCATTAAAGATTTTTAAGATTTTTTTAAATATGAAGCTAATAAGTATTCAGATTTCTGTAGATGTCTATTAATGTCATGGCTGTTGTTACAATATCTTTTTCTAAGTATTTTAACATCAGACATTACTTCAGCATTACTTCAGACATTGGATACTCTAATTATTGTTATTGATCAATATATGGCAAAATACTATAATTTGAAGCAATAAATGTTTTATGAGGATCCTCCACTTGCAAAATAATTTAGCCACATAACTAAAAAAATATGAGTATGTATAAAAATTTACATATTGTATATATATTTATTAGGCTATATGCAATATACATATAACCTACGTATTGCATATGCTTCCTATGCTGTGCAGAGTAGTATACTAGTTATAAATTATATATTTATATAGTATATATTCTATATTTTGTATATTTTGTCTTTCCATTAGAAAGAATAAAGAAAATCTCACCACAACCGGCTTGATTTCAAATTAGATGAGTGCATGGATATATCCGGTTTATTCTTTATTGTACAATATCTATATACTCTGTGTGCACATAAATATACATCCAATATATATAAGTATATACTTGTCAGTGTCTTCTGGTTCCTTATATGTGACGTTCACCTTAACTGACTCCTCAGCTATCAGATCTTTATTTTCTTTAATTGCTTTTGTCACTTTAAATTATTATCTGGAGCCCATGCGGTGAGGACAGTTGACTGTTCTCATGAATTTTGATTGCGCTATTTAATCTCTTTCTCAGAGAGAATTTGAGAATTTATCTTGGCTCATTCACATGTGGTATCAATTTCTTTATTGACTGGAAAGCTCCGTACACCAGACCAATTATATTAATTTTGCTTTTTACTAATGACAAAATCCACCATCACTTTATTTTAAATTACAGGCATGACTGATGTGGCACAACTAGCCTGTTTTAGATATGGTTAGAGATAATCTATATCACATTGACATGGCTTCAGCATACAGAGAAGATACATAATTCTATACTTAGAAATGTGAACATGCAGCTACAGCACAAAATTCTGGACACTAGTTAGTGTGCTTTTTACTTTAAAATGCATGTATAGTTCCTTTGTTGGAAGTTACCCTCTCTTCAGTTTTGCCACTAGGGTATTTTGCACAAGTGTGTTCTCAATATACATTAGACAAAATATATTTTGATCTGATCTGCTTAAGCTGGCTGCTTTAGCATGAATTGGTATGCAGCAAAGTATGGAACGCTGAAAAACATTCACTGGATAATTACTGTAATATCTGTCTTAAACAACAATTTTTCATAAAATGATGGGACCTACATTTCAGAACTATTATTACACTTACTCCTAGTTCAGAAAATCAGTATATTATGCTGTCTTCATTTCAGAAGCAAGAAGATAATTAATAGGAACACAGCTACTTTACTGATTTTTTGTGTAATCAAACGTTAATTTAATATAGGTTCTGCATAATATATGACATCAAAATTATTTTACTAGGCTATTAGTTATTTCACTTATTTACTAGATGATGAAACTAAAGATGAATCATTTTTCACTGTCCTAACATTTTCCTTTTTTGATTTTCCTGTCACTTTATCAGTACATAGATGATGAAGAAAATGATCAGGCAATGGGAGACAGTCTGAAACTAAGTGCAGAAATGACAGGCCTTCATTTGTTTAACATCTGGGATCACAAAAAGATCATGGAAAATAAATATACAGATCAGGAATCTTAAAACGTTATTACATTCCTAAACATTGTATCATGCTTGCCTCATGTGAACAATCTCCTGTGTAAGAATAGATTATTTCACAGACCAAGACAGAAAAGGAGGTGAGTATGTTTGTTTGCTAACCAGTAATACAGATTACCATAAAACCAACCTAGTGCATCTTTCTTCATCATGTATAACTGAACTTTTGGCAACCAAATCAAAATTAAATCACCAAAACACATAGAAATAAAGGGAAAATTGGGGGTTTTGGGACATGCTATGTAGATTTTCTGATGTACCATGAAAGGTTAGTAAGACTACAAGCAACATGTGTAAGAGGAGCTCTTGAACTTGGTGGCTGAATTTACTATTGCTTAGGTAGTCATCCAGGCTCTTCATGTACCTTTATCAATCCTCACTGAAAATCTGAATTTACAAAATATTTTCATAAATTAATCTAACAAAGATTGGGGGGCTTTAATATAACAAATCATATAAGACATATTTTTCTCCAACTCCGATCATCCTATAAATAAAGGTGCTGCAACACGTATGGACCTGATAGGTGAATAACTTGGCTACAGGCTCACTTTATTTCCCATTAGCTCTCCATAGGAAGCTATAAGATTTGTAGCCATTAAACCATCTCCTTGACAAGAACAGCTTGTTCTACTTTTGTCAAAGAATTCCTCTAGATTAAGATGTCTTTGTATCAATGGCAGTTCTGTTTCATAAACCAATGTAAAATATGAGGATTTAAGCTCAATTTTATGATGCTTCTGAGACATTCTACTAGAACTCTTATTTTGGTGTGTGTAGTTGAAACTGTATAGTTTCCAGATTCCTGTAACAAACCAGATCATGGTGAGATTTAATGGCACGTACTGGACAAGATGGGTCTTGACATGCAGATAATGTAGAAATAAAAGGGCTCAATGTTACAGAATCTTAAAGAAAATTTTAAACCTCAGTCCATAATATTGCACAAGCTGTCTTAATCTTGAAAAGACTCAAAGAGTTGCATGACAATTTCTATTAATGCACATTTTCTCTGTGTAATCTCTTTGCTTGAATAAGGCAGCCAAAGTGGTATCTTCTATTCACCTACCTTCCCAAGAAAAACAGGAGACAGTGAGTAGACTGTGCTAACAACCTCCACTGAAGCAACCAAAACTTAGAATTCCATCTAATATAGTGAAAATTGACCACTCTGCTACTAGAAAATCAAACAGTTCACACATAATTTATAAGTCAAACATGTCAGGAATACAGGAACAAAAACTCGCCCCAAACAACAATCTCCCTCTGCCTCCCACCCCCCCAAAAAAAAAAAAAAAAAAA
>WBNO01020849.1:3241-18979 GCA_013400575.1 Peucedramus taeniatus
AATTATAATAATCTGAGGGAGGGGGTTTACATTCTCTATTCAAAGGGAGATTCCAGGGGTTTTTTCCTGGCAGGTACCTGTCTTTCAAACCAGGACACAAGGGTGGGATACAGGTGTCATCAAGTCACTAAAACTCATTGTGTTCATTTACTGCAAAGACACCTGTGCTTCATAATTCAAAAGAATGAGCCAGGGGATTTTTCACCATGAAATAATGTCATGGGCTGCAGAGCAAGATGTAACCAAATGTATTCTATTACCATCCGTTAGAACTGGGATGGGAGATCTTCTGTTGTTAAGCCAGCTGATAAGAAACTAATCAAAAGCAGCTTCCATTGTCTCTTCCACAACGGGGATAAATCTTCTGTTAATGGCCCATCAAGCCTTATCACATCCCATTGTGAGATGCTCCGCCCAGAGTGGGGAACAAAGCATTCTAGCCTGGATATAAGCTGGGACTCTGAACACCACAGCAGCGCTTGCCTACTGGACTCTCCAGAGGATAAGAGCTACTGCTGGATCGTCAGACCCATTCTGCTATAGGATCACTGCTTCAACAGGACCACTCTGCTTGGACTGCTATCACCATAGGGTGTCAGGTTGTATTCTGACTTTGTCAGTGGTTTTTCTTATTGCATGTATTTTATTTCCTTTTTATTTAATTTTGCCTTTTTCTAATAAATTGTATTTCTGACTTGGGGTGCCCCACTGGTCTCACTTCTCAAACCAGAACAAATATCAGTTGTGCACTTATGATGTCTGCAGAAAAGTGAAGGGCTGCCTTTTCAGTGTCTCGTACATTCCTGCAGCAACCCCTGTTTGCATGTCTGATAACCAGACTGCTGGTCTGTCTTCCTAACAAAAATAATGGCAAAAATCACTGCAATTTATGTTTTCCATCTACTTGCTTTTGAAAAAATGAATACATGGGGTGGAAGAAGAAATGGTGAGGACCACTGGGTGAGGACAAAGGGACTGTTAGCTTGTAAGAGAAACCCTTCTGTAACAGTAAAAGCTTTTATTTTCTTCCTTCTAGTGCTAAGAGATTTATCAATCATCAGATTATAAAGCACTAAACAGATACTGAGCCACATGGGAAAACAGATACTGAGCCACATGGGAATTATTTTAAACACACAAGTACAGTCACATGTTTTTAGAGCACCTGTCTTACCTCATAGTCCTTCCCCCTGGCACATATAAATTACCAAAAGAAGCATCTGAGAGGCAGTGAGGATTCCAAGATGTAGCATGGTCCTGAGGATGAAGATCAATCTTCTATTGCTGATTTTGCTTATGGTGTCTTTTTTTTTTTTTTTTTTTTACCTTCAGAAAAATTGTGTTCTTTCTTTGACCAGCACCCTTCATCTCAAAACTGGGAATAACTACTTGTCTCATGGAGGAGTTCATTCATTTCAGTGGAATAATTGGACACATGCTGTGAGGAAGTCAAGTTCTTTATAGATAAAGTAGGCCAAAAGGAGGGTTTATTGTGATTGTCTCATTAATATTTTCAGCCCTTGAAGTACTACCATGCCATTAACACCCCTTCTTGGAACAGGGAGTCAAAGGCCATGATGGAACCAAGTGATCTACTTTCTTCCATTATCATCCCTGAAGATTATTCTCAGAGCAAAAGTAATCTTTTCAATGACTTTCAGCTTGTGCAAAGTGGGATCATTAATGGGGGGCATTAAAATTTGTAAGATGTAGAAGGCATAGATCTCTCCATGTCAGATATTCATGTGCAACATCTAAGTCCATCACTACCACAACACAGAAAGAAAAAAGTAAAAAAGGAAAATTAAAAAAAAAAAAAGGGAGAGAAAGAAAAGAGGAATAAAGAGAAAGGTATCTGTATTCCTGCTAGTGTTAGGAACAAAAGGAAACAATCCAAAACTGCACACAATATTTGAGATAAGGCCGCCCCAGAGCAGAGCAGGACAATCCCTCCCTGGCCTGGCTGGCCATGCTGGGCCTGGTGCCTCCAGGACAGGGATGTCCCTCCTGGCTCCAGGCCACTGCTGGCTCAGACCAAACTTTCCAACCAGGAACCATCAGGTGCCTTTCTGCAACAGTACTGTTGCTTTAAACCTGAATCAAAGGAATAATGTTGAGGTGGTGAAGCTCTCTCTACAGCTT
This sequence comes from Peucedramus taeniatus, assembly GCA_013400575.1. Taxonomy (NCBI): domain Eukaryota; kingdom Metazoa; phylum Chordata; class Aves; order Passeriformes; family Fringillidae; genus Peucedramus; species Peucedramus taeniatus. The sequence goes on from WBNO01020849.1 coordinate 5,384, forward strand.
AGTTCATCATCTCTCTTGCTTAATTAATAGTATATTCATTTTGTTTGTGGGCATTAGTTGCCTTTAGCTGCCTTAAAGGAGTTCAGCATGCAAGGACCTTGAGTGCTTTGGGTGACGTTAGTGACATCCTCTCCTTCAGCATCAGAGACAGGTTTCACAACACAGGTTTCTGAGTGGAAAGTCAAAGAGCTGCAGCTAAATCTGGTGGGCATCGCTGGGCCATCTCAACAAAAAGCCAGGACCAGTTTACCCAGTGTCAGAGCTGTACTTTTTCTCAGTAAGAGGACAGAGATAAGCCATCTGCTGAGTCTTGTGCTTCCTTTCTTCTCACTTCCTCTTACAGAAAGTCAATTGGAGCACAGGACAGCAACCCCTGCAATCCACCCCCAAATACCGAGTGCTGCTTTGTTTGGAACTGCAACCATGCCTTTTTTAGGTGCCTCCAATTGGTTGTTTCCTTCAGGGGCTGTAGCATGGTTTGGCTGACATAGAGTACCCCCTGTGCTTGCTTTCCGTTCGTGCCTCAAAGGCAAGGAGCAAACCCCAGCAAGGTGTCTGTCAGCTCTGTTTCAGACATTTCAAGTGACTTAATTTATGGAGATATAGGTGGAAAAAGAAAGGAAGATGGATAAGGAGAAAGATTGACCTCCTAAGCACATAACTTTATTCCTATCCACACAATCTAGCAATGATTTTGCTGAAAGTCTTTTTGTTGCTGTTATGAATCAAATAAAAAATATACAACATGATGTGTGAACATTCTCTGCAAAAGGTTTTGAGACACACACAGCTTTGGTCGGAGCAGGGCAGAAGTTTATTTCTGCAATACTCATCACAAAGGAAAAGCAAAGAGGGACAGTCTCTTCAATACCAAAAGAAACAAATCCTTCCAGCCAGAAATATCACAATCAAAGTGGGTCTTCAAATACAAGAAGCCTTCAGCTTCATTTGCTGAAAAAGGATGGTGTTTCTGAACTGCAAACTAGAGTTCACTTTAATGCGTGTATTTCACAGAGCTTGTCTTCCTTTTTGCCCATAGAATCCCTTCTGGAGAAGGTTGGGATTTTTTTCAGCAGAGCTAGTGCTGACAGGAAGCTTTCTACAGAGAAGTAGACTATGAAGTATTCTTAGGATGGGACCTATTTGATTACAATTAGCCGACTATTTTCCCTGTACAGCTGAACCTGTGCTGGTTGTTCTTTGTCTGCGGCCATCTCCATGCATGGGCTATCCACAGAGGGAAGATAAAGCCTGCAGAGTACAGCAGAGTAGGGCAGAAACTTCCATCTTCCTTCAGATGTGTGCATAACCCACTGTAAAATGTAAAAAATAAACCCAAACAAAAACCACAGAAACAAGACAACAGAAGCAAGTAGAAGAATCAGAAGAATCAGAACAGACCTCAGCCATGAGTCTTGGGCATTCACTTTATGAAATACAGGACCATACACATAACCTAAATATGTTGAGAAAATCCCAGCAATTGTGCCAACAGCCATACCAAAGGCCATACTCACATTTTCACAGGGCGTTAGCAGAATTTTGCTGCAGAGCATTGCCAGGTGGGAATATAAGCAATTTTTGTCCTATCTCCAGCAGTTAACAGTAAAGAAACATTTAGTTCCCTGATCTCATATAAGTAATGAAGTTTTTATTCTGGCACCTTGTGTTTCCCACTCCATGGCAAGCCATTTAAGAAGTGAAATTCTTTCAATGGATGACAAGCTAGAGGAGTTCCAGACCAGCAAGATTGGTGAAGAGCAAGATTGTGATGGATGCTGTTAAGGAATATTGGACACAGGTCTGAAGCTGTCTGGAGTTAACAGCTTATCACTAGTTACTAAATCAGCTGAAGACTTAGGCTGTAAGCCATGAACTTGCATGCAGATATTTTGAACTTTTGAGCTTTTATCTACTTCCCTGAAAGAGGGACCCAAGAGATGGCTGGAGCTGGAAGATAAGGAAGTTCCAGCTATCAGCAGAAAACACAGCCTCAGAGATAAGATAAAAAAATAGACCATCCAGAGACAATGGAGAGACATGCTGAGCAACAAGAAGACCCCAGACCCCAATATTATAGGTCTGAACTGCCACATAAGTGTTTGGAAACTCAGACTGTAGAGGTATAATTGCCCAGGAATTTTTTTTTTTCAGTTTGCCTCCCCAGAGGTACCCAGCTTGAGCTCTTTCTGCTGCTGTACAATTCAAATAAATCACTTGATTGGACTTAAAGCCTGAGATTCTGCTATGAGATACCTCGAGAGGAGAAGTTTCTTTAAAAGATGCAATAATAACCTCATGAAAAGCAAGAATCTACAAGGTTAGAAATGGGGGGAGGGACGGGGATGGGGACAAAACAGCATCAAATCACAAAGCACAGTAGTTTCCTATGTCAAACTACCTGTTATTCCTCCTTCCCTCCCAAGTGTCTGCAGCAGCCCATAATGGTCTAAGCAGTGACCAGGACTTTTTTCCACCATCCCCTGACAGGTACACACAAAACACAAAAACCAGGGACCCAGCAAGGGTTGTGAGATGACAAAAACATCAGAACTGGGATCAAATAATACCAAATAACCTGGACACTAGACACACAGAACCATCCCTCTCACCTTCTGAGAAGAAGAAAGTGCCAAAGCTTTGGTAATTGTACGCAGACAAACAGGATACACTGCAAAATTACAGATAGTGCTGCAACAGTCATCATTGTGCTTCAAAGGCACGTGCCTCCATGTGTCTTTGAAAATTTCTCCATTTTTAAAGGCCACTTAAGTGTAGTTCTGATGCAAATTATTAAATCTAGAATTATCTTTAACTTCCACTTTGGGAAACTAAGAAAATTCTAATCTGTGTTCACAGGTGACCTGCACCTATTATCTTAGGACTCAAAAAAAAAACCCCAAACAACAAAAACCTGTCATGTATTTTTTTTTCTGAAATGAATTTGTGTCTTGTTAATACACAGAGTCAGGTTATAATTCAGACTATGTCAGCTGACTGGCAGACACTGACCTTGTTTGATCTCTCACATCCTAAAGCTTCTACATGCACAATTAAAAGATAGTTTTTCTTCAGTTCTGCAAGATCTGGCATCTGAATTATGCACATCCACACCCCCTTTATGAAAAAGTTCACCTGTTCTTTGGTTGAAAGGAAAATTAAATTATGAAGATACTTTCCATATTTTTTGGGGGGGGTAATTTTTTTGCAATCAGGGTTTTATGCTGAAAGAAAAAGAATATGTTCTTGGAGAAGCTAAAGTAAAATAAAAATGCTTCCCTCTATCATGGGATCCCATCAGAACACCAGATGGGCATCAATGCACATTCTACCATCTCTCAGGATTTGGGGATGGACCAGTAAAGAGATATTGATGGCTCATAGGAAATGTGGAAACAATCCTATTTAGAAATCATTCTACTTATGCATTACACATGCTTTGAATTTATTTCCCCTTGCACTTTATTACTAAAGACATATGAATGAAAGGTTTTAAATAGTTCATCTGTTCTTCTTCTGCTTTCCATCTCTGAGACTCTTTTCAAAGATGGAGTTACTGGCTGTAGTAGAAAAGAATGTTGTAGAAAAGACAATTTATTAATTTCTTATGGGAAAAGGGAGCATAAGAGTGTCAAAAGAATGAACAGATTCTATAATAAAGAGATTCAGAAAATGTATTTTTCTTATATTGGAAAAGCATATAACAGTGACATTCAAAACTTATCCAGAGCCCCTGCTGAGAAAAGCACTTAACCACATGCTCAACTTCCAAGTGGCTGCTTATGTCCATCAAATTCAGCAGGGTGTGTGTGTCTGTCTGGAGCTCCCCAGCTGGTTAAATCACTGTTCAACAGGGTAAACCACTCACCCAGGGCCTAAGAGAATTATTCTTAAGACATGCACTGACTTCAGACACTAGGACTCTACTTCAGTTCTCAGTGGGGGTGTTCTAAAATCTTACTACATAACATTTACCTCAGAGTATTTTTTTTAATAAATTAATCAGCAGTCCTTTATAAAATCTTTTTATGAATTACAGACCACTATTAGCCAGATGCCCAAGACATCTGTGCCTCCTGTGTTACAGGAGGCAAAAAACAATTCCCATAAGTATTTGGTGCCCCTACGTGCTAGCTCAACTAAGAAAAAAAATATGTTCTGGAAAGGGATGTCCATAAAAACACACCAACTCACTTGTATCTCCTGGAAAATAACCAGCAATAATTCTTACCTTTCAATGTTCTCAAAACATTTTTCATCAACTTCTCCTGTAACCTAATCAGGGCAATTGGAAGTTTTGTTTTCAGCTTGCTACTAGCATTTTGTGCAACAGAAGCTGTCTTTCTTTTAGGATACTGCATTTCTCTATCCTCAAAGATCCAAATTTAGCAGATTAATTCTGACCCCCACATATCATATTACTGTGGTCATTATTTCTACAGAAATTATCAATTGATAAAATAGCCTATTCAACACTTATTCCATGGGATGGATCCCATCTTGAACCCTAAACCCATTCCTGCCTGAAATTGTTCTTAAAGAAAAATTCCTATTGGATCTGCATCTAAATTTCATAAAGCTTGTCTCCAGCTATAGGACCTCATTATCACAATCTTTATAATAGAAGCTCACAGAATATTCAGATGAGATTTTGAAATTACTGTTTTGCATTACTTATTTAGATGCCACTCCTGCATAAATATTCAAGTAGTTTATTTAGAAACTGCCATCACTACCACCATGATGCTGAAAGATGTATCTCAATGCAAGTTTTGTAACAGTGAAGAACTAATTCTGTTACCATAAAAGCCTATTAAAAAATCAGTCAACTGAACTGTATTGCTCCTAATAGCTATTTAAATGGGAAATCTAATTTCGGTTTAGATAAAACACTGTATTTCAAAAGGAAAACTTCATTGAAATATAACTGGATTAAATTACTTTGAACCAGTGCCAAAGTCTACTAGTTGAATGCAGCTCATTATGGCTTTGCTCTTTGGCTGGAATAACCATTAAAACTCAAATCTCATGTTTGGTGGATTCTAAAGGGTATTTTAGTCATTTGCACAAGGGCCATACAGTCCTAATCCCTACACAGATTTACTGTAGCTATGTTGGTTATTCTGTCAGGAGAGGACATCATGGAGTCACAGAGACACAGAATGGCCAAGGGGGCTGATCTGAAGGAACATGGAAGATGGGAGAACCATTCATGAAGACAAAACGTTTGCTACATGACACAGTAGTACTAAGTAAAAAAGTAATAAAAGATGTTGCCTAGACACAGTTCTGACCAAAACCTACCAAAAACTATCAAATTTACCAAAAACTATCAAATTTATGAAATACAGCTACAAAAGCCAAGAGCAAAATATCCCAAAAGTGACAAGCCTGTTAAATTACACTTCATTCAGTGTTTTTGTGAAGTGCAACAGTGTTCCAAAGCAGTGACAACAAACTGCAGTATTCCTTCATACTTCAGATTTCATCATATCCCTTTGTACTTACAGATTCATCCCAGACAGAAAGAAAAGGGATTGCTAACAACTGTGTTGCTGATCCCAGATTACCACCTCAACTCAGACAGTGTTGCGGCGCGTCCACCTTGCGGTCTCCTTGACCACTCCCAGCCAGCTCCAGACGCTAGTGATCAGCGGGGGACACTCCCCAGCGCACGCGTGTGCCGGGGGGCGGCTGGGGCTTTCGCCCTCGGAGGGGGCAGACTGCTCAGACAGTGGTGAAGGAAAGGGAAGGGACTCTCCTCAGGGGTTGTAGTCCAGTTTATTGCGGGGCTCAGGGGGAGCTCTGAACACCAGGGGAACCAGCCGCAGAGAGACGCTCACACAGTGAGTGCACCTGCTTAAAAAGAGGGGTGGTAACAGAGGAGGGGATTGTCCACCAACCAATGGGGTCAACTTGGGGTGTGGAAACAGGGGTGACTAACATGTGGGGCAACAAATCAGGGTACATTCGGGGGTAGGGATCCAACCCTTGCCCAATCACTCGACGCCCCCTAAGGAAGGTTCAGGATGAGAGGGATGGGAAGTCGAGTGACAGACAGAGGGCAAGGGTGGAGACAAGGGAATGACTAAGCAAAACAGAAGGAGTCTGACATTAGGGATGGTGGGAAAAACAGCAGTAAACAACTTAGGGATAGACCATCAGGGAAAAACGGGGGTACATGGAACATACTATAATACATAACTGGGGATAATACAAATAAATTGGTAAACTTATAAAACACACCACAACAAGACAGGGCCTTTATAAAATCACAGAATGATTTGGGTTCAAAAGCATCTTCAAAGATCATCTGGTCCAAAATCTTTGCAACAAGCAGGGCCATCTTCCACCAGACCAGGTTGCTCAGGGCCCAGTCCAACACCAAATGTTTTCAGGCTGGGGCATCTGTCAGCTCTTTGGGAAACCTGTGCCACAGCTCCACCACTCTCCTCATAAACAATTTCTTCCTTCCATCTAATCTGAATCTACTGCTCTTCAACGTAAAACAGTTACCCCCTGTCCTATTGCTACATGCCCTATCAAAAAGGCTGTCCACATTATCCTTAAGAGCTTCCTTTAGGTCTTGAAATGTGGCAATAAGGTCTCCTTGGAGGCTTGTCTTGTCCAGGCTGAACAATCCCAGCTGTCTCAGCCGTTCCTTGTAGAAGAGGTGTTCCATCATTCTCATCTGCTCAGACAGATCCATGTCCTCCCATACTGGGGACCTCAGAGCTGGATGTTGATATTGGAAGTAACACACAGAGGGTCGGAGATCTGGCATTTTGTTAGCAGGCATAAAATATCATCAGTTGTCTTCCAGGACTACTCCAGGAAGTGGGTACTCAGCACTCCAAATATTTAGTTCTGTCAATAACTCTGATATCATGGTTTTTTGCCACAAAACACATAATTTTATACTTTAAATCCTACCAGAATATTAAGAGGACTCTCATTAATAAAGTGTCTTGTTTTCCTTTTCCTGGTTCCTGGAAGAGAAGACAGAAAATAACTAGAATAACAAGAAAACCAAATTATTTTATGTCTGGACCTTCTCTCATTTTAATGTTGACTGTAGCTCTAATTGGATGTTGCATACAGGCTGTTTTCTTCAAATTTGGCTTAAAAATCTGTCTAGTGTTTTCAACTGAGAATTTTACTCTAGCTCCAAAGATGCAGAATGTGTCTATCTCCTCTTTCATGTGTTTCTTTCTGTACTATACTTCCAGGAAAAGAAAATATAAGAAAAATAAATTTTTACTGACTAAGACAGGTTCTTAAAAGTGAACTTGGCCCTGAATTATTTCAAATATCTGTTCACTTTAAAAACTGTTCTATTTTTATTAGAAAGATATGTTGCAGGTGCCCATCCCAAGGGCCACTGAAATACTGTCACTTATTTATGGAGACAGAAATTATTAATCTTTGTGTGCACCATAGCACTGTGGCAACATTATAGAGCCTTCCAGAGGCAGCATATAAAGAGATTTTTAAAAGAGTTTTGCTCTGAAACCAAAGTGATGGCACTAATTCTCTGAAGAGAGTAAAATACCAGTGAGAGAAATATTAGAGTGTCATTTAAGTTGTATTTAGTTATCTACCTGCAAATAATTATCTTAGCCCACCTTCTTTTACTCCTTGTATAAGTCAGTGGATATTCCTCCTCTGTGGACAATCCCAAGCAGTGAGGGCAATGAGGGTCCTGCTTAGAGTCATATTCTGGAAAAACAACTCCTTTTCTCAGTCCAGAGATACCTCCCTCATTTTGGCTGCTGCTTTCCAGGCACATTCCAACACCCCTTCCTTCTGAAGGAGCCTGAAGGTGGGAGTCATGCTGTCCATACCAAAGTTAGCCAGGTTCACCACAAATCTGGACAACAAACTCTGGAAGGGATTTTTCTGATCATGTGCAGACTTCGGGATGAAATAAGCTGCAGCCAGTCCTCAGCTGATGCTCCCCAGTGCCTGTAAGGAAATTGTGTGCACCAGATTGATCTGCCCTTTGCTTAGACAATGAAATTAGACATATGAATCCTTCCTGTGTCTTTTATTAGACACTAAGTGATATGACTAATACCTGCCAGTCACAATTCATGTTCCAATTTCATCCCCTCTGGTGAGGAACACAGGAAAGAAAGAGAGAAAGGAAGAGAAAATCGGACATTATTTAAACCCATACCATGCTTCTCTTTCCAGATTCATGACACAGTAAAGTTGACAGAGTGAAAGAATAAAAGGAGCAGCTGAGGCATTTGGAAAATCTGGTCCTGTGCTTCCTGAGCCATTTTAACTAAAAGGGCACTTTCCCTGGGCTTATATTTCTTCATTAGTAGAGTTCAGCTCATTACTCCACCTAGCAGGCTACAGAAAGAAGGATCAGAGTTAATGTGGACAGTTATATTTAGTACCTAAGGGGTTAACATGTTATTTTTCCAGTTAAGGAAGTAACAAAACCAATAATTCTAGAAAGAGACAGAGTAGGTGGAACAGTGTTGCATAAAACCCAGTGAGCTGGAGGACATGAATTACAATGTCTCTAAGTCTGGAGGAAATGGTCATTTTCATAGAGCCATTTATGCCTCATGTATAAATGTATACATAAATCAATTTACATTTAAATATATCAAAATTTTTAAAAATTAAATGTAAAATTTAAAATTTACATTTTAAATATAAATGTATTTAGCTAGAGTTTCTGGCTTCATCCTTCCACCAAGAATATAAATTAGTACCTCCCTGAAACCAAAGCTATAATGTTGCTACAAGATGCAGACTGAGAGCACAGCTACAGAGGCTTTTCTGGGGCAGTATAATTTTATACCACCATGTATTTCTTTTCCACATCTGATTCTTTATACTGAGAGCAGATTTCTGCCCTGTTAATGGAAGCACAGCTTCTGTCCGGAACCACTTCCAGTCAAGTTCTGTCAATGACAGACTCCGGGGATGATTGTTTAAAAGGAATTTTTTGTTGGTTGGTTTGTTGTTAGTTTTTTGTGGGTTTGTTGTTGGTTTGTTTGGGGTTTTTTTTGTGTTGTTGTTGTTGTTATTGTTCTTGTTAACTGCTCTCAGAACGAAGTGTACTCTGGAGCAGTGTCTAATCCATTGAGCAACCTGATCTTTCTTTCATTCTAGCAGAATGCAGAAAAACTCATTTTATCATGGAAAATAAATACCTAGTAAACTCTAAAGGAAAAGAAAGTATGAGCTTGTTATTTAACTGTCACTTTTCGTGTGTGTCAGATAAATGCAACTTCAAGATACTTTAATCAAAACTAAATTGTTTTTTATATGTGAATATTTGTCCATTTGAGACTCAGTTTTCACCTGTGTTGAAAAATTGTGTTGAAAAATGTCAGGATTCGGGCAGATGTAATAGCAAGGGGCACAAAAAGTATCCGAGAAGAATTGATAACAAGAAAACAAAGGGACCATCTCCCATCTGCTGCTCATCAGCATGGCTCTGCTTGTGCCAACAGAACTGAAATAATTCCTGGAAGCTGGGTGTAAGGAATGCAAAACAGTGATTAGCAACCAATACACTGATGAAATACATCTTTTTGTTTGTTTTGGATCCACTGTGTGTTCATTTTACCTGGCATCTCCTGGATTTTTTGTCATAGTGAATAATCATTCCCATTTACCACCTCTAACGTCCCATCTCAGCTGATCATCCTCTAGCCTGAAGGGATTAATTCACTGTTAACTTAAACAGAAGTCAACACCTGACACCCTTTACCACCGTTTTTCATAATTTTTCTAGGTTTTTTTACCTTTTCTGAGAGGGAAGATTAGAATTGGACACAGTATTCAATATTTGAATATACAATAGAAACCAACCACCAACCAATTTTCTCATTATATTCTTATTTCCTCTACCCAGTAATTCAGCCAGGTCTTTCTTTTCACACATCTTTGCGTTTTACTACTCCATTTGAACTCATCCTAGTTTTGGCTAGTCTTGCATATTTTCTCAGGCTGGGTCACCAAATGCAAAAGGTTTATCTGAGATTCTGCCTGTGAGGCTGCAGCTCTGAAGAACAGGGAATAAATTCCCAATTCCTGACTTGTTCATTCAAAGGTTAACAAACTCCAACCTAGAAACAAAACAAAACAAAGCAAAACAAAACAATACACCAAAAACTCAGCTGTGGCCACTGTCCAGGCTGGTACAGCCAATTACAATTAATTTCCAAACATACTATTTCCCAGTAGCATCTGAGATGTCTTCAGATAAAGATGTGATCCAGTTGCCAATGAGAACACTGAGCTTTGGGACTGACCATCAGTTCCTTCTCCTAACAGAGTGAATGATGGTGTTGTTTGAAAAATCAACATTTTATAGCTGCCAGAAAATTAACCATTTGGTTACAGACAGGGGACATTGAGCAGGACACTCCAGGAGCAATGACCTCCCAACCCAAAAGGGAATCAATGCAGAGAGTTTTAGTTCACCTCTGCCTGTTGGAAACCAGTCAGGGAGTTGAGCAAGGAGCGTCAGGCCAGACCATCTGCCCGCTAAAACTGGTGTAAGCTGCTAGAAACTCACATTTATGATAGGGAGGCTTTGATGTTTCATAGTGACTCCCAGATTCAGAATGAGAAAAGATGCTGGTATGGAATTAATCTTCCACCATTAAAAAACATTTTCATGAAGTACTTTTCTACCTGCAGGCCATGGATCCCAAGGATTTAGGCAGATTAATTGCTTACCTCTTACATTTCAATGTTTGTCCATTTTGCCTCCTAAGGGAGAACTTGTATTCATTGTCCTTTATCTCCATCCCTACACTATTTCTCTCCTTCTCAGTACAGAGATCTTCAGTGAGGGATGAGAAAGGTCTAAAGAAGTTATGAGAAGAGGGGGTCCACAGTGAAGGGACACCAGATCAAGGCATTTTCACCAGTCCCTTTTGGGAAACTGTTATCACTGCCACTCCCAGAGACTATAGCAGCAAACCAGAACTTGGTCCCTGTGAAGCTGATGGTTTTTTGAGGCAGTCACTCTAACAGTCTTTTTCAGAGTATCACATGGGGTGGATTTGCAGGAAATGCACTGGGATCCTGATTTGCACTAACAGCATTTTCACAACAAAGTTTCAGGTGTTTCAAGTGTGTCCTCCTCCCTTCAGCTCCTCGCTTGTCTCTCTTCAAATTCACTGCTTATCTCTGGAGTGTGGTTCTGGCCCAAATCAAATCAACCCACAGCTGTTTCAGGGAAGGGAAGACACTGAGTTGTACGATTCAGTTAGCATCAGGTCTGATTTTCAAGCCAAACCACAAACCACCTCTCCAAAATCCTCTCCTGTGGAAAGCTACAATACAGCCACTGGAATAGGACAGCAGTTTCCCTCAGGAAACTATGAAGCTAATGCTGACAAGAAGCTCATTCTCTATAAAAAGCTTTTTTCTTGGCTGGAGTCCTTATTTCTCAAGAGAATACCCAAGAGCAGGTGAGCGACCTCTCATCACTGAACAGGTGATCTGTTGTTAAGACACCTTTCTTTCAAACTTAACCCTTATTTCAAGTATTATCATGAGCAGGGTGGGTAGTGCTCTCACTTCTGTTGTCATGTCCGACTCTTGCTTCAAGAAACAGTGAGACAGATCTCTGGAGTGGCCTTTCATACATAACAGGCTCCACAAAAGAAGATTGCAAGAGAGAACTGAGAAGCAGACATAACTGGGATGCTGTTGTTTGTTTTAAATAGAGGAGATGAACCAAATACAGAAAGCAGAACATAAACAAATCCAGATATAATGTTCCTCTCACCATTGTGTTCTCACAGCTCAGTTCCCCCTCATGGTTAGAAAACTGTGATTTTGATTCTCAAACAGTGTAAAACCATGACCTTTTTCTGCAGAACCTCCTTCTCCTTTCCTTTTTTTTTTTATTTTTTTTTTTATTTAATTTTTTATTTTCCTCTAGAGAACAGCTAGATCCACTGCATGCTACACAAGTATTTGTGTTGGCAGAGCTGCTGGGATGGGATGACATGGGAAAAGAATGATGATAGGGGCAGAAGAAAGCTAAAAACTTCCAGCTTTTAGAGGAAAAACAAAAACCAACCAACTCTAAGCACTTGGCAAAAACATAAATCACCTTTCCAAAATCCTCTTATGTGGAACTTACTTTCTATAGGATTGTTAAACCATGGAATGAAAGCAGTTTTACTGCTTTCTCAGACAACTTTTTATATTCATATCATGCATTCCAGAGTACAACTAAGCTCAGCATCTAATTGCTCACAGCCTGACAGATGCAAACGCAAGGTGAACTTTGGATAAAAAAAAATTAGTTAAAAATGAGTTTCCACATTAGTATTGCATTTCTACTAGCACTATATCAATTTCTGCAGCTTTGCATAGAGGGAACTGAAAGACCAGGAATATCATCTTCTCTGAAATGTTTGTCCTTCCTATCCACAATCTATAAAGAAGACGTGCTGCTGATACCAAATCTTCTACCGTTATACAATAAAAAGGTACTTTGCTAAGAAATATAATCCCAGAATAGATGATTTATTAGACATAACTTTTCCTTATGGTGGCAGCAAAGTAAAACCAGTATGGATTGAAGTAGCAGTTAGATTAATGGAAAAGATTCCATAATGCGGTGATAGCAAAAAAACTTCAAACTTTTATTTCTGCTGAAACAAGAGGGCCTCCCACACTGTCTGATAGGAATGAAGGAATATTGTCTCTGCTTTCAGAGAACAGAAACTGACAAAAAGATCTGCACACCTTTCTTTAAGAAAGGCTACCCTTCTATTGCAGTCTAAAGTCCACCAGTGAATGTAAAAAATGAGACAGATAAAGCTTTAGCACTTTCTCATCTGAAATGTAAAGTGCTAATGAAGTATTAATAGGTATTTCAAATCTGGTTGGGATACTAATAACTACTAGGGTTGTTTTCCATATTAGCTTCAAAAGGAGTTCAAACAAGTGATAACTCAGACTTACAAACTGTCTGCAAGTCTACTGAACTGTATGAAAATACATTATTACTGAAATCTCAAATTAGTTTCTTATTAAAATACTTTACACAGCTTGGCTTAAATTAAAAAGTTTTTAACAGAAAGATATTCAATTGGAGGTATTTTAAATAATAAATAAAATTTATTTGGATGGGAATTGGATCAATGTATCTTTTGTAGCTTTGAAAGTCAGCCTATTTATGTTGGACCACTAGGAGATAAGCAAATTTTAATTAACATGTGAAAAAAAGTTCTTTTAAATCAGCTATTTAAAAAAAAAAAAAAGTTTAAAAAAATTAATTTTACTTTGCTTGATTGCACATGGCTGCACATTAAGAGACAGCTCCTTGTATGTGAGGAAGTGCAGTGGGTACATTACTAAAGCCACAAATCAGATGGTTAAATTATGTCTTTGGGGATCAAATTAATGTTTTTATCCTTTTAAAAACAAGAGTAATATTACATAAAAAGTGAATTGCTGAAATTAACCTAATTTTAAATTATTTTTAAACATTATTTTTAAATAAATGAAAGGCCTTATCTGGCTGGAATAGTAGTATTTTTAATCACTCCTTTCAGCAAAGATGAGATCTTTGCGTGTCTTGGTTTGAAAGACAGG
>WBNO01020851.1:0-23822 GCA_013400575.1 Peucedramus taeniatus
ATATATATATATATATAACCACAAAGAACTAGAATATATTGTCAAGCTAATCCTACTCTGCACACTGTTTAAAGGAAAACACAATAAAGCCTTTATTCAAAATAAGTGAAATTAGAATGGGGAAAAAAAGGAGACAGTAAACATTATTTGTAACATTATTGTAAACAGCATGAGAACTATAAAAAGTCAACAATAACTAACATTTGTGTCAAGAAACCAGAGGTTGATTTGCCAAAAGAAGTTTATTTCTTTCCCTCTACCTCTTCCTCAATCAGGCCAAAAGGAATTGGAGACATGGAGATTACTGTTGGGAAATGGGGGTGAGATAAACCTTCCAAGAGCAGGAGCAGCAGAGGCAACGTGACCAATCCTGGTTGTTCCTGCATGTTTGGATGCACGTGCCTTGGGAAAAGCTGACCACTGTTCCTGATGATATCTTAATAGAAATTGACTGCTGAATATTCAGATTTGAATTAGATTTTTGATGTCATATACCTGACGAGGGCTACAACCTTCCCATTTCCCACCATTTAAATGGATACATAGTAATGAAGAAAACATTTTTAACTACATAATCTTGTCTTATTATAATTTAAAACCATCAATCTTTAAAATGTAGCTGAAATGTAATAATTTCTAACATTTTTTCCTTACTACAGGTCTCATTATTGATTGTAGATCACTCTATAAACTGAAGAATGTCATGTAGGAATGAAATTTATCTATAATCATTATTTTTAAAAAATATATTCTAATGTTTCATGTTTCTTCTGCCTAAATAGCACATTTTTACCAGAAACAAATTCTTTGCTTATTTAACAATCTTCATCTATCCAATTAACATCACTGACATTTTATTACTGAACAAAGCATACAATATAAAAGGAGAAAGATTTTTCATTTAAACACAAAACCCCAAGGGGAAATATGCTTTATGTCATTTTAAAGGAGGAGCTGCAGCATTACAAAAGGAACACAAATGTGTGGAATTTTTTTCTTCCCTTGCCTTGCAGCTGATCTACTTAGATGAGTCCTTTTGGCATCCCTATGAAAGGTATGAAACCCCTGCATCAGTGAACTTGCCTATGATTAAGTAATAATAAGAAAGGATGTTTAACCTTTTTTTTTAACCCAACTAACACATTAGTGACCACCAAGAGTTTTTACCCTTCCTTGTTAGAGTGACAGACAAGACTCTCTATTATTAAAAAAAAAAATTACCTTTTCCAGTGTTCTTTGACTTGAAACACAAATGTGTGCACAAACACTAGAACAAAATACAGAGTCTATCTGTATATGCTACATGAATTTACTAACTATTCAGAAATTACTTAGCACTATTTTATTGAAAGAACAACATATGTGCAAAATCAAATTGCATACCTGTTAAACACAGGAAACATACACAGCTGAGACAAAAACTGTTACAGCTTTGTATCTGTAAGAAGTAATTTGGTGTTTGATTTTTTTAAAATTTCTGATTATGACTACAAAATATCAATACAAAATTAATATGAGGTACTATTTTACTAGAGGTACTACCAAAAAAAAAGTATATTCAATTTTTTTGTTTTTTGCCCATATCCTCACAATTGCTGGCAGCTCCACTAATTTTGAATCCACTCTACTGAACCCACACCACTATGGAACAAGTTTATATAGGTTCACTTGTTGTGTGATAGCTGAACATGATATATGTACATAAGAGTTTAAATTATCTGAAGTTTTTGTCTGTGATTTAATTTCATACATCTATTACAGATCCAGTTGCTTCATGCTTTTAAAACACTTGCAGGAAAAAATACTTTGCAAGATTTGAAGAGATTAAGAGGACAGTAGCTCGGACTGAGCTTCTAGAAATCACTGAGAAACTATTTCCCTAACAAATTTTTATATTAAATGCTTGCACTGTAAAACATGCTAATTACTGGTTTTGGATGATGATTTATGAGTCACATTCAGCAACATGTAACAGGAAAAGACCAATTTTCTTTGAACAAACGCCTAAGAAGAAAGCTAAGGCTTGGTCACTCTGGAAATTGATAATGTAGTTAATCCATTAAGGAATTATGGGAAAAGATAACTGTTCCTGCAGCACATGCAGGTATTAAAGATTAATAGTAAACAAGATGCTGTTATACAAATACTTATTTTCTCAAGCAAGTCATATGTTTAACAGTGCTATTACAGCACTGACATACTACATGATTTCTTCTCCCTTCTCTTTGGAGAGAACATGCAGACTGAACAAACCATCCCAGAAGGCCTCAGCTGCCTTTTCAATTATTTGTGTTCAGATTGACTGTGTTATTAAATCTACTGCCTCCTGGAGTAAGTGAGGCTGGGTCAGGCAGATCTGAAACCTCACAACTGCTGTTTCATGGGCTTGGTTTCAAATGTCCCTGAGTTTCAGAAGCAGGACATTTTAAAGAGAGCCACTCATTCACTCCATACTAAAGGCGTAAGACTAATATTTTGAAAACCTCTAATTCAATGACCTGTTATCTTTGCTTGACCTTATTTCCTGTCATTGGCAAGAAGTGAGCTGCTTCTATTCACTCTAATAGCCATATAGTATAACCCTTGCTGTGAACAACTGCTATTTATGCATCCCTTTGTAGAGGGCTCCAGCCTTGGGAAGTCATACCCTGCCTCAGAAGGGTCATATACAAACAGCCTCTCCTTTGACTTAAGGGATGCATCCCATTGCCTCGCCCTGTATTTTCACCTTGTGTACTGTACTTCCTTCCTCTCGTGTTTAACTCTGCACAGGTGGTTCTCTGCTGCAAAACCAGGTGTCTGAGTCTAAAGTCATCTGCAAAAATGTTTACCTTCTTATAATTTTTAGCTGGATTTCTGTAGTTATAAATGTGCTCTTGGGGGTTTTTGTTTCTTTGGGCTTTTTTGTGGTTTGATTTTAATTTTGTTGGTTGGTTTGTTTTTTAAGGAGAAGATGCCTATTTATCATGTGTTCTTTCCATTCTATAAAGAAAAGATTTTGGTGCCTTGCTACATGTATTTGTCATCTGAACAAATATGAGTCCAAACCCCCTACTTATTCTCTTTTCCAAAAAAATATTAACTAATAAGTAATTGATTAAAAAATATATGGGAACAAACAAGAACTAGGAACTTATATCTGAGAATTATAAATCTTTTCCACTATTAAAACAATTGATGAAAAGAATATACAAATTACTGAAGGTATTTTACAAGAGATTCCAAGGATGAAAACTTTTTGAAACTGCTCTACATTTATTTTCTAATTTTTAATAGTATATAAATAGCTTTATATAGGTAAATATATCTGCTTGAAGTTGTCCATACTACAAAAAGAAAAAATCCCTCTTCTTCTTTCTCTATTCCATTGTGCATCACAAAGATCTAGATCTTAAAAGAATGAAAAATCATAAAATGTTACAGAATTGAAGGCATTCATTTATACATTAAGAAGCTAGTATATACATCATCTCTGTGTAATTAGGAGAATCTTACTATTTCTTGAATTTTGTTTTTCTATTAGGACAGATCAACTATGCCAGGTGTGTTCTAAAGATTTAATCAATCAATAAAGTTGATTATTTGCACAACTGTAGTCACAGAAAAGTTTTTCACTCACTTTGAAAGAATTTAATAATTTTGATTCTCAGTGGAGAAAAAAACAGACAAAAAGAGCAAGTCAGACAAACATTTAAAAAGCATTATCCTGCTTCTTCTGCATTCTATCCCCTCTGTTATGGGAGGAATTAGCTATTGAATATTGCACTCATGTATCACAAAGCTGCAGCTGTTAACAATACCATCTCCATATTTTAAATGCATACATTTTAAATTTTTCCTGACAAGTTAAGGATTGTTTCATAGGATGTTGTACAGATCTAACATATGAAGCTCAGTTCTACCAGTGACAATTCATGGTAAATATATCAGACTGGATGAGGCATTTCATGATGGTTTGTTTTGAAGAAATAACAGAATTTCTGGGCACAGAAAAAGCTGGCAGTGGAGCTCTTGGTGCTGTGTTTTGTAGGTGTTGCTAGTTAAGGCAGAGAAGGTAGGAATTGAGAGCTGGGAGGTGGATGAGGATTTTGCAAGTGGGGAGGTTCTAAAAGAAGTAATATTTGGTCAGAGGTGGCTGGGTGAGAAATTACTACTGTAATTTCACAGTGATCATTTTGTGATCATATCATTTCGTAAGATGGCAAAAAGTCAAGAGGGAGGTAGTGTCCAAAAGAGAATGGCACTTAAGAGTGTGCTAGTGGCATGAAAAATAATGTATAAAGGGAATGCTTAGCAACTAATAGCAAGAATTAAAATTAGACTAAGATGAGACCAATGATTCTCATCAGCTGGAAACCACTGAAGGAAAAATAAAAGGTCATGAGGTATTACCTGATCATGGAAAGGCTGAGTTGCCAATATGATATGGCTGTGAAAAGCCAAAAGTGATCCTGGAATATATGAGGTGAGGGACTTCCAGTGGAAATAGGCAAACATTCATAACACTGGAGAAGGTGTTGTTCAAGCCTCATCTGGAATACTGTTCACATTAGCCCATATTTTAAATTCATCTTTGTTCACAATTGAATGACTAAAGAGAAAATTTGCTGTACTGACAGGACCCTGGAGAAGAGAATGAAAAGGTTTGTGTGGTGCAATAGAATGAAGTCTGCTAGAATGGTTCTCTATACTCAAAATGGAAAAGCCTTTATTAATTTTAAAACCAAATTAGTGCAAGAATAAATGGTTATAATCTAGCCCTGAGCAATTTTTTCCCAGATTTCGAAGAGGGTTTTAACTACTAGAAAGGGGACATTGAAGGAGAGTTTTCCTTTAAGAACAGTAGAAGCAAGTACCATACCTGTTTTGATGGCCAAGTTTGATACATTTTGAGAATGAGTTTTGTGACTAGATAGCAATTACCTGCAACAGCAGTGTCAAAGAGGGTCTTTTATAGAGCAGTGCCATGATAACATATATTGCTTTTGATAAAAATTACTGGCTCTGATATAAAAATTACCCCATTATTGCCAAAGTAAAGCTATCTGTAAAATAATTCCTGCAAGATATTGACATATTGCTATAGTTTCTCTCAAAATTAAAATTTAAAAACAAGCTCTTTCTCCCTCCACTTCCTCCCCCACCTTGCTTCAGCAGATAGTAAACTTTGCAAGAACCACTTCACCAAGCAATAGTAATGGTAGGAATATATTATACATTACTTCCAAAAGAAAACATACCTTAGGATGTGGTGAAGTGTAGAAAGATATTTTTATGGTCAGTGTGAATATTTTAGTTTCTAGTTTTTGTGGCACATGATGATATTATGTTAAGAAGTTATTATTCTGCAGTGTATGACTTACTGCCTGCTCCTGCTGTTTTAACTCAGACCTTTCACAACTTGTTTTCAGACAGGGGGATTCTTTTACATTAATTGTGCATTTGAGTAAGGAATGCAAAACTGAATCCCCATTTACTACATCGAAATAAAATGAACAAACCAAATAGGGTATGAGAGAACAAGGAATTTGTATTTTGCATTGATTCAGTTCATAACACAGCTGTTTTCCAGATTTAACCTTCATATTGAGAATTCTCCTACTACTTGATAAATCACTCAGAAAGGTTCAGGTCTATGACTATCTTCTATTCAATTCCTCTTTCCAGACAGAGATAATAAAGTGGACAATGTTCACATTCAGGCACAGAAAAGGTGATAGTCCATTAGGAAATCGGAGCATTTCTGCAGTGAGTCAGTGTTGCTGTTTCTTGCCTCACTCTTGTCAGTTTTAACCACTATTCCCAGGGCTGCAATGGGTAAATATATTCCTGAGTGCACTGGCCTGTATTATCATCCCAAGAAACAATTGAACTAAACCACGGAGGGTAAAACCTGAGCCTTTGGAATTAGGGTTCTTAGGAGTTTAACTTTCATCTTTCAAAGTATCCTTCTCTCAAAAATCAAGCACAATCATCAATAGAAAGCTTGGGTTATACAGAGCTAAGGTTGCAGGTGGCACTGTGAAAAGCAGAGTTGAACATACCAGCTTCATGCTCAAGTAGCCACATGGCAACCAAATTGACACCAAACTTATCCTAATCAAGCTTTCTTCAAAAGATGTACAACTTCATTAAAGCTACAGCCAAGCCCCTGACTTTCAGAGAAGCACTCCAGCTCCTGTGATAGCATCCTGCTTCCTGACCAGACCAGTGAATATTTCTAATCATGGTCTGGCACAGTTCCAGGTACGGTCAAACTTCTGCCCTGGAGCTGAACACTCCACCATGCTGCTGGAGGCTCTGTGGTTAGGAATACCTCCCCAGCAAGAGGGTGAAGCGTGTCACCCAGCCAAGGCATGACTCATATTTCCTATGGCTTGGATGGCAACTTGCATTAGTAGGCAATTAGATGAAAGAGAAACATCATTGCTATTTCCCCTCTTCTGAGCGACATCCTGAGCATATCTAGTAAAAAATTAATGCATCTAGGGCCCTCAAGGTTTGTAGCTTGTTGAGAACAAAGATGTGTTGGAAAATGCTCTTTTAGACTCCTTGTTCATGCTACGGGTTCCTAGATGCTATGACATTCTAAATAGTAATAAAATAAATAAGATAATCTATTTATAGGACTCCTGCATAAAGACTGGGTTGCTAGAGAAGTCCTGCAAGACGTTTTGGCTAGATACAGCCTGGTTTTTCAAATTCAAGTGGAATTTTGCTTATCAACTCAAATGATGTTGTCTTCTGAATTATACCCCGCTTTTGTACATAACATTGCATGGTCCCTGTGATAGACAGTGCTGTCTTGATATCATACCACTATCATTATTATCTTCAATTTGGTCTGCAAAAGCTTTCTGCATGGTGCAGGCACTGCACAAGGACAGGCTAACATGCAAAATCTAGTCAGGAGAAGGATGCAACACCCTCTGTGTTCTTCTGCAATGTGTTTGTGTGAAGGACCTTGGCTTCTTGTAGAAACTGTCAGCCTGTGGAATAGAAGCCATAAAAATCCAATAATGCAGAAAATAACCACCCTCCCTGTGAGGGAAAGGGTCTGATGATCAAAATGCTCCATAAGAATTTAACATTGTTATCAGGATGCTGAGTAGACACCACTGTCATGTAAAACTAGAGGAAGTATTCGTACTAATGTACACCTAATATATCCTAAATTAAAAGCTATCCTTAACCAGCCTTTCACATGCTTATAGGTGCAAGTAGAACACACCATTTCCTTAATAACAACTTGCAATTCTTCTATTGAGTGCTCAGTCACTCATAATTCTGAACATATCAGCCTACATCATGATTGGCACATACAAGACAGAACATCCGTCTGGAAAAAATATGTGCCACAGATTACCCATAGCATGCTGACATTTTTCCTTACCATTCCATGCACTTTGAATTGAAAACAATTAGCCAGCTAACTTCTAGTAATAATGTTGCCTAAATACTGTGTATACTACTGGTTGCACAGGAGCTCTGAGAAAACATTCAGCCTTTTGTCTGAAAAACCTGACCCACTGACTTTTTCACTTTCTTCTACCATAAAATGCTTCTGTTCTGGATTTGCCAGCCAAAGTCAGACCCTGCCTCCATAGTTAGCAGGCAGAGCAAAACCTCCCTCCAGGTGCTTAAAGAAGGGATATATGGGATATATAATACTTCTTGCACAGCTCTTCTTACAACAGGCTGATTGTTTGTGTAAGCCTAGGCACCTTCCCTTCAATGAATTCCATGTATTACTCTTCTGACAATTTAATGGGCAGCTGATATTGCTACCATAATTTCACATCCAAATTAAAGTACAACATGTGTAAACACATATTTTTTTTTGTAACGACATGTGTAAAGGACTAACAGGAACAAAAGTTTCACCCAAAGTTTCACCATCCCCAAAACAATTCAGTGTCTCCATTTCTTTGCCTGGTGAGAGGAAAAGCTGTATGAATCCAAGATGGGTGCTGTTGTCACTGTTCAATGCACTTTTGGAAGGTGTTTAAAGTGCACAGCAAGGGAACCTACAACAACATAATAGATGATAATCTAGCACAGAAAATAAACAAAGCTCTGGACTCAAGCAGCTAATGTGATAGAGCTGCTGGTGCAGGTTTGCTGACATCAGCCTTTTGGTCATTGGCTTGGCCTGTACACACCAATCTCTTCTTCCTTGTGTCAGGACAGACTGATAGCAACATTGAAAAGAGAAGCATTAATGGTCAGGGACACTTGAACAGTATTTAAGACCTTGTTTTAGTCATATTGCTGTATTTTACACCAATGATAATAATGCCCAGCATCCTGTTTCTTATCTTCATAGCTCTTATGCTTTCCAAGGAGAAAAGCTTTTTCTGCCAGGGCATAGAGAGCTGAAGAGCCATACTCAAGGTGACAAAGAAGGAATCCACAATCCCAGGAAGGGAACTCAAACCCCAGCTGAGCAGTCTGGGACCTACTCAGAATATGTGGAAACCTCTTTTTTCTGCAGTAAAGAATGGTGAAAAGGGTACACACATTTGTCAATAGATAGTGCTGCACTCCATGTCATAATGGTGCTATAATTGGCATCCAGCAGCCTCTGCATAAGGCCACATGGTCAGAAGAAATTGCTAAATTATTTGACTTGTAAACCCAGTTTGAAATGCTAACTGCAGAGTTGTCTGAGTGATAAACTCTTTAAGGAGAAACCTTTGATCTCCAGTCAAGTAAAGACCTTTAAAAGTCCTGAAGTCTGGAGTAGCCAGCCCTAAAGACCTTTGTTTGCAGCCATCACTGGAAGAGGGGGAGGGAAAAAGCATTTTGCAGTGATTGCCCAGAAATTTGGCTTTGCTTGTAAAGCTGGAAGGTGAAAGGCCGTGCAGCTCCCTTCCCCCAAACAAACAAGAAAAAAAGGTTATCCAGCTTTATGGTATAAGGCAGTCCTTTAGTTTAAACTAATGAATTTGTCTTAACAAAGAAGATTGCAATAATCTGAAAAAAAAGGGTTCATAGACAGTGAATTTTCATGGTCTTGAAAAAACACTTCAAAGATCAAATTTGAAGTGGCCTGTGGCAGTCTTTAAGCACACCAACTCTGTTGCAATAGAGTTTTGGTTTCTGGCACTGAAATGGGAAGTTCAGTCTGCACACAATTTCTGCTAGAGGCCCTTACTCAGTTTATCACCCAGCTCAGCTGCACAGGGCCGGGGTTTGCACGTGTGCTGACTGCCATCCTTCAGCATCACTCCAGCTAAAAGCAGCAGGGTGTTGCACTGCCACTGCAGTCGGGGACAGTTGAACCAGATGTGAACTCTCTCCTGCCACTACACAGGCAACCTCTAGGAGAGGCAGGAGGGGTTACTAACCTTTTCTTCCTCACAAGTTTATTCATGGATAATATCCTTCTTTGCCAACATTTCTTCTGACAGAAGGAACTGGAGTTAAAAAAACTGACCATAAATTGGTAAGGCCCAAGTGTCACTCCTCCTACTTCCTCCTGTGTCCTTTCACCACCATCACCCCCTGGATGAAAGTTCACAGCTCACTAGCAGTGTCTGTAAATGGCAGATCTTTTACTGCTAGCTTTAGCCTCTGCTGAGCTCCCAAATGGGATGGTGTTGCTTGATGGGGTCATCTGTTTACTTAAAACAGGACCGGGATCAAAAGTTCATTTTCATGGACCATTAAAGGACAACGATAACTGCGCGAGCCACTGCTGAGTTGAGCTGGATGTGACTGGAAGGGGAATAACACCATATGCCAGCCACCCTGCTTCTAATAAGATTTATTTCAAGTGCCTTCCCTGTAACTATTGGGGAATATGGAAACAGCCATCTTCCATACCAGTCTACAAGATGCATCTGTAGGCAATATCTGACACATTATCTTCCCCTCGGAGGTCACTAGTGATTCATTACAGAATATTTACAGACATTCCAACAGCCACTTTGGATTTGTTTCAATGAATCAGTAACAGTCAATTTCTGACCAGCAAAATCTTACTCATCTTTCAAATTTTTTTTGGTCACAGGAAAACTTTGAGAGACTTACTGCTCATGTTAAGCATTAAAGTTAGCACATGTGATCCAGGGAGGGGGTGAGGCAAAAAGAGAAACAACGTGGGAAAGGGTGAAAACTTAAGTAACTTTCAAGTCTCCATACAGCAGAACTGAAAAACTGAGCCAAAATTCACATTGCCTCTAACAGGCAGTCCCATGAAAAGTAGAAGTCCTATGACAATGAATGATTTTTGGTGTAAAAGCCTAAGTTATTTAGGTTTTTAAATTGACTGTGGTTTTGCCTAATAACATAAAAGCTCCGGTCCAATCATGACTACAGGAACACAAAGGAAGACTTCCTTAATCAAATAAGGACACCCAGACCATGCAGCTGACCTATGTATCTGCTGAAGGCTGAGCATCTGCCTATTAAAAAAAAATAATTTCTGCGGGAAAACTGTGGGTTGTTTTTTTTCTAATGGCACGTTTAAATGCTCAGGAGAAAGTGGGGGCCTGGGCCACAAAATCCCACCCTGTCTCCAAAAAGCCAGCCAGTGGTGGCTCCAAGCAGAGCCAGAGGGAGCCGCGTCTGCAGCTCCATCTCCAGTCCTTCCCATCCAGAGGGGCTGCCAGCTCTCCAAAGCCAAAGCCTCAGGCCCTTGATAACAGCCATATCACAAGGCCTTTGCTCAACTCGAGGGTGTTTCCCCTCTGTAGTATGGTGTGGTTTGACTTGTCCATCAAATTCATCAGAGAATGCCAAGGAATGGTGCCAGGCCAGCATCAACCAGACAAAAATTTGATAGCTGAGAATGGAGAAGTGGGAAACCCTGGTGGCCTGGGCAGTACCAGCACTGCTGAAGGGACTTCTGCTACGGTCTGTAGATCGCACAAGTGTCTGGTGGCACCCATTAACTGCTTTCAGCATAACAATGGCCCTTTCTCATCCCTGCCCATCCTCCCTGTCCCAGTTAAATGAGCCATTTCCCAGACAAATAAAGACTGGAGAGTCTGCCTTCACTAGGGGTAGGAGACTGAGGAAGGCAATTCAGACGGGAATGGAGGGAGACAGGGCCACCGTGAGAGCTGCTAAGGGGAAAGGGAAAGCTGGTACAGGGAGAGAGGTGCAGGGAGCAGGAGGGGAGGTGAACTGCATTTACCCTCTGTACAGCAGCTTGCAGCAGGGAAGGGAAGCTACAGTGCAGCAGCTGATAGAAGGGATCAGAGACGTGCAGGAGATGAAAGGAAGATGGGAAAGGAGGAGGCTGACAGGGAGGTGACCCTGGTCACCTGCTCAGCCTGCAGGAGCTGCAAGGTGCACAAGTGTTGAGTAGAACCAGCAGCAAAGGGTGGGTTTCATGCTCCCCACTTGTTTTCTCAGCACACTTATGTCCCCTCCATCTGAACAGGATGAGCAGGCACGAAGGCACCTACTCTGACCTTGTCACAAACTGGTGGCCTGACTGCACTCCTGCCCCTTTTCTGCTGTGGCTGCAAGGACAGTGTGTCTGATCAAGAACCTGCTGCTAAAATTCTTGTCCTTCCTCCAGCCTTCAGGAAAAGCAAGCAAACAAGGAGCAGAAGCCACGTGGGACACACACTGTGCTTTAAAGGTGACAGGTTAAGCTTCAAGTCCACAGTGCATCTGTATTTCTTTGCCTAGTGTAGGTAATATGAAGATTTAAATATTTTTTCATATTTCTACCTGACTTTATGTAGCTAGATGTATAACTATATGCATTTGCCCACGTATAGTGTGAGTAAATATTTGTATGTGTAACCTGACTGCAGGTTTCATGCTGCCAGATAAAGCAATCAATTTTAAGGAATTCAGGAATACAAGATGGGTCTATAATATCTCAATTGTATTTCTGTCACTTGTGCTAAGAACAACTTCCAAAACCACAGGCAGCCATGCTAATAGAGCAGAGCCCAGAAGTTGGGCTTAGAGACCATGAAGTTCAGCATATGAAGAAAAAAATAGCAAGACAAATACTTAATCTGTTAAAAGACATTAAGCCGAATCTTCCTCTACAGAAAAGTTAATTATAAGAAGCCATTATCAAAATAATTTTAAAAAAAAAACCAAAACTTTGAGTCTGCAGCACTCGCAACCCAGAGAGAACAGAGAGCCTTGCACAAAATTGGGGAAACATATTTGTGAGCATTTTATGGTAGACCTTCTCCATAAAATGAGCATAATTCTTTGCTGATTAGGATGAAGGATGAAGCTGATCAGTGCTGCAATCAGGACACTACTGGCAAGTGCTGACTTAGCCTTCCCTGGATATCTCCTTCCCAGCCCAGCCACTCCTTAGCTCCCTGTTACACAGGTGCTGATGCTTCTGTACACACTTCTCAGCCTTTCTGCAGGCTGCAGAGCAAGGAACTCAGCTGAGGGCACACTCGGAGGAAGAACACTCTCAGGAGAGTTTCTGGCACAGTTTCCCTCTCTTCCAAGTGCACTCTCTTCAAAATACCCCTTGTTAATATTGCTGTGACTTTCTTTTCCCCCTCATGCTGCAACACTGGTACTGAATTTTGATGTGACAAAACCAGGTGTAGCCCGTGGCATTTATTTATTCAGAAGCAAATACAAATTTCGGTAACTATTTTGGAGTTACAAATAAGAATGATAGGCCAGCTGCTTCCCTCAATCCAGATAGGGTTCTTATATTTTTATCAGTCAATTAAAGGAAATACTTGTATTGAATCCACAAGTGTATTTTTCCTTTTAGATATTCCAGACACTTTTGGTCTTACATTAAAGTTAGTGTTGGCTCTTTATATAATTCATACAAGTAGCCACAGGCACCAAAAAAAAAGTTAATTTCTTAACTGTAGCTTTCCTCTCTTTATGGTTGCAATTTCAATTAACTGTTCTAAATAACTGACAACATGGAATATAAAACATTCCTGCAACAATGTAGGTCTAACAGCAATTACGTTGATTTACTCTGGACCATGTTAAGTTCAGGGAGTAGGATAAAGAGACAAGAGTTTAAAACTTCTTTCACACTGATGTAATAAATTCAGTACATTGCTTTAAAGTTAGGGCAAAATAGCTGGTAACTGAAAGTCAAAAAAACCCCCTTGTTTTGTTTTCCACTGTGATAGAAAACAATAGATTATGGGAAAGTTCTTCAGAAGGTGATCAGAGGAAAAGTTCACCAGCATCTATCATGGACTGTGTCTCTGTGGCCTGCTGGGATAGGAGGGAGGGACATAAAGGTGTCAGCAGTTGAAGTGATACGGTAAATCACAGACGGGCTAGTAAAGCGCGATGGCAGCCTCGTGTAAATGCCTTCAGACTTCTATTTCTTCTCCGAGGTTGTACTCGGGACACGTCCCCTCTTTGTGACCTTATCTCTGGGGCAGTGGGTTGAGCACTGGTCTCTTCTCTTTAGTTTACGAGGGCTAATCCATTTGCAGGTTAATAAAAGGTGAAAAGGACAATCACCAAGGAGCCACCAAAATAAACAAGTACCTTTGACTGCTTAAGGATTCTTGGTTTTCCACATCAGCAAGCTCAGCCTGTCTCCTTTCTCTCCTCCTGAATACTTTGATAATAAGTACATCTGCAAACCGTTGATTAAAAAATTTACTAGCAGTATGCAAAGGAGGAGAACAACAAGACAATTTCATAAAAAGGGGATGGTTCTCCTTTGCAGGCAAGAAACCGGTCTCTGTAAAATGTACTCTGCTGTGCGTGTCCTTGTGGTTGAAATTTGCAATTTTTTTCTAGAAATACCGACTGACAATTAGTGAATTTCAGAGGTCAACATGCTCTTAGTCCCAGTTAGAGGAAAAGTTCCCTCAGAAATGTCACAAATCTGAGACATGTCATAAAATGAGCAAAAAGATCACAAGATGCCATCACTTCAAGCAAAATTAATTATTTTTCTCTTGGCTGCTAGATTTGTAATGCAAGTGCTAGCTTGCTGCAGTGCTGTAGGCAGCATCATTGACATCAATAATATATATTTAATATAATGATACCAAGAACCAGAGACAGTGGGACAAGGAGGATGACACCAGGGTGAAATCACCTGCGTGCCAGGGCAGCAGTGTGGTGCTGGAGCAGAGGGGCTGTTGGTGTCACTGCTGGTTCCCCTTTGTTCCCACCCTATCTCCTTCCACTCTTGTCAAAGTTAAGGACAATTCACAAAAGAGGAGGCTATTGCCAGGGCAGGGAGCAGTTTCTGATTACTCTGCTGTTCTGAGGTTTCCAGGGGAAGCTTTGGGGAGAAGCAGCATGTTTGATGAGAAGGTGTATGATGTTGATTTTAGGGGGGAAAAACCCCAACTCTATTCACATAAGCAGGCAGTACTCTTGCTAGCAGGGCAATAGGCAGTCCCTTCCTTGCTTTCTCACAGGATACAAGCAGATAGTTCATTCAAAAGGGCTCAGATATAAAATAAAGGCTATTAGGTAAAGCACACCACTGCCACTTGCTTCTGTACATCAATTAAGTCAGCAAGCCAAGGAAACCAAGACCTACTATAATTTCATAGAAAATTCAGATTCAATCTTGAAAGCATTTTTGTTCTGATGACATTTTACAAAAGTGGTATATTTCTGAGATACAGATATACCAAATTGGTATTGACCCCATAGAGCTCAGGCAGAAAAAAGTCCCAAACCTAAGTTGTTGCTTTTACCCTCAAAATAGCAATTCCTGGAGGAAGCTATTTCCCTTAAAGCAGCATTAACAAAGATGACTTAACAAGTCTTGGTAGATGTGTGCCTATGTGCATCTCCTCCTTTAACCATACCTGGAGCACTGCTCAGGACCCACATCTCTGTATTGACACCAAGATTTTCAGCTTCCCACCACCTCAGAAAGTTATGGGCCTGCCTCCTACTCAAGAGTGCAGATGGTACTGACTGCATTTTGGTTACTTTTATCTCTAGAGAGATCCTCTGAAGGGCCCTCAGCTCTGGAATTTATTCCCCCCTTTGCTCAAAAACAGCTTCCAACAATCTTTGACCTTCTGCATAAGCTGTGAGGCCCAAATCCAAGGATTTGCTTTGGGAGAAGCATGAGAGAGGTTGGCATTTGTGGGTGTGGTAGGAGAACATGTTGTCTATGCCTGATTTAGTCCTGAGTTTATCATTTTCTCATGTTGTGACAGTTATCCTGCACAGCAGTGTAGTCTTAACCCATGAATTTTAAGGCTTTCCTAAATGGTCATAAATTGGGGAAAAGAAAAGCATTGAAATCTAGCAACATATGAATGATTGTGTATTTGTGAATAAAATGACCTGGCAAACAAGTACATCATAAGTCACTTTTGCTAAAATGATCTTTGCAGCCTTGCAAATCACACAAGCTCTGCTTGTCTCCGGGGCACCAACGGCGTACAAGGGAAACTGCAATGTTGGGGCTGCTGATAAAGGGACAAATAACACTTTAATTAACTGAGAATACTTAATATCTTGCCCTGCCTATGTTGCAACTGAGAGGCAAGCTGTAAACACCTATTAAAACAGCACTGTTATGTCCTACTATGAAAGTTCTGTCTGTCACCTTTTAAATATTTAAATCTCAGATTCTTTAAAAGCTGTTTCCACTGCTTTTACTCTTTGGATGTAAACAGATTTGTTAAATATTTTATTTTTAACCCACCCACGAAGCTACATTCATTTACATAACTTAATGAAGGCTGCATTATTCATTGAACTTCTCATATAACATTTTTTGTAAGACATTATTAAACAAGTGAAGCAAGCCAGTCTAGTAATGAGTCTTCTCTAAACTTGCTGCCAGTTACATTTCCTTTCTCCTAATCTATCACTCTAATGCTTGCAACTAATAAACTTCTTGAATTTTTGCTGCTAATCTGTATATGTTTTGCATTGCAGGCTGGATGTATAACTTGACAGAGAATTTACAATACAAACCACCTGGCAAACAACACTATCTCAATTAAATGCTATCCAAACCCACCCCACTCTTTTTTTGTTGTAATAGAGGACAACTACATGTAACATAGTACCTTTAAGCCATAAATAAATTCACTAATTTGGGCCTGGAACATACCAGCAGTGTATCTCAAACACAAGATTTGTGTCTGCGTTTTAAAATTTCTAAATCTTTGCAAAAGTCAATAGATTGAAGTTTGATTTATGCAAATGTCCTGCATAGCCTTGTAAAAGATCCAGTAGTCTTGCATACAATCCTGTTAGATTGTTCTAGGAAAGATGATATGCAAGAACTCTCAGGTAAGGAAATTCAGCAATAGGTTGCTTACACATGGGCTATTTAATCTGTGCTTAAGACTATATCCAAAGTAATATTGGATTTTCAGGGGGTCTAAGCAGTGCTGTTCCCTTTGAGATAGATAGCAAATTTTCAGAATTTATACCTCATAAAATCAATTCTAATGATTAAAAAAAATAGAGTTGGATCCAGGGTTCTAATTTTATGCACATTATTTTCTAAAAAACAGGCATATTATTTTATCAGCATCCACCTGAAAACCTCTGCAGATGCATAGAATTAACAAAAACCAGCAGTGTTCTGTTCTCAATGATGGCTAGATGCAGATTTGTAAAAACATTTTTAAAAACTTCCTATGGCATGGGAAAGTTCCTATGGCAACTTTCCTACTATGTAGGAAAGTACAATTTGAAAGTCAAAGATTAAGTATTTTACATATTAATAAGTATTTTTCTTGGTACCTGCCCAAAGGTTAATTCTAAGTCACTGAACAGAATAAAATAAGAAAACAAACAATAGAATGAAATGGGTTAGAAAGAAGGAAAACCTTTTTGTCAGACTGTCATCTTGCAAGGTCCAGGGAAAGACTCCTGTAAGGAAATAAATAAAATAAAATAAAATAAAATAAAATAAAATAAAATTCAAAACCTTAAGCACACAAGACTTCAAATTATAATGTCCCTTGAATAGGTGCTTCTATGAACCATAACAAAAGAAAATCTTTCCCAGCTCAAGTGCTGAAAGCAACATGCAAGTAACGTCTTTGTTTCACAAGGACAAAATAAATAAACTTGATCAAGTTATTTTTAATCATTTCCAATGAGTTTTCAGCATTTTTTTCTTAGTCATATAACCACTAGCAAAATTCACTTTTACCTGTTTGACCTAATCTGAAAATACTCACACCTTTCAATCAAGTATTGATCTATCAAGTAGCATTCCTCAATGCCAATGGACATCAGTGTAATTCTTAATTGTCCTTTTGATTAAAGAATAGCTACAACTGTGTGTTTTTAAGAACAACACATTCAGTACTGAACAGATAGCTCAGAAATTCTAAGGTTTAGAGATGCTGCTGGCTAGCAGGAGCTGTTACTCACATGATTTTGGGAGAAGTGTGGGTTCTATTAACTCACCTTAACCTCAGGGAAGAACCAGCATGCTACATATAAATCATGGCTTTTTACTCCAGGACCAAGGAACAGCACCTTCTAAATTGTGTGTGATTTTTCAAAGAGAGACCTGGTCAAATATTTTTCTTTTAAATAAGAGGCTTACCAAGAGAAGGAATATGAAATACCCTGCCTCCTGTCTCAGTGCAGCACCCCAGCACAAACTATGCTCATGTGGGGAGCTGGAATGAGGACCTGGTCTGCCCAAGAAGCAATTAGTTTTTTGATAGGTAATTTTTCAACAAAATCAGTTCCTGGACCCAGCATAACAAGAGGGGTGGGGGCTCGAGGTGCAGCAGACAGGCAGCACCTAAACAGCAACCACAGCCTCAGCATGTGCCCACCCCAGCCTCTGCTGAGCAGGCAAAGCTACACTCACACCAGAGCTCACCTGAAACTGGTCTGCAGCCAGCATCCAAGCTGTCAAAATACAGCTGCATACAGGAGATTAGCAGGGGTTGTAAAACCTGCTCAAGAAGTTGGGCAAATATTTTAGCAATTAACCCACACTGAGCTCTGTTTTACTGTAGCTGCACTGCTACCATTTCCCAGGATAGCTTGTTTAAAGCTAGCTCCAGGATGCCTAAATTGCACAGCAGTGACAGACTGCTTAGCTGCAGAGATAAATTATTACAGGGGCAGTACCTAACACAGGTTATGTTGTCATGATTTACAGCAGCTGAGGATGTGCCCCCAGATGTCCAGACAAAATCAAATTAAGTATATGATTTTTTTTTCTTCTTCGAACATAAAAGCCATGCAAACTTGACTCAAAACCAAGAATGAAAGACTTGCATGTATGACCTTAGACTTACACTGTGAAAGTGTTTGTATTCTCCAGACAGCACTTAGGTTCCCATTCTTTATAAAAACAAAATATAAACTAAAATAATACCAATGCCATGCAAAAAGTTCCCACATATAAAAGACTTTAATTAAAACCAAACAAAACATTTATAGAATATTGACATCTATTTGGATTTGGAGAATGCTTTGATGTTACAGAAGAAAATGTTACTAAAGAATACCAAGACAAGAGTCCTGCTGTTCTCCAGACTCCAGATCACCTCCAAATCAGGATAAAGGTTTGTGATTTTCCACTATTGTATTGGTAATAAAGGGGTCTTAAACTGAGGTTATTCGTCAAGTCCCTGAGAAACATAATGGTACAAGAAGTTTGCACAGGAAAAAATATTTGAGATTTTAAACATTGTCAAGAAGACTCAGGTGCAATTTAAAAATAATGTATTTTGGGGCTACAAAGAATTGAATACAAAAAATTCTTGATAGTTATGATCATATGTAGGCTGTATCTAAAGCCATACGTTAGAAGCTCCCGTGTTTAAAATGCTAGCTGGAAACATAGCAAATGCATTAGAGAAACAGCCCTTAAAAAAAATTCAAAACCTCATAGATGCTATTGAGCACCTGCAGGTATTTTGGGCAAC
The DNA here is from genome assembly GCA_013400575.1 of Peucedramus taeniatus. Classification (NCBI taxonomy): domain Eukaryota; kingdom Metazoa; phylum Chordata; class Aves; order Passeriformes; family Fringillidae; genus Peucedramus; species Peucedramus taeniatus. The sequence continues at coordinate 18,828 of WBNO01020851.1, forward strand.
TTAGCTCTGTCCTTAATTTTGATCTTGGGAGAACATAATTAAAAAGTGACTGTTTTCAGCAAACAAAAAATTTAATTATTCTATATGGTGTTACAAGTGCTCATGACACTGAATTACATTGGTTTACTTTGTAGATGTTTATAGAGTCAGCCTATGTTGTTTGACTTTTGAGGGAAGACTAATAGGTGTAGTAAGCAGGGGTGGCCACAAAACCCCTTATGGTTAAGCCAAAATAGGGGTCATGCCTAGGGCATTTTATCTGCCCTGCTTACACACCCCTGGGGAATTGCATCTCAACAGTTGATTCTCTGTTAATCAATTCACATTAGTGCCTGCATTTTGGTTTTCACTTTGCTGAATTCCAGGAAAGAAGTTCTTAAACCAAATGCATGCTCTATCTCTGACCTAGTCAGAGCTGTTGCATTTCAAGGAGAAATAAGAAGATTTTATTTGCTCTACCAGCTGATAAGAGACACCTTCGTAAGTAAAGATTCATAGCCAGCAAGCTCAACAGAGAACAAGATTCAGTGGTGTGTTTACACAGGTCAGCAGTAATATGGGAGGAGAGGACATTTATGGAATTTTTTTCCTCAACTAGCTCCAGAGAAAGACTTATGGGACATTATTTTGCTTTCCTTTTCTTTTTTACCATGGCTCAACATGATGTGTTTGATAAGGAGACCTGTAGCACTTGCCATCACTCTATGCAGTTTTCAGCAAGCATGTGGTTTTGTACTGTTCTTGCATTTACAAGCTAAAATTTATAACAATTAACTACTCACAAGCAACTACACGTGAAGGAGGGAAGAGTTATGAACACAAAAATAGCAAATACTTAGTTCACAAACCTTTACATCCAAACCCTAGACCCACTAGACTCTAGATCCATTATGTTGCTCTCTAGCATACACACAGATCTTCATACAGAGGATCATCAAAAATAAACTTTATTATCAAACTTAAAATTCACACATTAAACATACAATCTAGACACAAATAATACTGAAAACATTCTCAAACAATAACCATTTTAGGTAATTTGGATGAGTAGCTAGTTACCATGGTTTTGAATGCTTTTCAGATATTTCTTTATACATGTATTTCACCATCCTGAAATGTCTTCAAATGCTTAGCTGGCCAGCTCTCAATGATATTTTTAAATAGGGAAAAACTTATTTCTATAGAAATAACATTATCTAATTATGAATCAGAGACCCATAATTGTAGTGCTTAGGGGAAAATATCATAGCCTCTTCAAATACTTAGAAGACATAAATAACTATTGTACATTTACAAGTTTTAAATATTTAAAGGCCTTTGTTACTATAAAAAGTTACTATGTACATATTAAATGCTATATAGAAATCCATTTGGAGGCGAGTGTTGAGCTCAGATTTGGCCACTGAAACCTATGAATTTGGTAGGCAGATTGTCCACAGGGTACACTATGGGGCCCGTTTTCATTGTAGGAGGTCCATTCAGCAGCTGCCAGTCACAGCTCCGAGCCAACTCCACTGTAAATATTTTTAGAAGGACTTTTGCAAACTCTTTGCCCACGCAGCTCCTCAAGCCCCCACCAAAAGGAATGAAACTGAACCTAGAGGAATCCTCCGGAGATGGAGACATGAAGCGATCTGGGTTAAATTCTTCCTTGTTGGTAAAGAGATCTGCCACATCATGTGTATCACAGATACTGTAAATAACATTCCAACCTTTAGGGATTTGGTAACCCTATAAAAAAGAACAGAAAGGAGATGTGGAGCACCTTGCTGTGTTAAATAATATGAAGTGACAGAACAGGACACATCAGCACACCCCACCTCCCCCTCCTGGCTTCCTGCAGGTCACTCTAAGGCAGACAAGCTTCATGAACACAAAATACTTCGCAGCTGCTCTGAGGAGCTGTGCCCAGACCTTGCTTACATTTAGCTCAAGGGTCTTGAGTGCAATCCGAAATCCTCCGGGAACAGGCGGGCTCAGCCTGAGGGTCTCTTTGATGACACAGCCTGTGTACTTCAGCTGCTCCAAGACCTCCATGTCCAGCTGCTTCTCTTGGTTGGAACTGCACAGTAACCCCTAGAAAGGAAAATGCTGCCATGACATGCATGAACCACGCAGCCAGGGCTCCTGGCACTGCAAAGCAGCTACCCCTCAGCTACAGGCAGTATTTTCCTGCCACCCGTAAAAGTAGGGAACCCTGTCTGGGATTCCTATCCTGGAGGTACCTCCCTCCCACTGCCCCCTCCTGTGAAATGCCTCTGGGGAAGACACACACCTTGACCTGCAGCTCTTTCCTCACTTTCTGCAGGACTTCATGGTGGAGCCCTAGGAAGGCGATCAGCGACGTGGCAGCACTGGCAGTGGTTTCATGGCCCCCGAACAGCAGCTCTGTGGCAGACTCCTTCAGCTCCTTACACAAAGGATAGAAGAGGCATGATCCAGGCCTTGAACACAGTATCTCTACCAGGCCCACTCAATCACTGCAATGCTGTACATCATCCCCAAACTGGAACAGACACCCAGGGGACTGGATGGGGGTGATTGGTGGTGCTTATGCTCCCTGTGGACATGTCTCCCCATCCAACAGCCTGACTGCAGCCTCTGCACCCTAATGCTCAGCACCAGCTGGTTTATTTCACGGGGAGAGAGAGCATCTCCTGCTCTTCCCTTTTGTCCCCACAAGGTAAGTGTGATGTTCTTAGAGGGCCCGAGGGAAAGAGATGAATCCTGTCCTGGGGAACCTTACCTGCATGTTGAGCTGCTCACCGTTACCCTGTGTGTGTTCCATCAGCAGCTGCAGCGCATCCTTGTAGCCCCCCTCAGGCTCCTTGCGGGCCATCTTGGCACGGATGTTCTCCTCGATCTTGGCATGGATGATGTTGCGTGCCCGCAAGCCCTAATGAAGGGGAAGAGAGAGCAGTTTGGGTCTTAGACAATACTGCCATCCCTCCCCCCCGATTCCCCCGTGCCCCGGCCGCAGGGGCACCTCTTTGCTCCTGGCCCGCCGTGAGCCTTACCCGGTAGAGCCCACTGAACGGCACATCGATGGGCAGGGAGAAGAGGTTGCGGATCATCTCCTCGAAGGCCTCGACCAGCTGCTGCTCGCCGTCGGGGCTGGCCTGGCGGGGCTGGAAGCCCAGCAGGATTCTCATGGCGATGCGAAACATGAGGCGCTTCACCTCGGGGTACACGAGCAGGCAGGGCCCGGCGGCGCCCAGCCACCGCGCCAGGCAGGCGCTCACCTCCTCCTGGATGACGGGCACGTAGTGCTGCAGGGCGTCCCGGGAGAAGGCACGCATGATCACCTGCCCGGGGGGACGAGGAGGAACGGGACAGGCTCAGCTGCCGCGCCCGAGGCGACCGCGCCCGCTCCCCGCCCGCCGTCGGCCCGTACCTTTTTGCGGTGTTTGTGCTGCCCGTTGTGGAGATTGGAGAGGCAGCCCGAGCCCAGGATGGTCCGCACCGAGGCGGGCCACTGCACGGAGACGAGCCGGTGCTCGCCCAGCAGGATGTGCCGCACGTTCTCGGCGCCCATCACCCGTACCGTGGGCCGCCCAAAGAGGTGAGTCTTGTAAATGAAGCCGTATTTCCTGCGCTTCATCTGCAGGAATTTCCGCCTCTAGACAGAGATGAGAGGGGGGAAATGATAAAATAAATTATAGACAGCCTAAGAGGAAGAGGCAGGGAGAGCAGCTCTTTCCCACCTGGGCACGGGAGCCTGTCAAAGTTGCCGCTCATCTCCCTCCCCTGCAGCCCGAGGAGCTCTGGCCCCAGAGAGGCGCCTCTCCGCTCCCCGCGCCATCGCCTGGCCTTACCTGCAGCACCAGCTGCAGCGTCTCCCCGAAGAAGGGGAGCCCCATGGTGCCCGGGGGCAGCGGGAGCGGGCAGCTGGGGTCGCGGCTGCTCACGCAGTACAGGTCCCAGAGCTTGACGGCAGCCAAAAAGAGTAGCAGGGGCAGCAGAAAGGTGCACAGGGCGCTGGCGACTAGGGCGGAGAAGCCCATGACTGGGGAGCGACTCCCGCCCAGCCCCCCGGGAGCTCTGAGTGCGCGGGCTGGGCTCGCCGCGGGCCGCCTTTTATACCCTTCCCAGGTTGCTGCCCACCCCTACCTTGGTCCGATAAATTAGTTCACCCAAAGTTCATCTTTAATTGCGGATTGCGGCCTGGCTCCTCCCCTCGAAATCTTTAACTATTTGCTTTGCGTAGTGCATCCTACCCGCCGCAGACCGCTGCCGGGGAAGGAAAGGTGCTGTCGGGGGCGGCGGCAGCGGCTCCGGGCTCGCTGACCCTGCACCGCGCTCGGCGAGTGGCTGCGGGACGCCGCCGACAGCTGAGAGCCCGTGGTCGGCCACCACCGCCTCCTCGTCCTCGGATTTATCGCCGATGCTCGTTAGAGACCAGCGATTGCACACAGAAATTCCCGTGCCGGCGGCCCGGCTGTCCGGAGACACCTACCCCGCGGCGCTGCCGCCCGGCGCCGATGCGCTCTGCATCAGCTGCTTCGTCCGCCCGCCACCGCCGTCGGCTGGGAACGGCGAGGTAGCGGCCGGACCCGGGAGACACCGGGCCGGGACCGTGGGGCGGCCAGAGCGGACTGTCCCCCGTGCTGGGGCAGCCCGGAGACCCCCTGAGCAGAGCCGCAGCTGTGCCGGCGCATCGGCGGAGGAGCCTCCGCTGTCCCCTGGTTCACCTCGAAAAGCACGGCTTGTATTTCTGCCGGCCGTGGAGGAAGGAGCCGCCGGCAGCAGTCCGTCTCAGCCTCCCGATGCAGGTTCAAGCGCGGGTCACAGAGGTGAGCGCGGAAAGGAAACACCAAACTCGCCGTTCCCAGCTCCTCTCCCCGGGATCCGCTGCCCACCCTCGCCTGAGGCTCTCCGGCATCCCGTCGGGGCTGCCGCGGCCGGGAAGAGGCGCTCGGCACGGCCGGACACGGCAGAGGGGCTCCGCGCTGGCGGGCGGGCACCGGCGCTGCCCTCCGGACGGGAGCGGCGGCT
>WBNO01020851.1:33932-73044 GCA_013400575.1 Peucedramus taeniatus
TCCTGCGGTGCTCCCGGCCCGCACCCCGCCGTCGGGGCCGCGCGGATCCCCGGCCGCCTTCCCCGGGGGAAAATCACCAGTGAGTCGGGACCTGCACAGGTCCCGCGAAACAGGCTCCGAGGTGTGTTCCGGTGTGTGAAATAAAACAGGAATACGGGTGAGGTTTATATTACTGTATTTAGACCGTCAATAACTTAAAAATACAGCGAAAATTTACATTATTTTTTACAGGCTCCATTTGGTTTGTATTTGTTAGACATTCTCTTAGTGTCTAAAATAGCCAGGAGGGGACAGTGCAAAGAGACCGGTTGTGGGACAAAATGCTAATCGCTGGGATGGGGCTGGCAGGAGAAAGCACAAACTAACAAACAGATGCGGCACAAAACCAACAGCGGCAAACCTATTCCTTACTGCTACCTGGGATAAAGAACCCGAGATCTTACAAAAGTACAGTTAGAAATAGTAACCCTGAGGAACAAAACCAAAACGAAACAACATGTCACATTATAAAGAAATCAAATGGTTATTTACATTCACAACCTCAAGATTAAACCCTTTTGCAGAACAAAGCCTATAAGTCCTAATGCTAAATAAGTCAAGTCTAGTTCTCAGGTAGTTTTCAAAGGTACTAAAAATCAGAAGACCTTTTCATACCTCCAGACTACAAAACCTGGTATACAAAATTATGTCCCATCACTTCAGGGCTAATATACATTTAATGCAGGAAAACAATAAGCGGCATCTGAAACACAAGTATCTCAATGCTTAAAAGCATTAAATTAGGATTCAACCAGAAAACAGCAACTAAGGGATCAATTTCTCAAATAATTCCTACTCGGAGCAAAATTTTGGACATCATACCTGCAGATATTTAAATAACATATTTACAGTTCAGCAGTTCCATGTACAATATGATTGCGCTGGTTTTTATTGTACAACCTAATTTTTCACCATTTGTTTACAATATACAAAATAGTATTCGACCCATTAAAAATACGTACAAAGAATTGTTTTTTTGAAGACTACATGTACAATCCATCCACTGCATTTTTTCTTTTCTTGGTCAAACAAAAGTCCTAACTGGTATCACCATTTGCTTAGTAGAAATAGTGGCTAAGAAACACCTCTTGGTGTGATGAGATACTGTCGGTTTAAGAGGCCTATGTGTGCTGGGACATGCCATTCACTAAACTCCTCAGTTGCTTTACTACAGTCTCTATTAGCTTCTGCTTGTCACGGTCATTCTTCCTGAACTGAGCAAAAATGTTGTTCTTTTTGCTGGAGTCTTTCATTCTAGAGAAATAAAAAAGCAAATGATAAATACATCAGAAATGTAAATTGAAAAGGAAAAATCCGACTATTTAGATCAGTTTACTACTGTCCTTCTTTTGATCTTTCGGCTAATGAGAACTGAAAGATTACAAAACCTGTAATGTTCACAAAACCTGATGTCCAAAATGTACAATTGATGTTCTTATATAAAAAACCTGATGTTCACTATGTGTTCTTAAAATAAACTTCTGCAATGCAGAATTTGCTTCAACAAAAACTACTTCACAAATAACCTGTAAGTATTAAGCAAATACCCCTTTAGCAGATCCTGATCCTACCAATTGCCTTAGGAGAGAAGCAAATCAGAAAACCCGTTAGTATTACTGCTTCCATGGTAAATTCAGACTTGGTGAATGGGTGAATTTTGTTCACCGTCAATAACGGGCATCTATATTGCTGGCTTCCCGTACCAAGGGATATAAAAACGAAATTCGGGAAATTAAGTAAGTTACAGAAACAATATTTTGTAACAATATAGGCGATACGTACCCTCTGTGAACTCTGCAAAAGACATTTTCATCGCAGGCAGGAGAGGAGAGAAAACACTGTTAGAAAGCGTATTTAAACCGCAACATGTTTTGATGCGGTTTTTACAAGCAGGTCGGTACCGAGCTGCCGGTAACGTGCCCTGCTCACCCTTCCCTCCCTGCCCGCCCTCCAGGCCGGCCGAAACGCTCGCACCGGCTTCACCACGGCCAAGGCTCAGCGTCTCCCTTCCCTAGAGCGGCAGTTCGGGCAGCCGCTGGTGCTCCCGCTCCCGGCAGGGCGGCTCCGGCTCCGGCGCCGCTTCTCATCCCCGCGCCGGCAGCTCCGGCCCCGGGCCCCGCACTTACTTCTCCAGGAGCGTAAGGGCCGTGCTGGGGTTGACCCGCAGGTACTTGGAGGTGGCCTGCCCGTAGTCAGCCAGGTAAGTGGACCAGTCCCACACCATGAAGAGGTCCAGGAGCTGCGGGGGGAGAGGCGGGTGAGCGAGTGCGGGGAGGCTCTGCAGAGAGAGGCCGGGCGCAGCCCCTCGCCGAGCCCAGCCAACACCCCCCCTTCACCTGCCCATTTATTTATTTAACGTCCCTCACTTCCCTCAGTGTGTCCAGGTTCGGCCCCAGGAGGGGATGTTGATGGCTTCACGCTTTAGTATTTAGGAACTTGCTTTACCGTGGGGAGTGAGACAGGGATGCTCCTGTCTGCTGCTTCTCACAGTAATTTAAACGAGGTTCAGGTAGTCTCAGCTAAGTGAATTAAACACCTCCTGGCTGCAGTCTCCATTATGCCTGATCCCTGAAACTCAGCACCAAGCCCTGGGCACACTTCTGGCCCAAAAAACCCCAAACATTTCAGTGGAGGAACAAAAAGTCTCCAAGCACAGTCCTACGCTTGGCTGCAGTTTCAAATCAGGTCTTGGGCTCATGATCTCGGAGCTGCTGTTCAACAATAAACCAGCCTGCTTTTACAATCAGACGCAATGCCGAACCTCCAGCAGCCAGCACCCTCACAGCCCTCAAAGCCTAATTCCCTCTCCACCATCACGGGGTGCAGGCCAGGCACCGCTGGGCACCCTGCCCAGGCTGCCAGGGGCCAGGGCACAGGCAGCCCGGCTCGGGGATGCCTTTCCCACGGCTACCTGCGGGCCAGTGGGCCCCACTGCCATTGACGTCAATGGCGAGGCGCCCCAGCTTCCCCCTGCGTCTGGTGCCTGCCCTTGTCCTGCTGCTGAGGGCTAACAAGGGCTTGTTCTCAGGCTGTCCCGTGTAAGCCAAACCTACTGTTAAAAACAGCCTTGGGAACCATTAACAACACTTTGCCCCAGCACACAGTGCCTGTGGCTGCTCTGCTGAGCGGGGTCCTCAGCGTAACCTAGAGCCCTGCTTGCCTGGAGACCTGCTGAATCAGTAACGCTGGAAACGTGGGCTGGAATAGGATTTTGTGTAACAAAACCACTTGAAAAATGTAACAGACAGTAGCAAGTCACACCATTTTGCTATTTCAAGGAAGAACTGTTCCCTTCAAACATTTGCTTCTGCTAAGCCAGACCAGAGCTGTCAGAGCTGGGACACAACAGCAGCAGCCCTTGCTCCCACAGGCAGAGGTGCAGCAGACGCCCACTCCTCTGACTTCTCAGGCTACACTAAGAGGAGGGCTGCACCTCAGAGAACCTTGCCTTACTCAAACTCCTCAGCCTGATAAACTGTCAGAGGAGTCCAGTAATGCTCATGCCCAAAATCCTAACACCAATTCATTTACAGAATAAAAACATACATCCAGTCTTCCCAGCTTCAAATTTCTATGCCTCTCTTTTGCAAATCTTTCCACGTCCAAACCACTTTCTTATGTTACTTTCAAATATAGTGTATAATTTAAACACATAATTTCCTAATTAATTACTCCTTCCTTATTTGTAGTGTAATCTTTTAGGACTAGGTAGCAACATTTCCTGGCATTATAATGGACCTCTGACACACCTATTGCTCTATCATCCCAAAGACCATTAGGGACCCTTACAAACCCCAGTGACACTCACATTTCACATTTAACTATCTCATAGGGGTGAAAGGATCTAAAACCCAAGGATGTTATTTCACTCTCTGCTGACTAGATATCCATGATAACCACCAAGGTCAAATTCAAACAGTTCCTTCCCACAAAGCCCTTTCTCAAGATGGACACCACCAATTTACTGAGTTGCTGAGAACATGCCTTTGCTCACCATGCAAGCAGACTTGGGAAGGCTTGATAACTCAGAAATTAGCATCAGTTGTGAAACTCACAGCCTCAGTTGCTACTGCATGTTACTCATCCCTTGTTATTACCTGCATTACACAGTTCGTGGTGCCCAGTCCTCACAGAGGTATTTTAAAGCACAACCAAAAGAGTGGAAAGATAGGACAGGCAGATGCACAAGATGTGAGGATAAAGCTGACAGGAACCCAAACTATATAATCTGGTCATTAATAACTTTCTGCTACTTACAGTGCTACTTGTCATAGGCTCCACATGGGACATGGTCCTTAAGGATGGACCAGTGTTCCTGCAGTTGTATTCAGTGAGTAAGAAGTGAGTAACTTCATGTATTATCCCTATTGTGCCGTTGAAATTGAGAATTCTGGGTAAATCCTAAACAACCCTGAAGCTCATATGGGTGAAAGGTATCTAAAGGTATCCTGCTAGCAATGTGTGGTCCAAAGCCATTGATGACTGACACAATTACAGTGCTGACAAGTTCAAAGAAACTTCCCTGACAATACTGCATGAGTGAGTTTCATACAATGTTTTCAATGGGTGACTCAACTGATTGTGCCATGGCTCTGGGAAATCCCAGTGACAGTGATGACTGGAAGATTACACCTCATTTGTCACCTGGCCAAACACAGGTAAGCATGTAGGGCTCTAAACAGACCACAAAGCCTGCTGGTTTTCAACACAAGGTAACAAAATGTCAATCAGAACACGAAGCATATTCTGCACACTCCAAGACAGTCCTGGCCCTAAAGAATGAACACCCAGAGACACTATTGGCAAGGGTGGTGTACCCAGAGCTTCTTCCCTGCTCCATGCATGGTCAAAGAGCTGCACGCAACCAACCTCATGCTAATAAATCTCTTAAGTTCAAGCAGCTGTCATGACACGTGGGAGGGTAGCTCAAAGGCCCAGACAGGCAATCAAATGACACATGCCACTCAGTCACAGCCCCCTTCCCTCCTTCTGTGCATCTGTTCAGGGGCTGCAGTGTGACAATCATGTCCTGGATCTGGATTAAACGTGGCAGGGAGCTGCAGACACTGCTGGAGACCAGACTGCTGCTGTGCATGATTATGCATTGTGCATTTTCTCCCATCCCAGCCACAGTTCTGCACCGTGGCACACTGCTGTATGCAGTGGGCTTTGACAGCAAGCACTGCATGCTGTGAGATGGGCAAGAGCTGCCTGGTGTGTAGCTCTTGGGATCTGTGTCCTGGCCATTCCTATCACCTGATCTGCCCTGGCACCCAGGCTTGTTTGATACACTGCCCAATGCAGGTGGTCTGTGAGGGGAGCAGCTTGGTGAGCAGCCAGTGGCAGAGAGGACAGTCCAGCAGAAATTACACACTGAATATGGGTGGTGGGAAATAACTTCAATCTATTCATGCAAAACTTCACTTGAGCACAAGACAAGACCAAATTCACCTTCACTCCAGCAACAATGCACAGGCGTTAACTCACCAATCTGCTTCAATTTCTGCTGCTCTGTTCCTTTCTGATTTACACCATCTTTTGCTACACAAATGTGTGCCCTATTTAAATTAATCATTTTAATTCCTCTCCCTGATATAGAAAAAGTGGGACTGTCTTGGCCACAGGCATATGATGCACGTGAAGCACAGGACAGTTTGCTGGTTCTGTGACAGCAGTTTTTACTGCAGCACCTAGGATCAAATCAAAGCCAAGTTAAAACATTTCCCTACTACTGTTTTATCTATTAAAGCTTTCACTATTACTGAGACATTAACTGAAAATGAGAGGCATTGTCTAACAAGGAATGCCCCCCACTGGCATACACTGTCAAAAGATAAATATGGGCAAACAGTAGGTCCTGGCAATAAACATTTCCCAGCCTCAAAAATCAAAGGCCACAGAGTGTATCACATCATATCGGTGCCACTGGCTGCAACTCCTTTAAGGTTAGACTGTCCACAGCTTGACTTGAAATTACAATAGGAAAAATGTTTATTTTGCACATGCATCTTTCCTAAGTTAACATGTAGAAAAAACCTCAGTCAGAGAGGCAGTCTCCCTCACTGCTCAAGAGTCTGGAGGCAGCACAGCCCATTTTGGCTGTAAGAAAGCTGCTCAGCACCATGTAAGGAGCCACCCAAGGGTGTTCAGTCAGAAATAGCTTATCATGCAGCCAAAACACTGTGAAGCACCAAATAAACCAAATAAATATATGTACTCTGCTACCCAAGAACAATGGCACTGCTGTGCTCTTTATCCCACAATAACCATGAAAAATAAGAATAAGCTCAGACAGGCAATACTATACCCCAGTATTTTATAATGAAGCAGAATATGCTTCCCTAGGAGCAAGGAGCAATTATTCCCTTCTGACTAGGAACAATTTGCAGAGATGTATGCGTGTCTGAGTCATTGTGAAAAAAAAAAAAAAAGGAACAAGGAAAAAAAAAAGAACAAGCTTTAGCCTTTCCTGTACACCACACAGAACATCCTATATATTGTCCACTTAATTACATTTACAAGATACAGTCTACACTTCCACCTTATTTTGAGGATTTTGCTTCTTCTAAAGGTGTGATATAAGGGGAACCTTCATCCCACAACTTAGAACCATCAGGGCTGATGATCAGAGAGCAGCATGTTTCTTCTACTGTAGGTGCAACGGTGTTGCTTTCCCAAACCATTACATTATTAGTCACATATAGACTTCTAACATTATAGGTAACTTAAGCCTCTGGTTGCTGTACTGCACTTTTATTTTGACTTATGCTCTACAGTGCTTTGATTTTGTAATTTTCCCTTCATGTGTAGGTATTTTCCAGATGCCTTTTATGTCTAACATTAGGTCTCTCTGTAGAAATAAACATCACTTGGAAAAGAAAAGGTGTTTATGTGTACTTACGTAAAAGTTTATGGAAATTTCTGACATTATACAGGTAACACTGCTATTTTTAATTGGAAGACTTATTTTAAAAGATTCTGAACTATGTGTTGGTTAAAAGAGCTCCTACTGTAAGACCTTGTTAGCTAACAGGATCAGTTAAGACAAAACATTATAATATTGATGCTATGAGAAGAAAAGATCTTAAACTCTTAGGGACAGAATTCTGATTTCAAATAGAGTACTTGCATCTGTTCTTCAAAGTTAGTACTCTAGCGTTTTCCCAGTGTCTAGGTGATATGGCCATGTTTGAATAGAAATTACTCTTTATCATTGCTCACTAAAGCTTTGTATTGTATTACCTAAAGTTCAGAGCAGCTCAGCCATAGTCCTGTATTTAGGCCATCTTGTAATTACGTGAGAATTTTGTGCACTGGGAACTGCTGGAATCGACCATCCGGCCCTTTCAATGACATTTGAGCCTCTTGTCACATCCTCAGATATCATACAGATGCCCTTTCCTTTTTACTTTTGGGCAACTGTCAGGAATAATCTTGGAAGAGAACGCAACTTTGGGAAATAGCTATGCAGAGAGTGAACACAGCAACAGACAGAAGGAGGAGACAAGAGCTTTGCAGATGGAAATGGGGGCAGTGTCCATTAGACACTGTGCTGGTTATACTACAAAAATCCTAATTGTAAATTAAAATTGTAGCTTAGTGCAAGATGGAATGGTGCAAGTTGGAATCTCTTCTGAAGCAGCATGAGCATCAGCAAATAGCTTTGGTTGTACAAATGGCACCAGTGATTCAGGAGCTGGAGGTAAAACTGAGTTGTACACTTAGTTTCCTACTTACCTTTCAGTAAAGTCAAATAGTCCATCCAAAGAAAAGTAATTCTTTTAATATATCACTGTCAGTTATGTCAGTTCTGGCCCACTCTCCTTGCTCACAAGCTGAATATTTCTTATGCTAAACAGTTTATTAACCCCTAATCACCCAGTTACTTCTGGACTTGATTGCATGTGTAATTACCTTTTGTCAGGTACAATTTGCCTGATAAACATGTCAGAACACTTGCTGCTTAGTCTGTTGAAACAGATAAATGCTGTCTTTCCACAGCCTTGGGGCATAATTAACAGGGAAAAAAAAGGCAGTTATAAAAACACACAGAAGCTGATTCAGTGAGGCAGGAGTTCACAGCGTGCAGCCCGCCAAGGCCCATTGCCCGGCCCGCTACGCTTGCCTGAGCTCTTATTGAGTTCCAGCCTGCTGTGACAGGGCAAAGGGGGCAGCCCTCAAAAACTGAGATTTAAAGTAGGTTTCCACGTGAACTTCAAAAAAGAGTGGGATGATGCCTGTTTGGAAAAAAAAAAAGGAAAAAAAAAAAAAGAAAGAACCAACACAGTGAAGCAGCAGATAATGAAATTGGTAGAGTCCCTGTCATCATTATGTGTTATACGCTCAAGCAGACTCTCTGGGATGGGACCAAGAACACAAAAACTAAAAGAAGGCAGAGGAAAAAAAAACCAGGAAAAGCAAACAGGTCAGGATTAACTAAAAATGCTTTGTGGCATCCTTGGGCTCAATTGCTTCTGATTTCTGCCCTGTAGTGTTTGCAGGTTATGTACCCGTGCGCTACGGGGAGTGCGAAAAAAGAAATCCTCACCTGACCTCTGGATAACCCAAACAGGAGATTAGCCCATTTCCAAGCAAAGCAGGTTGTCACACTGTTAGGCCAATTGCTTCTATTGACACTTTGCATAAACATCTTACACAGGGTGATCAGAAAGGACTGTTACGCCATTAATGCTCTTTTTATTTTTTTATACCTAAGTCTTACAGAATAAAGGCCTTTCTGAGCAAGGGATAACAAAAGGGTCAAAAGGTCACAAACATTCTTTTAAGTAGGCAAAAATCGGGGAAGTTTAGATTCATTGAAAAGTGCAAATTGGAATTTTTTTGCATCTTAAACATTCCAGCACACTCAGCTTTTTCTAATTTCTCTTCTAGTAAAGTCATTATCTACTTAATTGTGCATTTTTACTTCTACTTTTAAATAAGAAAAATGCTAAAGTCTTCATTTTAGGAAATAGCAAGCTGTCTAACCTTCTCAGCTAATCAGTTATCTAAACACACTTAGACATTACCACTGAAATCCTCTTGAGGACCAGTGTGAAAATACATAGAACTTTTTCTTGAAGTGGGATGACTGAACAGTCTCTCATGTACAGTTTTCACATAATTTACACAGCATGTGGTTTGCACTGTGTACAGCAAAATATTCTATATTTTCTTTTGTTTTGCTTTTGCTTTGATCAGAGATGGAAACAATCTCCCTTTAATAGTATAAAAGCCACCTGCTGGGCATCACAGACTACAGCTAATTGGTAAATTCTTTGAAATTTTGATATAATGGATTTTGACCTATTTAATTAAAAAAACCCAAAGCCTAGAATACGGTGCACTCTTCTGGGAAATGAATAGTGCCAAGCATATACAACTGCAAGCTACACCCAATCTCTTCTTAGGAAAGAATACAGAAGTAACGTTACAATTTTTTCCTTGAGGATGCATGGCTTTTGCCCTAGGAAAAAAAAACAAGGACTACTGCTAGCTATGCATAATTTCAGTCACTAAGATAAAGACAGAGCAAACACATTAATATTTCAATTATTTCTACTTTTCTTGGGCTTTGGAGCCAACACACACACCAAACATGAAGGTGACTTTTTCATTTTAAACACAGTAAACTCACAAAAGCCACTCACAAATGTTCCAGTCCTCAACATTTCCTGCAGCTCACACTGTACCAACCCACCCCGCCTTGTTTTAGGAAGGACAAATGGGTTTCAGGACCCAAAAGGAAGCCTGTCAACCAGAATTGTTGCTGTTTCATAATCTCTGACATAACGTTAACCTTTCAGTGGAGCTATAATCTCATTGCTTTGGGAACTCTGAGGCAGCACTGTCTTTCTTTTGTTAAAACACTTATTTATATTCTGCCCAGCATAATGGGGCCATGGTCCATGACTGGGACTCATAAGCACTGCAGTAACACAGCTACACAACAACAACAACACCACTTTTAAATCTTTGCTTAGGTTTCACGCACAAGTATACATGAACATATGTTACACAGGTATACTCTTATTTCTAACAAAAACCATCTTCATGACCATGAAGATAACACCATCATTATTCACCAAGTTATGCTCCTGTTAATTAAAGCATGCACACCATGAGAGCACTTACTAAATTGGAAAACAAAACAGAAAGGACCAGGATCAGAATCAAAACTGGACAAAGTCTTGTTTACTCTGAGCATTTCTTGGTTGCAAAGGAACTACAGAACTACTTAAAAGGTAGATACCTAAGTCCAGCTTGAAAGAAAAAAGAGAGTTTGCTAACAGTAGAATAACACCATACCAACCAAACACAATTATCACTTAATCAGTAGGTGTTCATTACTGCTGACAAACATCTTGTTAGCCTGGTTAGCAAGTCTGCCAGCCACTTGCCAAAATATTTTGTTTTATTTAGACCTGGTGACTTATTTTGTGAATGTGGTAAATTTCAGAATCCCCTCTACTGATCACATAACTACAATAACGCACATTGGTCTTGTATTTCAAAGTGTACACTGCTCTCTTGATCTGTGAATGTCTCCCTGTAGTTTATGCTATTTTTCTGAATTGGTACAACAAATGGATTTTCAAAGTGATGTTATGGGGACTTAGCTATGCAATTCCCATTAGTGTCAATGGGGGTCGCAGGCTAAATTCCTAGACAATGCTTTGAAAACTGAGCCCTGGATTTTCAAAGGAAGGATAGTCTGTGTTAGAAAGGCAGTGTCTTTCAGTTTTTAAGCCACTGCATTAAAACCTGCCTTTTTCTTTTAAGCACCATACATTTAGAAATTGTGTCCAAATTTCGGACATTGAAATGTTCACAAGAATGAAATAATTTTGCATTTAAATGCTACCATCTGTTTCAAATTTATAAGTGAAATTGTATCTGTCACTATCTTGAATGTTGGGATACAATCTTCAACACATTCATAAATGTACAATGTATAATGTTATGACAGCTGTACCATTGGGATTTGTTGCTATGCTAAGAGAAAACAGAAGTTATTTGTGTTCATATATCTTTTATAAGAAAAAATCCTTGCAAAGGAGAGAATTCTTTCCTAAAATCTGGACCTTGTGGTACACTTTGAGAAATGCCTGGTCTTGTTACATTCATGATTTTTTTTTTTATTCTTTGGCACTTCAAATGAACTTAGGCCTGCCTACAAAATAGAATACTTGCTGTTGAAGCCACGTGAACAAGCTTGTTGCTGTTACCATAACCAGAAAAACACTCACAACATATAATTTTTACAAATCCCATTAAAACTTCAAGCAGCCCAAGATGTAACATCTGAAGACACAGAAAAGCAGTTTCTGAGACAAATATAAATAGCTAGGCCCTATGAAACACCCAGTACAGCAACAACTAATACCTCTTCAAAGAAGATTTCTTTAATTACAGTGAAAATGTTTATTATAAAGCGTGTTGTTCTTCATCATTAAAGAATAAGCTGGACTAGTAGCAAAAGAACCATCTTTTGAGTCTAGAAGCAGAGGAGAGTTTGAAAAGCAGGAGCCTGGCAGACAGTCAGGCTCCAGAGGGCACGGGCTCGGGCCAAATTGCTCCTGTCAAGCGTGTTAGTCCGTACACAAAGTCCCTTTAGACAAAGCATAAAACTATGTCAATGGCAAAATTTGTGTGGATTAAAAATTGTGTATTATGCAATGGTCAGGTCATTCACCATTTTTTTCTGGTTTTGAGCTCCTGATGCAGAGGTGTACATGCTCAAACAACACACAGGGATGACAAGTGCAGCCCCCCAAAACAGATCATCTGCCTCTCACCTGAACGAGACTTTGAAAACACAATTTCAACTGTTCAAATTATGAAGCATTTAATATAGCAGAGTTAAATCTCAGCTGGCATTTTCACTTGTCTTCTTGTTGTTTTTTTAAACACAGGTTTGCCAGTAGTACTTAAATATTGACATCTACCAAAAAGAAATTTTATAGTTTAGTTTATTTAATCTTTAATTTTCTATAGGTATTTCTTTTTTACTTGCACTAGACTCACAACATGTTTGCTTTAAACTATTCACTCATCAATGAAATAATGCCATAATAGCATATGATGAGGCACACTATCCTAAAACAAGCTTCTTGGGGATTAAAACCGTATCATTTGTCTCAATCCTTCCTGTAAAATCCATCTGAGATGATTCACTATAAAAATGTCATTAAAAAATTCAAAAACTAAAGTTAAATTTTAGCCACCTTCTCTGGTTTAGAGGTGGGTCTTATTTAAATTAATCTAATTTGGTGTAACTAGAACAAAATTCAAACACAAAACACATTCACTTCCATTTCTATACTGTGTTCTGAATTGAACACTCTTGTCCCATCTGTCACATTTAATATTTAGCACTATCCATAAGAGTAACTCCAGATGCCTGCAGTCTTACAAGTATGTATATACACCATACCACAAGAAGTCATTATCTGACAAATGCTGGTTTTAACTACCCCAAAACTGTCCTTGTATACACACACATCTAATCTAGACAGTCAGGCTGCTGTACCCTAGAACTAATCATCTGCAGTGCCCAAGTATAAAACTCCAAGTTTAAATTTCAGTCCAGTTACTTCTAGGATTGAAGGAAGGAGCTTTAGATACACAGCCCTGGCGTGCAAATGTAAACTGATGCCTATGGGAAGACAAGGGAGCATGGCACAGCTCCATGGCATCAGTTTTGAGGTTACAGAGGAAGAGAAGACTTCAGCTTTTGAGTGAAGCTGCAGCTCAAGAACAGACCCAGGACGCCGCCAATGAGCGCACTGCTGGGAACCAGGGATTCAGTGAACAGGGCATTTCCCTCTCCCAACTTCCCAGTCATTTCTTGTCATATTCTGACTTGGAACAAACACCAGAGAAAACTACATCTATGAAATATGCTGAAATTACATTGCTACAGAGATTGATTCAACTTAACAGGAGGATATACATCAGGTATATAAGGTTGATGAGCACTCTTGAATCTGCAGCAATTGGTCTCCACAGAAGTTCATGATATGCAGTGTGTACTATGAATCACATCATTTCCACTGAGATAACCTGAGGTTCTACAGCAGGTAAGGGAAAATAATTTGGTTCAACACAACAGAGTAATTATTTTTTAATTAACAACTTTCTTTTGGTTTAGTTTCTTTTAGCATCTGTGCATTTCCCAAAAGCTGCGCATCTAAAGTAAAAAACTACAGCCACAGTGTGCCAGAGTCTTCTCTTAAGCAGCCATTAAAAAAACACTTAGAATTTTATATACAAGGCGTCTCTCTGAAACTCTTCTGCAGGAAGCAGATACAAATACAACAACTGCTCAATAAAGTATCTCAATTGATCTTGGGTGCTGAGCTAGAATACGTGAAAAGTCTCTGAAACTCAAGACATAACAGGCCACAAAACAGCATAATTTTGTTTGCATCCAGAAACAAAAATCCAGTGCAATCCATAAGGCACAGATACTTACAGATGTGGCCATCATCAGTTTGCTGTAAACAGATAAGTTATTTCTTCCAAAGTAGTGCATTCAGGGTATGGCTGCATAACCACCCTTACAGCAGATGAAGTTACATCCCTTAGGGAAAGCTATGCTAGACCTGAGAACCTCTGGACAAGGAATTCAGCAGTCAGTAGCTCAGGAATGTAAATAGAGACAAGTTAAAAGGAAAGCCAAAATCACTAGGAAAAATTTTTCATATTCTTTCATGAACAACCTTCACTTTCCTCTTCAGCTACAAGAAAACATTTACTTCCCTATTTATGTCTATCAAATGACTCTCAAAACATTTTAGCAAATACTATAGCCCATATAAAATCCTGGTTTTGTTTTGTTAGCTTGTTGTCCAGATAACTTGGTTTAACAAAGGCTTCCAAGTAAAGCAAGCTGCAACCTGGACCTCGAAATTTCCTTTTTTAAATTGGGTTTTTGCAAAAGATCTTACTCCTCTGGCTGTTGTTTGCAAACATATTAGCGAAAACCCCATTTTGCTTAAGGGAAAGAAGCCAGTACAATTTCTCTTCTAAGAAATACATCTTCAAGAAATTATTCTCCTTAGAAGATATTTTTCCTTTAGATTATGCATTTTCTCCTCAATCCTATAGACAGCATTTTCTTTAAAAGTTTTATCTAAAAAGTTATTTCTTATTATTTGCCTGGAAGACCGAGTAATTACAGATTACTTTATACGTCATTTGCAATAATTACTCTTCATATTTTAGCTCCAACAGATCCTAGTACACATGGAACTTTTGCTGAGTAATGATGGCAAAATTCAGCCTCTATAATGCCTCCTGCGATTTTAAAACATTTTCCCTTGATTTTACTTGCCACTTTGAAATGTTATCCCTTTCTAGGGAGTAATCCTGTGCTAGATTCTTTTGCTTCTTAAACGAACATTATTCTCACCCTTTATTGACTGACCAGATCTATTATCACATGTAAGCAGTGTTAATCCTCAAGTAATTAACACCCTTATTAAAGTAATTTTAACTCAAAGAAGTTTAAATCGCATTATTGGTTTAATTTAATTAAGCTATGAGGGCTGTTTTACAGTGTCACAGAGTTTTCAGTTTGTGCCTTTTCTAGGAGTTACACAGGTCCCTCCTGCAGCTGCCACACCCTGACACACACAAACCCCCACCACTACCATCCCACCCCACAGAATTACCAGGGCATTTCTGTCTAAGAGTTATTCAACATTATTCCATTTCACTGTGAAATTTTTCAACTATTCTGCATGTCAATGGATGCAAGACGTAGACATAGACACTGTACTGAACATATCACCATTCCCAGAACTACCATTTGGATGTGCATTGGAAGATAGTATCACATTCACCCTTCCAGGGGACTCAGTGTCTTGTTAGTGCCTAAGTGAAAGAGCCACTTCTGTCCTTTTCATACATCCTAATCAAGGGCAAACATTTTTCTTTGAACTTCAGAATGGCAAAAAGAAACAGAATCTCAATGCACTGAGTTGTGCCACTTACAATGGCCACTTTTTCTGTTACTTTGGAAATAAGTTTTAAAAGTCTAATAAATACATTTTAAATTTGTGGGTTTGTGTGTGTGTCCTACTGCATGTTCCTTTCTATGGGAAAATATCTGATGGCCTATGTTGTCTTACAGATCTCAGGTAAGCTACTCAACTGACACATTTGACACAGGGTCAAAGGATGAAAACTGTCTTCTGGTTTAACTGCATCAAGTTACACTGTGCACTCTGGAAGAGTGTGGGCTAATTATGTGTCCTTCTGAACAATTTCCTGGAGGCACACTACTGAAACTGGGAATGCTTGAGTCCTCCTGGGAATAAGGCAAGCTGATGGTTTTAGGGACTTTAAACACCATTGACTGTGTACTGAAAGTCCTTTCTTTTCTTTGGATAAAAACATCTCTTCAAATTTCTACTGTTTAAAAAAGAAATGTTCTTACTGGGTCTCAGCATAAACCATGGAAAATTATAAACACAGAAAGAGAAAGGTAAGAATAATAAAATATATTTACAGACACAAATTGACTTTTTATCTTTTTTTCACCTCATCCCATATTTTTATGTTATTCTTTTCTCCCCATCATCTAGTGCTTCCATCTACTCATATTTTGATTTATTTCTGCATTTGTTATTATTCACTCTTTATTCACACTTTCTGTAATTGCAGGGTCTTTTAAGCTGCACTGCTCCTTTGCTACTAATGCTCTAGATAAAGTCCTCTGCAAGGAGGACACAATCTATATGTGAATCTTCCATGTGAACTTTGTTACTTCACTATTTTTCAAACTAGCACAATTTGTAAAAGTATAAATTGCTCCAAACCTGACACACCCATAAGAGCCATAAAAGTTATCATATATGATAAGCTCTGCCTAAGAACATTCTGGTTCAGTCATATTGCTTACAGTACAACTAGTGCACTTAATTCAAAAACCAGTTATAACAAATCAGGATGAAATTCAGAGATTTCTTAACCCAGCTATTGGTATCTTTGTATTAACTTCATCTCCCAAATTTCACTGACTGACTGAAGGCAGTGTAGCTAGACAGAGCAATACTTTTTAATTTGTATTTCTGCAGTTCTAAGACAGAAAACTGCAGATCAGTGTCACATTATGGTACATCCTATCTAAACACTTTTGAACATATGATTTTTTTTTCTATGATATTATGATCCAAATGAATAAACATTCATTAACTACATTTCCCAAATTCAAGTCATTGCCTTACTATGTCCATGCAATTCCTTCATTATGTTGTTACTCTTCTGAAGCAGAGAAAAAAGTCTTGTTTTCCTGATGTGAAAGATTCCTTTGATTTTAGTGGATTTTATATTTGCATTGCAGTGATTTCCAAAGATGAGATGGACTCTCCTTTTCACAGAAGAAACTAGCAAAAGGAAAAATGGGGTATTCTGTCTGCTGCATGTAATTGACAGATAATTTAGAAAAGGAATTAAACCTAAGTATGCTGATTGATGCAACTGAAAAAATACTGAAGGCAAATGCGTAGGGTTAAAGGGTTAGCAGTGCTGCTCAGTACATACTATATACCAGTGGTACCCCAGTTTATATAAGGCTGGAGAATATAAGTGATTTTGTGGCAGAAATTACTTAATACATGAATGCAGCTAGCAGTTCCATGGCTCCCTGATGGGAGACTAGGACTTAGAAGCATTAAGAGAATACAAATAACATGTGACTTGAAGGAAACCAATAATTTTATTATCTTGTGTTGTTCAATTAACAATGCATATTCATTACTCACAGGAACCACATATTGCTCACAGACTTCAGAGGAAGTACTAGGGAGATGGGGGCTGCAAAACTGAACTCCATCTATCAACTCAGGGCTACAGAAGGGCCCAGACACAATTCTGGAGATCTTGTGGCAACTGACTGTTAGCTTGATATAACGTATTCACAAACTTCGGAAAGTTGTGCACCCAAATCTTTCTTCCTTGCACATACATAATTTCTTACATGACAAAGGCAAGGATTGGATGGGAGCAAAACTGCCAGCAGAAGAATAACTAAAGAGAATCTTCATTTCATTGAATAACTTTCGCTGAATAGAATGTATATCAGTGATTCAAAGGGTAAGTAGGATATTACAAATATAACAGGCACACAGATCAGCTTCTAATTCAAAGAAGATATTTGTTAATTGAGTAATTATCTGGAAGTGAACCTTCTGAAACTTTCCTACCAAACATGTCCTTATGCAAAAGAATAATACCTTCTCCAGATAAAGTTTATTTAGTGCCCTCTCTCATAATGTCATTGGAAATGGCTGCTTCACAAAGTGTTCCACAGCATGCCAGCTACTAAAGAAATTAAGTGTCATGCCCAAGGAAACAGAAGCCCTTGGGGTCTAACACTATGTGCAGAGTATTCTTGGGATTTCACTTCAACTACCAAGGATAAAATTTAGCTCCCTTTAGGTCCCAGTCTTATAGGAATTTACTCTGTAACTATGGGATGAGCTTTCTTGAATGGAAATGTTTTCCAGATATATGAAGTTTTCATCATAACAACAGCTCTGTAGGTTTTGAATTAATTGATTAACTATTTCTAAACTGTGTCTTGCAGAAGTAATGATGACCAAGAAGAGCTTAAAGCTGATTAAATGTGACAGTTGGTAGTATTCAGACAGGGATTCAGATATGTCCATCTAAATAGTCTTGACAGCAGCTTTTGCCAACTTTTTCTTTTCTTTTTTTTTCCTTCATATCTTCTTTGATCAACCTCTCCAGTGAAACTTTTAGTGATTTCCATGATGACAGCATTTAGAAGATGAAATTGCCCTGCACAGTTCTAAGTCAAGTGTTTCACCTGCACGAATGAGATCAATAAATGTGATTTCCTGTCTCAGTTCACAAAATCATAAATTCACCTAACAACAAAATAAAATGCCCTAAGTAAGGCTTATGTTCTTATTCAAAGACTGTTATCTGCAGGTCTCCAAGCCAAGCTGAGTCAGTGCTTCCCAAGTTCTGTGTAGTTTCTAAATACATAGTACAGATTTCTTGTCGGCTCATTTAGTTCTTGTGTGTATCTTGTTAAGTAAGAGGAGAACTCAAAAAATGGTTATCGATTGTATCCCTTAAATTACCTAGCTTAAAGAAACAATAAGAAATTTTCTTCTTTTTTATAACTTCCATGATTTAGGTACCTATGCCGTTCCTTACTGTTGATGAAGAGATGGCATTCTGTTTGCGCATTACACCGTTACACCTCACAGCCTTTGGAGAAACTACTAAGGTTTTTGCCCTAGATGGAATGGGGTATCTCGTAGTTAAATAGCCATAGGTATATAATTTTTGTTAAGTGAGGTATTGATAGAGCTAGTGAAGTAACAGCATTTGTACACAGAGGTTTTCAAACCTGTTTTCAAGTATGTCCCCTCATCATTAGTACACCATGATCTAGAGCAAAAACCTGGTACATGATCAGCATGTCATTTACACTTCTCTGTTAAAAAGGGGGCATTTACATGAACTGGATGTAATCTAGTTTGCACTGAATTTGATGAAAGATTTAATGTCCCAAAGAATACAGAGGCACCTAATACCCAGCATGTGTGCTTTTAGTTTCTGGCACTAACAGGGTAGGAATACTTATTACCAGGAAATTACTAACTTGCCATTCTGCTTTGATTCTGCAAATCCTTATCAAGATAGTGAATCCAAAGCCATGCTTATTTTTGACCCCCTGCTGCTAATTTCTGTGCATTTGTTTCCCAAGCTTCCTAATTCTTACCAGCTGGCAGGTATAAATCCCATCCCAGTGATGAGACAGC
This sequence comes from Peucedramus taeniatus, assembly GCA_013400575.1. Taxonomy (NCBI): domain Eukaryota; kingdom Metazoa; phylum Chordata; class Aves; order Passeriformes; family Fringillidae; genus Peucedramus; species Peucedramus taeniatus. The sequence continues at coordinate 52,778 of WBNO01020851.1, forward strand.
TTGCTTCTGTGTACAGAGCACTGATTGAGATCTTCCTCACAAATATCTATACACACAGCTTGTGATCTGAGCCTACTGTGATTAACTACAGGCTTTGCAGAACATAGCTGAGAAGGAGAAATCAAAAGTAAGAGATTCCATTAGGGAATATAAGTACTTACAAACAAGTTGTCATATTTGTTTGAAGAATTCCTGTTTATTTGGAAGAATATAGTACTCTGAAGAAATATTGTGTCTTCCCTGCAAGCCAGGTAATACACATTTTGCTTGCAGTCATACTCAAATAACTGTGTCATTTTAAACCCAGAGATGCATATGCATGCTACCACAGTAGGATGCAAACACATGAGATATTGAATCTTGACTTGTGCCTGTTCTGCTCACAGCGTGCCTCAAGCCCTCCTGCCTTAGTGCTAAGTCAATTTATGGAGAAGGGAAAGTCCAGGAAGAATTGCCTTCCTCCTCCAGCAAAGTGAGGATCTATGCTCTGAAATCCAAGGAGATGCAACTCCTGCTTTGTTGCTGTCTGAAACCTGAGCTCCTTTCTTTAGCTAAATAAGCAGCATTGCACTGAAAACTAGAGAAGCACAAATCCCATTACATAGCACCCTGAGGCTGGGCTTCATGTTACAGATGTAACATGCTCCTCTGCTTGTTCAGAGAAGCTGGAGAGTGCATAACAGGGGGAAAGGGATCAGTAAGCATTGTGAAAGAGCCTCTGTGAAGATGAAAGTCTCAGCAACCATTTCGTTCAGGAAGCAGAAGATGAAATGTTCTGTAGTACTTTCTAATTAAAAATTCAAACTGTTGCCTTATGAAAAAAAGTCTTACTTTTATCTTCAAACTCTGAAGTTTGTAGACGTACTCCTAAACATACTGTTGGGGATTTCTCCCTCTTGAAAATTGCTGATGTTTTTTCAGTTCAAGACTCTTTCTCAGAACAGAGGTCAGGGTGGGTGTACCCCACTAATTTCAAAGCCTAGGCATCCTGTGGGATGGAAGCTTGTAAAGGAAGCCAAGCACACCTTTAGAGCCCTCAGCTTCCAAGAGTTATGGTGAACAGGTTTGGCAACAGGCTGCAACTTATTCTCTGAGGTCTACTGAAGGGCTCAAGAGCATTCTCCACAGGGAACACAGATGGCAAGAGCTTTGGCAGGCTGCACGTTTGGGAATCGGAGACCAGCCAGAGCTGAAATGTAGCTACTGCCACAGGAAATTAATTCAAATTAAACAGTGCAAGCATAACAGTGGGGAAGACTGAACTGTCACCCTGCCTTTAGTGTCAGAAAATCCTGTGCCTGGGATTGAAGCTCAGTGGTCTGTTACACTGTTCCTACCTACAAGGAATTACTTTTGAGTTTATCAGAATGACAATGCTATGTCTCAGCAATGAATGGAAAGAAAGAGGAGAGCTATATTAAGTAGTAATAACAATTTCCTCTTGAAAATAAATTTACATTACATTTTTTGCTTGGAACACTACAGTTCACAAGGTTAGTAATATTTCTCACCAGAAAACACTTTCCAATATAAATGGACAAGCAACCAAATAAACTATCAATGACTCAGAATTAGAAGAAAATGTATTATACTTCTAAATATCAGGTATTGATTTGCAGATGGAACACATGTTATGTACTACCAATAACTTCAGTTCCTAGAAGTGAGACAAGCTTATGTACTCACATCATAAACAAAAGTTTGACAAAATGTATCTTCTAACATTTCTATGATAAATTACTCTCTATATTAATCATATTGATTGCATAATGACTTTGCATCTAATTTCTCTCTAGCATTGAGAAAATACAAACAGAAACTGCTGAAAATCTTCTAAAATTTCCCCCCACACTTAAGCAGAGCTTATGGACATTGTTGATCACTGCCTTTGGTCTTCCATCTGAAGGACACCACTATCAGACTCTAAACTCCACTTGCCATGTGGGTGGAGATACTGCTACTGTGGTTGTTTAACTCTGGAGTTACCAACAGCATATAATTATTTTTACTTGAGACTGCTGCCTGTTGCAGGACCAACACTGACAGCAACTGGAAGGTGTTAACAACATGTACTTAAGTGCCAAAAGAACACAGATAAGACACAGTTCTCCTCAACCCACAAAACAAAGAAATTCCACAAATCATCAAGCTAGATGAGGACTTGTTTGAGATGAGACAGTAGAAGAACAAGCCCCTAAGCAGGGCTGATGGTGGAGAGAAACATCAGGAACAACTTGTCAAGTCAAAAGTGAAACAAAGTCAATTTATGTTGGCAGCTTATTTATATCTCTGCAGGAAATAATTTGATTTCAAGAACAGGTATTTGTTAGCACCCACTTGGTTAAGAATCAGGATATTTGGCCTAGGACAGCAACTGCTGAACTCCCAGCCTACCACAAGATTATTGTTCTTGTCCACTACATACTACACTGGCATACTATTACAAAGAATAACACACAAATTATAATATTCATGTCTTATCCTCACAGTACTGTACAGGACATACAAGAAACTGCCTCACATTCCAGAACTGTAACCCTAGTCTTTAAGCACTGAAGAACAGATCACAACCAGGAAAAAACGAATTCATGTCAGAGGCTGTGCTTCCTCCTCAGAGACGATTCAAGTAAGACACACTAAGACTTGTTTACTTTAGAAGGTTAATTCCAATTGACCTAAGATCTGAATTGGTAGCAAAATCCCCAAAGTTTATTCCCCCTCACTTTGGGCCACTGCACTATCTACCCAGGTTCCCTGTATAGACAGCAGCAAGAAATGATTGTCAGAGAGCAGTCCAAGTTGCAGGAGAGCTGGGTCATCTCCACAAGATGCCAGAGACCAGTCTCTGTAAAGCAGCACATGCCACTTTGATAACTGCCTTGCTGAGATGGCCCCTCAATGGCTTTAAGTGGGGTCAAAGGGTGCACGTAGGTGTGACCTCAGGTCATATGCTAAGACAAGTGGCATAAGGCATGACACAATTACTGCAGCTGCACAGAACCATGAATCTGCCCCAGTTTTCTACCTGCTAAACTAGATGGAACTGCAAGTTTCTTTCTAGACGATCAAGTGGGATCTGCTAACCCCGCCAAGCCACCTGTGTAAGATGCTGAGATACTGTGGTGATGAAAATAGAACAAAAATCTTTATTGACTAGGATTTCTTCAGATTACAGACATCTTTGAAAAGCATGTTAAGTGTGACAAAAGCCTAAGTGGAGAATAGTATAAAGAGACAGAGATGGCTCAAACAGGACGTTGGCAAGTGCTTGCTCCTTTGTGATTTCTGTCCTCTTAGAGCTTCCTGCTACTAACTACTGTTGTCTTCCTAGACACAACTCTTTCTCATGCCAGCTGTTTCTGTTTGCTCTTCTATGTCTGTGGAAGGAAGAAGGAAAGTGGGCTTGCTGGGGGCAACATGCTGCCTATACATTGTCTTCAGGGAAAGATAAAGGATCAAGAACTGTTAGGTTGAAAATACCTATGGCAATTCTTCTCAAAGCTCTCCTCCCTACATGGTAATCATTCAGGTGTAGCTCCTCTCTCTGTCTTCCAAGCTGGCTCCCTGTAAGTGACTTTACTTGGTTAGTAAAACATGCTATAATATCCTACTGCCCAGCCCTCATTAATCTTACACATTGCGCTAGCACAGCAAGAGTGAGTAGCTGTTGTTGAGATAACTGGCTTCCATTAGCAACCATGTGATTGGCAGGACGATAAAGTCTTTTCCCTTGCAGGTCAGCTGCTTTTTAAGAAGAGGGCAATCCTGCTGATCCATCTTTTAGCTACAGTCTCTCACTGAGTCCCAAATCTCCTGCCTTTTAGCTTTGATACGGTTCAAGCTTTCCCCCTTGTATCAGCCCCTACCTGTCATCAGCTCCTCTGTACCAAACAGCCAATATCAGGAGTTTGACCTCAGGGCACAGTCCGGGTGGGCAGGTAAAACCTGACCACTGGACCTACTTCCTTATCTTTCATATCCTGCAATTCATGAAGAAGTATCAAATTCAAACTAAAAAACAGAAGCATGACCTTTTATAAGAACCTTCTGAAAAAGGCTCTGTTGCCTTTCTAAGTATTCTTGAAAAGAACTGTCATCTACCCTATTAAGACAGAAATGGATCACAAATAAGAAGAAGAGGGAAAGCACTGAAAATCCTTACTAAATAGTAGAAGTTTTTGATGTGTGCTTGAAATACCTTTTGGAGATGCACACAAAAATAGAGTAAAAAACCAAACCAAACCAAATATGCTAGATCTGTTCTACATCTGCAAGCTCCAGTTGCAACCCAATAGAGAATTGCTCAAACTTTTCCTTTTTACAAAGTATATTAAGTCAATTAAATTCACATGACCTACAGAGCATCCTCTGTAAAGTGCCTGAGAGCATTCTAAATACAAGTTGCTAACATAAACAACATAATACCTATTTAAGCGACATACTCCTCAGTTAGTGCTTAAAATGTATGAAAATTTTTATTTCCTGTAGGAAGTAGGTACAAACCCACCCTCTTGCATATATGGAAATCATGTTTTCCCTTGAAACAAACGTAGGCTCTGGAAGGATTCCACTTAGGTGGATGCCAGAAATGGTGCCAAAATCTCAGCATTCCTTCCCTTCAACTGAAATGATCTAAGTACAAATTGGAAAATGTTTAGTCTCTTTTAACATTGACAATAAAAAGAGTTAAAAAAGAATCCAAAAGAGGAAGGCTGCTAGTCAAGGCAAGACTTGTGGCACAAACAAGTCTTGTAGCCATAATCCTGTATTCTTCTCACATAGTACACACTTATCCCACTGTAGATATGTTCATTATTATATTACTGTGAGAACATAACAGAGAACCCTACCTTTTAACTTTTTCATTTAAAAAGATGCTTCAATGAAGTCCCTTCTAACTACCAGGAGACATCTGAATACTTTTGCCTGAAGAATCTTCGTTTCTGAAACGCCCTTTAATAATCTCGAAAAAGATTTTTTTAGTGAAAAATCTACTAAATTATTAAAAGAAAAAATATTCTTACTATATACATAATTTGGTATAAAATTCCTTCTAGTTTCTCTTATTTTAATGACTTTGATAGGTTTATAATGGCCCTGAAAAATACCACCAACATCTGCAGAAGTCTAAAAATCCTCCATGTGCAGTAAATTATTCATTTCACTATTTAAATGATACTTACACTTACAAATTTTTTAAATAATAAATCCTTTGTAAAAGCTAACTTCAAGCATGAAAAGGTTTTGAAGATCCTTTGTTATGACAGTTATAATGTCCAAGTTTACAAAGATTTTAGTAGATTTTAGTCTGGGAAAGCCTTCCTTTTGGCAAGACCTGTGGAAAAGTGCCTCCAATATTACAGCATTTAAAATAGAATTAAATTAAATTTTATGTAGAATAAAGATCATCCATTGGAATAAAACTGCTTTCCAACAGTTTAAAAGAATTCTACATAACAAATACAGGAAAGGAAATGTTCCATAATACGATGCCTGATTCTGCTGTCCAGAGAGCAGTTTTGTAGACAGGAGCAAATGCTCAGAACGGAATCAGACCAGCACACACCAGGATGACATGTACACTCTTGCAAAAAGGCATCACAGGATCTTCACAAAATCATCAGGACCAAAATTCAATCCAATATTCCTGTAACAGTACTACCAGTGGCACAGTGCCCCCTAACCACACACTGGAGAAACAGTTTTATACTAAATTACAGGGAATAGTGCCACTAACAACACTTCACATAACTGCTTTTCACAACTAATTACATGGGAATGCAAAACCATGAAAGGTTCTTGAATTTAATAACTTCAGCATTGGTCAGAAGGGGAAATTAGAAGGATAAAAACACCAACTAGTGTCTTACTTGTCTGAGGTCGATGAAAGCTAACTGCAGGGTGTCTCCCTGGAATCCTGGCACAGGCTCAGAACTAGCAAACACTGCAAAAAAAAAAAAGGTTCAAATATTATGGATGTAGATTTTTTTTTAAAATCTAACAGAAAAATCAAGCTCTATGAAATATAAATGCTAGGTAGCATAGTTACATGGGAATAGTTTAATAACTTACAGTGATTAAAACCAAACAAACCAACAAACAACCTTTCAACAGTTTTTCTAATAATCCTAAAGAATAATATTTTAGGAATATTATTAGAAATTTTAAAATTCTAACCCAGTAGTATTATTAGAAATGTTAAAATTCTAACCCAGTAGTAATTTTACAACCACAGAAACCAAGATAATTTTTAGCCTGAGGTGCATGATTACTGAAGAATTTCAAAATAATACCAATTCCATGGCTGTCAATGTACTTTCAGACATCTGCCTTTGTTACAGCAAACCTCTACCTCCAGCCAAACATCATTAAAGGACAAATACTAAGGTGGGAGTTAGTTTCACGGGTAGACAACAGGTAGAAAGCCCTATGTGCCATGGTCAGAGCAGAGCTGAAATGCCTGCTTATGCCTTTTAGCTTGCTTATCAGTAATGAACTTCTGCTCATTCTCAACTGGTTACCAAAACTGGCAGGCAAAAATATATTCATAATACAAAAAATGGCAACATTCTAAGTGAAATAAAGTCAGCTACATATATAAATCAGGAAAAGATCAATAGTTGTTAAGCTTAAAAATAAATACACTTTTTGTTGTTATTATCCCAGTCACAATGCCTCACATCCTCACTCAGGTTAGATATCTTATTTCAAAAGAACTTGAGAGTACTTTTCTTATGCCCTTCAGGTAGAGCTCTCAACAAAACAAAGTAGATACTACTGCAACAGCTTTAGAAAGCATCATCCGAGGCAGTGAAAGGTAATATTTTTTCACAAGTTTGAGAAACAGGTCATCCAATGGTAGAGGAAACAAAACATATGTATCCAATTTCCAGACCCATTGCTAAACTATACTGTTCTTAATACTAACATTTAGAACATATATGAAATCCTTAATATATTTTTTAAATGGCTAGTTAGAAAACATGGATTATGTGGAGGTAAAATCCAAAAAACCACTGCTGTCTGGGCTAACACGATGGTAAAATAATGGCCTTGAACATATACTTCTGAATGTATGGTTTCAACCTAAAGCAGACTAATGAATTCAGATCTACTATTTCACAAGTCTAAAAATGACTATATGGAAAACATTTTAGATAAAGACTCTTACTTAAATGGTACAAGAAACTACTATGACCGTCTCAGAATACTTAAAAATAGCTTAGTAATAGATGGATACAGTATTAGAGTAGCAACTTTACCAGTAGAAGCAGAATTTATTACTTGCATTAAACTAGTGCAAAAGTTATTTTATGAGAGTCATGTAACAAGAGAATGAATTCAACTGCAATACAACTTTATTCTTTATGAACTAAAGAAATTAAAAATAGAAATCAAATGCCTTAGGGAGACCACTGTGATGTCACAGATAAGTACTGGTAACATCGGCAAATGCTCACTGATTACTGTATTCAAGTGTGAATTTCAAATTGTCTGGTCTTCCTACTTTATAAGTAACACTAACTTTCTAGAAGCATTTTCATGGAATTTTAATTGACCACAAACATGCCTTTAAAAAAAAAAAAGAAAGCAAAAAACCAGTAGAAAAAACATACCTTACACTCAGTATTTTATAGGGAGAGTTTTCTCATAATAAACTCTTTCAATCAGCAAAGACATAACAGCTTGTACAATCACCAACCTGCAGAATTACAATGCCCAAGCCTGGGAACCTTAGGCACCTACTGAACAACTTGGGCTGAAGGCCTATGTTTCTACATGGCTGTCCTCTGCAGGTATTTCATGGCCACTAGGAACACCCTTTCTAAAGGACAGCAAAGCTGGGCTCTGAGGTCAGCCAAATCCAGAGTTTAAAATGGAACACCACAGTCCAGCAGGGAATCCTAAGCAAAGCTCCACAGCAAACAGATGAGAAGAGATACATGAGTTGTGAGCTATGGCAGCACATTCAAAAGGAGGATATGCATGATGGTCAGAAAGGGTCTTTTCTAAACCCCTTAAACCAGAAAGGTAAGGCCCATCAGACCATCTGATCTGATCCTAACTTTTTGTTCATACACAGTACACTGCCACCAGCATCCCCCACCAGAATCTCAGCTCTTCCAGCCACTCCACAATTAGAGAATTTCTCCACTGAGAGAAAGAAGATCAATGGCAAAAAAAGGGTTAGAGAACTGAAAAGTAAATATAACTGAAAACTGTGACCTTTAGAAAGTCTTTTCAGCTAGCTTTTGGCACTTTATACTTCAGGAGATATGTTCCTACAGCAGAATACTCTTACATGCCACAGGGCAAATATTTGCATCTTTTGTGTGCTCATCAGGCTAAATGAGTTAGTTTGGAATTTATCCTAATGCATTAAATAATGCAGAATAATTTTGTTTCTTTATGTAATACCTACTAGCATTGTAACTATAGAACAAGAAGTACATAATGTACCAAACCTAATTGTTGTAAAAGCTTTGTTCTCTTAAACTACAATTTTATACTATGAATGCATTTACAACATTAGGGACACTCATTATAGCACAGACATTTATTCTCACATTTGGAACACTCTGACAGGTGACTACAATAGAATTTGTTTCATTATTATAATTTCATGAGTTCAGAGGGCAAAAAGATAATCTACTTATGGTAACAGTCAGACAGTTCCCCCTCCACCCTCAGCACAGGGCTTTTAAGTTTTGCTAACAATTTTACAAAGCTAATTAAATATTTTCTACTGCACAGCATATTAGGAAGATATAAGAACAGGATTAACATTCTTAATGTCTTTGTCCTAAGGGCCCTTTTCTAGATAGTAATGAAACACTGTCATATATACATCTTTAAAAATATTCACCCCCTACAATCATTCTAGGCTTAAAGAGATTTGCAGGGGTAGGGGGCTGGTTGGTTGTTTGGCTTAATGTGCATAAAAGCATTCTGGAATTTTATAATATAGGAGAATGAAATGCAAAGATCACTATTAAACTGTCACTCTTAGGGACAAACAACTGGCTGTTTGGCAGTTTGAGTCAAAAACTCAAATGTTTGGGAAAAATCAGTTGAAAATATGCATTTTATGAATCTGGTATTCAAAAGATTTTTGTTAACATCTTGTTTTCTTCTGCTCTGCTGATACTGTGTATTTAGAACAAGAACAACGTGGGTCCTCAGTATGCAAAATCTCAACATACTTCCTTGTAACAGACAGTTTAGAAATATAAAGAAGATAGGATCAAATGAAACAAATATACAGAAACAGGCTGGGAGGTAACACATAAATTATAATGATGAATATAAATGTTGCAAAGATTACTTCAGTCCATTTTCTTTTGAATATTTTGCTTTGATCTTATAATTACATTTTGTATACAGGATATATGAGAATTGACACATATATATATACATAAGTATTAATGGAGATCTTAAGATAAAGGCTGTATCTACTAAATGGAATTTAAGATATCTTTAACTTTAAAGTGCACTGAATTTCTACACAATTCTAGATTTATTAACTCTTAATTTTATTGGCTCAAAATCCCATCTTTTAGACATCATCTGGTTGTTCCTCTCTGTTGGTCTGGCAATTCAGTACCTAATTCTTGAGAAATAGTTTTGCTGCTTAGTGGGAGAAATGAAAAACCAGAGTCCAGACTTTGAATCAGAAGCTAAATGAGGACAGTTTAACTCCAGTCTCATAGCATTGATTCACAGGCAGGACAGCAAATCTACAGAAGTATTTTTAAAGGAAGAGCAGAGAATCAGGTGACTAGCTCAGCCACTTTGCAGCCCTGTTGGATGCTCCAGCTGTTCAAACAGGCCTGGAGGGAGCCTTGCTGAGGGAGCTGCCAGCTGTCCAGGCAGCAGCCCCCAGCGCCAGCACGGTCCCTCCGCTTCCTGCCCGCCCGCGCTGCCATGTGTGAGCGGCAGATGAAGGATGGCCTCCAGCCAGTGAGGCTAACCTGACTGCCCAGATGGGAGAGGAGGCAGGTAAAGCAAGGGGCCTCCAGAGAAGAATATGGTGCCTTTTCAAGGAAATACAGGATCTGGGTTCCTCAGCTTCTGGCATGCCCACCTGGAGACCATTTTTGTGTGTGCTCAGCAGAGAACACTTTGGTCAGGATGGCACTTGCTCTTGGTATTGCCGCTCTTCATGCAGTGGGGGAAAGGAAGGACAGCCAGGAAGCCATACAGAGAGCTGACCAGGAAAATATAGAGTATCCAGCTTTGCACTAACTCTCCACTAACCCTTGCTTGCTTATAGGCAAGACCTTTTCACCCTTTCACATCTGGGTGAAGAAGGATGCCCACTCACCCATATTTCATTCTGTTAACTCATCCTGCCTCAAAATTTATGTGTTAAAACACATAAAAAAGAAATTTAAAAATTTCTTCTAACAATTACAACTTCAGACAAGTTTGAATTCCTTAATAAGAAGCTGATGTAAGCTAAGTAGATCTGGATGGTGTCTCTGAAAAGCTCATTTTTCATTATGTACATCTTTCTTCCTGTAAAGTGAAATACAGTAACCCACATTTGAATTTCATCTTCAAGAAATAGCAAACACCCCCTTCCCAACCCACTTCCTACCTTGTGGAATCAAAATGTAATATTCAAGCAAAAGACTACTCTTTGGATTTTATTCAATGAGACTTAGTACATTTTATTTCCTGAACAGTGCTTCAGGAATCTCAATCATCCTAGTGGTAATAACCACTGAGAAAGAATGGTGCAAAATACAGGGGTAAAACACTGCTTTACGTTATAAAATTTGCAGAGGAAGTAGAGAAATACTTTCATTAGAACAGGACAAAGTGAAATCAATCTGAAATCTTTTTGGAATGTTTGGAAGGAAACAAAAAACATGCTAGAAGAAGAGCAAGATGATGATGACTTTTTTTTTTTTCCTAAGAAGAGCACTTACTGACTTTAACAGACTGCTGGATTGTTGTTTGGACTGTTGATTGTTTTTAAACAGAAAAGTAAAATCCTAACAAATTATCATATTGTTCTGATTTTATTTAGATCTCTCCAGTTCATATTAGAAAGAATAAAATTATAATGCTAAAGATCAGAAAAAAACTCTACAATATTGGCAAGAATTTTTAAAAGTTTACCTTCAGATATTAATCATTTTCTACATGTCATCTGAATTCTTAGTTCAAAATTCATCTGAGTATACTCCATTGTAAGTAAAATGTCAAACCCATTAATACAATACAGTAGAAAACTCCCAACAGTTGTGAATTATTTGCACACTCTAAGCACTAATTGAAATGTCACTGTTGTATCCATTAATCCCAAAGCATCAAAGAATAAAGCTGGGGGAGGGTGATGAGCAAGAACATAAATCACAGGCATCACAGTGAGGCCTGGAATGTGCCTGTGATGGACCTCATGAATGAAACCACATCAGCAAAGCAGTCTGAGCAAAATCTTGTGTCACTCCTTTATTCCACAGACTGCAAAATGTGGTTTGTTGCAACACACTATTCTGACAAGCTTATTTAAACTACTCAAAGGGTTTCTGTACAAACCCATTTTTTTCTAACATGCTTTAAAAGCTTTTCACATAGGAAGAAATTAAGTTCATTCTATTAGCACTTGTACAGCCCATGCTAGAAATTAGACAGTGGTGGAAGAATGCATTTTTCCATTTTTAAGTTACTAGCTTTCTAAACCTTTCTTATTTTGGCCAAAAATTTTGGTATGTCCTGTCCATGCCATACACTCAGAATAACAGCTACATATGAAAAACCATGTCATATAACAGTTATATTATTTTTTTTATTTTAAAATCATGAAATGTTATAATTTTATATCAAATAAAACTCTACTAAGATCTCTTCACCAATTAAAGTTTCTGTTGTACATCAACCAAAGATGGTAGACAGAATGGTAATAGAAATTAGGATTACACTAATCAGGGCACATATCAGCCTTTGCCTGAGAAGAAAAAGGTCTGAAAACAACCCAAAGACCAGATGACAGCTGGAAGCAGTGGAACTTTTCCCTTCTTTGCTGTGAACATACTGTTCATACTGTGAAAGTCACCTGCAAGACATTCATTTTATCCCCTGAACTGCTAGAAATCCCAGGGTGAAACAGGACATTGGTCATCTGCAGAGAGTACTGAAGTACTGTGTTGTTCACAGCTGATATTTTAAATATTAGAAACAGAATAATTCTGTTTATTCTGTAAAGGACAAGTTTTCTTCACTGTTACACCATTTGTTCAAAAGGCACATGATAGTTTAGTGGTTGCATTAATTCAGCTTGTAAAGATGAATGATTATGATGTCAGCATTATGAATACTGTATAATTTCCATTTTAACAACTGGTATCTTTTTTACATCTAGGAAACTACACAAATGCACAAACACACTCCTATGTACCTACCTGAAAAGCACACTATTAAATTTGCAACATCAAGTATACTAAAAGTAAGAAAAGTCAAACCATGATCTGTTTGGTTAACTTGTACAATCACGGCATTTTAATGTCACAATCACAAATATTCTATCAATTTGACCCTGATAGTCCTGTCAGTTTGTTCCATGCCCTGAAAGGCCTTAAGGCTGGACAGTGAGGGACTGTCAGAAAGATGCCTGCTTTACCTGTCACTGAGTTCAGCTGGAATGTAACAAATAAGGCAGGAGAAGGAAAGACAAGTATATGGTTAAAATGTCAAAAACGCCCCTGAAGTCTGTCTCTAGACTCCCACAAGAACCTTTTGTGATGCTAACCAAACTGCTTGAAATTAAATTTTCAGTTTCCCATAGGTGGCTTCTAATGGAGCAGTCATCAATTTTTCTCATGTAACCAAACTAAAAGCCTCAGGATATGACTTGTATAACTGCCCCATTTTATAGTTGTCACCAAAATCATTGACATCAATGCTTCAAACACATAACAGGAAAGATACTTTGGAAAAAAAAAAAAAACAAACCAGAGCAGAAGAATCTGAAAATACACATTCAAAAAAAAACTCTAGTGAGCCTTTCCACTGTATCTCAGTCATCAACTATACAACCAGACCTAACACCTATTCATGGAGCTGCCTTCCTAGAGATTAACAGCTCACCCTGAGCCATGAGCTCCATGCAAAACACAAGGTAATTAATCCTGCCTTCAGTGCTGTATTGAACCAGTTTATAAAATAATTCTGATACCATATTTTAAACAGTGACAGTAAAACAACATCTGATGTTTACTAAATGAGTACCATTATTCTGACAGTAAGGCAGTAGCAGTTCTAGGAGTGAGGAAACCCTACATAACAGCACATTTAAAATCTGTACCATAATAGATGAACTCAAGAGGAAACATTAAAATTTCACAGACATTTGACCTTTTTTCTTAACGATTAAAACATAATATTTATGTAGTAGTTTTGGGCAATTTAGTACTAAACTAAATCATAGTGATTATGATCCCATTAGGAGTAACAACAATTTATGTTTCACTTTAGATATTTTAGTTAAAAGAAAAGTTTCATTAAAAAAAATTCCCAGGAATGCCAACATACTTGCTTATAAATACTTTTTCAAGAAGATGTACTGTAATATTACTTTTAATAAAAGATAAAGTTTTAGTAGATTATGGAAAAGGATCACTATATAGCTTACACTAAATAACTTCTTTCAGTGTTAAGACCAATACAGATGGGAATATATACTTACATTCACACTGTATCACATCTAAATTAAACTGCTGAATTGCTCCCATGCTTATTTGTTTTAATTCACTGTCCAGTAGCATCTGCATTAGGGACATTGAAAGATGCTGGCAGGCTGACATGCAAGCTGTCTGGGCCACTTTTCCCTAGTAGAAAAAGCAACAAGTTTTACAATAGAAACAAATGATATGTCACTAAAGAACTGCTCATCTGATTTGATTTTATTTAATATACATTCTTAGTCTTAATGATACAAAACTTAGATTAGAAGGAGAGAGATCACACTTCCTGTTATTTCTTTGACCTATTAGATTTGTTTCTATTAGATCAAACAGAGAACTAGATTAAATAGATGTTAAAGCAATTATTGATATTTCTTCTAGCAATCCAACAGTCTTCATGAATACAAGGTCATTTCCAAAACAATGACAATTAAAGTTGCTGAAGCATATGAACAGCTTTGTGGATTTATTTAAATATTTTTAACCCAAACAGAATGAAAGCAAGAATGTAATGAAAATTAACATGCAGCACAGTTTTAACAATAGCAAATTTTAAAAAAACCCAACTTCATATAAACCAAAATGATTGGTTGGGGAATTTCTTGTAAGAGCTTGTGCTAATTGTTGGTAGTTTAACTGCTCAGTTTCCATCTCAAAGTTTGTTGCTAAATTATTTTAAAAATTCATTCTTATCCATCATCTCAGGTGCTTAATAAATCAGGGCTGTCAGTGATCAACTACTTACAAAATGAAATGTAGCCCTCTGCTGTACAAAACAGAAATCATTTCCCTATCACAGTCTAGCTAGCAATATTTCTTTCCTCATCATCTACACGTAATTGAGACAATTTTCCCAACATGAGATCAAAAAACAAACCAAAGTCAGATATTAACCTGAATAAATTATTTTAAATTTAGTACAATAAAATTTAAAGATAACAAAATTCTACCTTAAAGAAAACCCTTGAGACAAGATACCAAATCAGATTGGCACCATTTTATTCACAGCACTGTCATCTCTTAAAACAGAATGATCTTGGGTGTCAAAAGCAACTATATGAATCTCTGTAGTTTAATGTACTGAAACCATTCTTTTCAACTGATGCGTACATTACAATGATATTGAAACAAAGGTAACAACACATTTACACAAAAGAAATCATAATAACATAACAGAGCTACTGGAGCACACGGCACTATTGTTTTACTTCTATCTATCAGTACAGTGATGTCACGAACTTCTCTAAAGTAATGGTTCCCCAGCTGTTTTCTGCAAAGTCACATTGATCAATTCACTGTCGACTCCCAGAAACACATAAAAGTCATGAACAACTACAATGGACAGTTCACTGTCCCAAAAAGTTTGGAAAGTTCCGCTCCAGCATCTGAAGGGCCAGATCTTGTCCTTAATAAGTCAACTTGCTAAGATGACTGAATTTTCATGTGCAGAAAATTTTCATAACAGAAAGAAAATCTGGCCCCAAATATTTCACACTTTAAAAATCCATTACTTGTTAAAAGGTAATTAAAATATAGCAAATACAATAGAAAGCCTTCGACTCTCCTCACATTCACACTGAAACATTAAATGGCTGTTGCTAATTCTTTTTTAGCATTAGGACACCTTGAACTTTAAGGAGCTTTTTATCTAAAATGACATGTCAGTTTCTTAATTGAAAATCTCAGAAAAGCAAATAACATATTTGAGCAAAATAGATGAACTGACAACAAAGAATGTAGGAAACAATACAAGAACAGCATGCTTAAAAGTCTCCCAAACCCAAGAGCAATTATACTGGGAGACATGCAGCTCTATTCCCCAAGCAGAACAATATCAATATGAATGGGGGGGGGAAGAAAAAAAGAATAGGCAAAAAAGGAAGGAAAAAGGGAGGTGAGAAGGGGACTTAATGGGCCACAGTTCATGTAATTACAGTGTAGTGCGTTTGAAATACTTAATGGAAATGTCATTTTGATTTAATGGAACAACTAGTGCATCTCTGTTTAATGTACTGCTCCATCAAATCAGCTCCATGTCCTATTTATGCTGCCACTATAACGTAATAAAAGTTCAACCAGATTAATAGGTTGTCATGAGAAATTTTAACATTCAGTTTATTTCATATGGAAACAATGTGTACTCCTCTGTTATCTTACATAAATGACAGAATTTTATATTTTCAACAAGCATGTGTAATTAATTGTTACATTCTGGCAAATATCAATAGTACTGGAGCATAAGATAATGGTTACAATACAGAAATGACACAGCTAAAGCCACTCAGACTTTAAATAAGTATCAGTACATGTACATTTAATGTGGTTTTAAAGTTTCATAAAATGGAAACATCCTAACATATAAACTATTTCCAACTATGTAACTTGAACTACAGGCTTATTGTTCAAATGACACATCAACAAATACTAAGAGTTTACTATACACAGTAGATACTTACTAAAAATCACTTAATATTCTCAAATTTAGAGAAAAAAATAAAGCTATGCATATTTATCAAAATGCTGAATTTTAACTAAGAGAAATGTGAACTATACTGTTATCCTCTTCAAAATTCAGTGCTTCCCAGTTCAAATTACACTGGATATATGATACCCAGAAAAGAATAAAGTTAACATTTGTGTTTGAAAAATAGGATCTAGTTAAAAATTCATCTCCAAATTTCCAACATCTACCACATCATCAATTCCTTGCCAATTTTTCATAAGGCATTTTGAAGAGGAAATATAAGGATTTGTGAACATAGCAACAACATTTATTTTTCAGGATTGAACAAATGTCAGTTAATTTTAAAACAGTCTCGATGTTTGTTATTTTTGCTTTTTTAAATTACTATTATTTAAGGAGGTGGGGGTGGCCATGCTTATCTAGCAATTAAATACCTATATTCAACAGCATGCAGATATTCAGCAGGCTTCTCACATTCGCCCCAGTTGCCTCCCATTTGGAGACACTACTATTGTCTCTGCTGTGCCTATGCTAATTGCTCCTATCTACAAAACCTATTCTTCCACTCAATCAGTGTAAAGTTTAGGAAACAAGGACCCTATTCTATACACAAAAACACCTGCTAACAGTGTTAAAGGCAACTGTTTTTTCACCCAGCCTCCACATTTTGCTGAAATACAAGTTTGTAAAAAGAGAAAACCCTTAGACAAACTTCTTATATTTCAAAGGAGCTTGTAAAGAGAATCTGCTGACATATTAAATCCTTTTTTATAGGACCCAAAAGCTTTTCTCCTAAGAACAATTGCAGTAAAGAGACATTTGGCTCCTAGGAAATTCCCAAAGGGTCAGCCATATGCATCCCTGCACGGCACCTTCGCAGTGCTGCTTTCTAAAGCCCATGCTAGCTGTCTCAAAAGCAGCTTTCATCATTCACTATGGTGTCAGTCAATATGATTTATGGACTGCATTCAACAAAGTCAAAGCATATAGAATGAGAAATATGACTACAATCTGCTAATTTGTTTTGTATTGAGCCACTTAGGAGTCAAAGACCTGATGTCAGGCTGAGACCAGCAACACAATTAACCAGCCAGTGACAGATTCATCCATCCTCCCTGCCAGGCTGTGCCAATCAAAGACAGCGTGAAGCAGCAGTTGGAGAAGTCAGTAAGAAAACCCATTCTCTAAGTAGCCTGTGGAGGCTGTTGATTGACAATTTTTGAATATAGCTGCAGAAAACCACCAACCCTTCACCCTCACTGCAAGCTGTGAAATTAGGCTTTTGCTGCCAATCACAGAAACAATAAAATAACACAAACTGCCATCCTCAGCATAAAAAGAAAATAACAAAACTTACCCGTTAAATCTAAGATGCTAAGGTGAAGAATTAATTTAGCAATATGAAATAACGTAATGTTATTCTTTCTGAAAATGCAAATAAATTAAACATACAAATTGTATCACTCAAGGTTAAAAACTCCAACTTTTGAACTATTGATAGAATACAAGTATACTAAAAACATGAATGGAATTTTTAAGAATCCATTTTACTGCCAGCGTCTGCCATGCTACTGAAACAATTAAAAATATCTAATTGAAAGTAATTTGCAACAGTCTCTTTTGAATGGCCCCTCTTTTCCAACTCTGTATTGACAAGGCACATATCTAGAATAAAATATCGGCTAATTCTAAACTTAGATTAAAACCACTTACAAACAGACTCACTATAATTTCAAGTTAACTGATCTGGAAATACAAGGAAATGTTTTTCCCTAACTCTTCAAAATAAACTTTAAAAAGTAGTTCCTTAATAACAAATTTGATCATCCAATGTATTTCATGAGATTATTGGCTGTATAATGAAACTTTCATTTGCTTTTTGATTCAAAGCATCTAATGGCACTATAAACTGCAAAATGAACTTAAAATGGGGCATAACCATAATCCCAAAAGATTATTCTTGTGAATTCGGAAAACAAAACCATTAAAAACAGCATGACTTTCCAATTATAACCTTCCATAAGCCACACAGCTTCTTGTTCTACATTGCTGAGGTTCTGCTAGCCCTCGATCATGAAATAACCAGCAGCCTGAGACCTACACAATACTAACAGGAAATATTTCTACACAAAACACAGAGCTCATGACACCTATTAGCTTGACAGTTCACCAACATGCTGAGTATTCAAATGATGGAAGTGTTGACTGGAATGGACCACCACTGTCATCTAGTCCAACTTTCCACTTGGAGCACTGTTGCCAACACTAATTCAGGCCCATTGACCTTTTTTCCTGTGGACCTTTCAAAGTAACTGAGGATGGGAATTCAGCACCCTCCTTGTGCACTCTTCTTCAACCCTGCAATACTCTCTCTTTAAGCACACTTTCCCTCTAGTATCACAGCTCCACGTCCCAAGCTTCAACCTGTGACCACAGCCATGTCTGAATTTGTCAGTCCAGCCAAGAAGTTTGGTTCCATCAGTTTTGTATTTGTTCTTCAGGAAGTTGTAGGCTGCCACTGGATCTCTCCTCAGCCTTCTCTTTAACAGACTAAGTACTCCACCTCCCTACACCTCCACTAGTAACTTGTGCTGTAGGTTCCTAACAACTTGGGAGCCCACTGCTAGATTCATTCTCCAGGTTCTAATAATTTAGTAATATTAACCTCATCACTTTCATTATCATGACAATGCTTATGCCAAATCAAAATAAATTCTTCATACAAAAAAATTATGTGAAAATAATCAGGGGATGGGAGAATTCTTAAATGCAATTCATCCGCTTCTTAAAAAAAAATTTAGAAAGCAAATAAAGAACAGCAGTACACACATTCCCTTGACCCCAGATATATGTAGCAGAGGAATGATGAAATTTTCACTGATTCTTTATTCAGCTATATCACTCTATCCTAATTCTGTATTCACGTCTCATAGCTGTATTTTGATACCTGACCTCTCTTTCAAGAGGTCTCAGTCTCTAAATTACCTCATTTGGGATGCAAGGCACACCCCATCAACCTTGTGCAAGGTTTTTTGGGACTCCTGCTGTCTGTCCCAGTGTATGAAAGCCCAATGTTAGTCATCAACCTGATCCCTGCATGCATCCACACAAGGTACACAGCAAGTTATCAGCAAAACAGAAAGGGTCTTTTTATTAAATGATTAAAAATTGAAGCAATAAGCCTGCAGGCAGTTCATAGTTTTTCTGTTCACATGCTTTTTCTTCATCTTGCATCTACTTACCGACATAGCTGCATGGTCATTGTTGTTATGCTGAGAAGGAAACCAGTAAGGCAGTCAAAACAAAAAAAATTAAGATGTACTGTAAACTTCAAAAAAAAAAAAAGAATAAAAAAATTGGTAGCAATAAAAGATAAGAAAAAGCGTACAAAAAGAATAATTATAGCTACATAATAGTATTTCTTTAAACCTCTGAACTTATATAGTATTTTGTTGAAGTGTAACAAAGAGATTATAACTTAAATAATACTAATTTGGCAAGAATATGTTTTTCTGTAATAAGGAACTGTACGCCAAAATACCAAAGTAACAAACTTCAAAGTGTCTGTTGAAATGCCTTCCCAGAACTTTTCATTACAAGAAAGAATATACTCCAAAAGTCTTAGGTTAAAAAATAAATGCCACATTTACCATTATGGCTTACAGAGGCTATCTGTGTGTTATTAACAAACTTTGTTCAAGCGAGACTTAAAATGGCTCAGGATAGTAAGAATCTAAATATAACACGACCCATTAATAAATCTGAACATAAAACTTATGGCTATGTAACTGTAGGGTGGAAGAAAGCTATTTTCCAAAATTGCTTCTTAAGTACAGTAAACAAACACAGGGGAAAAACTAACATGCAAAACTTGAGAGGGAAAAAAAGCTTTGGAGACACAAGACATTTCCACTGATTCAACAGAGATATCAAACCCCAACTAACTTATGTCACTTTGTGTGCAGATTCAGTACAGTTCCTGGTCTACCTGATTTAGAGTTCTAATATTCCAATGAAAATAATACAAATTGCATAAAACAGATTTACAACATAAGATGCATTTTTGAAAAGTTATGTCCACATTGGTGCAGAAATACTTCAGTACAGCCCCA
>WBNO01020852.1:0-20557 GCA_013400575.1 Peucedramus taeniatus
TGATGTTTTGCAGTTTAACTTTTTTTTAATCAATAGCTTTGTGGGAATGGGAGGTGACATATTTTGCTTTCTTTTTATTGAATTTTAATTCTACTTCCAATGAGGTATTTTAAAATACATTTTCTAGGCCCTACATAGTTGTGTCAATTAGTTAGTTACTGCAGATAAGCACTCCAGTACAGGTTGAGTAGCAATTCTGAAGTAGATTAGCTAAAAGTAGGACACTTTTTTACTGCCTTTCAGAAATACATGAACCAAATACACATTGTCTGTCTCTTAAGGAGTGAGGGGAGGATACTTTTTAAGTAACTAGAGGGGAAAGAAGACAAGGGAAAGTCCACCTTCTTTTACTGGCAGAAAGTCTGTGAATTCTGCAGCGAAGCCTCTGTATTGATGGCTTCTGCCTTCCTACCATCAAGAAGATGAAAGTAAGAGGTAGGAAAAAATCCCCAGTTCTAGAGACAGGGAAACAGAAGCGCAAGCATTGCCTTTTTTTTTTTTCCCCCCTTTTTGGAATGTTCTGCTTGGAAAATGCTTCATGTATAAATTGGTGAATTTGTGTCCTCCCATATGAAGCCCCTGGCTGGGGTCACATCCAGGTTTGCTTGAGGCTTCCTCTTTGTTCTGCAGTCTTTCCTATTAGATCATGATGACCAGCTGTGGTCAAGAAGTCCTTGCCATGTGCTGACCAGCACCATCTCTATTTAATCTACAGGGGGGAAAAAAAACCCAAACACTCTGTTTGGTTGCATTTTCAATTGAAAAATCTAGGAGTGCTCCTTGCTGTAGTAGACAAGCTCTCCAGCTTGATCAGAGCAGAGGCTGCTCAGCCCTGTTCCACTGAGGGAATGTGTTGTGCTAGCTGTCAGTTGGTTCCTGGGTGAGACTTTCAGTGCTGGTATTCCTCCCTAATTCAACTGGGATTTTGGCTCATGGATAGTCTCTCTCTATGACAGCAAGGTCTTTTATCTGCACAGAGCCAGAACCTGGACTACTAGCCCTTTTTTTCCACTTAAAATTAGAGTGTGTAAAGGCAGTTTCTTTGAGACTGTTGAGGCTGATGACACTATGTCTTGATAATGTAGTTCTGGTTTACTAAACAGAATTTGCATATGTGGATAGAACTGAAGTTAAGTTACATAAATAAGGAGATAAGATACCTAAATTCTAACACAAAGTGTTATACAATATGTTCATTTGAACATGTGAATAAAAATTTTTTTTTCATCACTGTCATACATATATGTAAGCCACAGTGCTGTTAATTTTTTTCTTCTTTGACATGTAACTGACAAGGCTATTGTCTGTGTTTGCTGAAGAGAACACCTAATACAATCTTTACAAAAGAGGTTGTGTTCCAAATGGGAAATTATGATGGATCTCATTTCATGTAAACCTTTTGTTTACATGAATTATACATATTTTAACATAGGTGGTTATGCAGTTGTGCAATATTTTGTAAAAAAAAATTTCAAGTTAAATTATTTGTTTGAGAAATGTATGTATCACTGCAGATAAAGCATACATCCATAAACATCACTGACAAAAACTCAAGGTTGTTTTTTTTTTTCACTCTTTTGAGTTCTATTGAATAGGGAAATACAAATAATGGATAGAGACAATTAAAAGGCATTATTATCCGTGGTGTCCTAATAATAGAATACTAACTGTTGAAAAAGAACAGCACATTTGTAGAGATGGCAATTACTGAAATGCAAGCAAGACACTGAGTATTCTGGTTTTTAATTTCCTACTTTATGGTCTAGGCATAATCACTTTCATAGAAAGAATAATCCATTCCCCTAGAGAGTAAATAGGAAGTGTAATGAGTGTAAAGTTTCTTGCTTCATCGTTCTACCCTCTTTTTAAGATTGTGCAAACTGAGCTGCCTTTCTTCTGTGCCTACGCCAGGAGAGTAATTGTGTGGTGGTGATGCTTTCCCTGGGAGATAAACCGGGGAAATGTAGAACATAGCCTGAGATAAATTTCCCTGAACTGGATGATAATGTTTTCTTCTTTATGTAAGTGTTTGCCTGGCTTCTATGGTAATGTTCCTGGGGGACTTGGCTGTAGACCCAAGAAGGTGGGTTCACCCTTGCAGTTAACAGTTACAGATAGTGCCAGTCAATCAGTTTGAAAATTATCTGAGCAGTGTCAGCATGTCTTTAACACTTAAGTATAACACAGGTTTTTAACAGATTATTTTTTTAAGTCTAATTCATTGTTCACTATTTTGAAGTCATTCTGGCAATAATGCTTTCTTTTTTTTCACTTGCTAGAGCTTGCACACACTATCTGTGGCTGCAGATTTATTAAAAAAAGAGCCTTGTTTTTCCAATCTTAAGCTTTTAGCCGAAGCAGAAAACCCACTCAGCTTTACAGGGTAATGTCCTGCTGGATACACCCCATTTCAGGCGAGGGGGAAGGTCAGGAATGTTCAGTCAGTCCTCTTGCAAGACAGAGCTGCTGGCTGCTCCCCATGGCATCCTGCTCCCAGTCTGGAGCTGAGGAGCTGTCAGAGGAGGTGGTGACAGCCAAAGAGCTTTTTGGGCAGCGCACGGTCTGGATCACGGTTCACCATTCGGACACTGCGATACTGCAGGGTCCCTCCCACAGGGAGTGCATGGATTACAAGCTGCCTGGATCCCTGCAGTGGTGAGACAGAAAGGGAACATGTGAATGGGATTTTTCAGTTCCTTTCCAATGTATTTTTAGAGAAAGTTAAAAATTGTATAAATTTCACAAGAATGACAATTGTAGTTTTGTTCCTTGCAGGCTAAACACAATTAATTCAGTTATCTGCATTTTCAGTTTGTATTAATAGTGACCAGTGCAGAATTGCTGTTTAACTTATTCAGCAACAGTAATTGAACTAAAAGATTGTCACCTTGTCACTAATGCCATGTAGAATAATTTCCTTCTTGTTTTTTTTATAATACATACAGATCTTTGTGAGCAAAAAAGTCAGTCATTCTCTTTATGCAGCTGCTAGGGAAGAAATAGTTAAGGATATTTTATGGTCATTTTATGCTTCCTTAAAAATACTTAGTTTTAAAATAAATTTTTGAAATACACATTTGAAGCCAGGTTGCTAGTCCATGTGGTAAAATATGGCCAGCTAATAGCTGAAATGGGAGACATATAACCCACTGTAATAATTCTTAATACACTATATATTGATATGTCTATTAAAGAAAGCCAGAAGATGTCCTTACAGTGCATCATTACTACTTGAAAGCTGAAAAATAAATTATACAGTTAAAAATTAATTAGAAAAGTGTATGCCTAGAAAGTGGATATGAAAAATTTTAACATTTTCCTAACATTTGCCTACAAAGGGGCATTTTAATTTTTAAATTAAGTAATCATTTATTAAAGGAATTCATTAGATTTCAATTTAATATAATTCTATGTATATATTCTATTTAATATATTTTACTTTGAGAAGAAAATTATCAGTTGAACTGAACAGCTTTTTAAAAAAATATTCACAAGCCCACCACTGTGTTCTCTTGGTTCTCTTATGTGCAGAAGATTGTCCAGGAGAAATTTTGTGGGAATTTGTAGGAGAGATCTGGTTATCTCAGAAAGGTGTGAGAGGTAGAAAAGGGAGATACCTGTAGAACTTGTGTTGGGCTGTGCTGGTTAGACCATCTATACACTGCTGCTTTTATTTATTTATTCTCCCAGTGAGTCATGTCCCTGAGCTCATATGGGCATTCTATTGAACAAATCAGGACTGAAATGATACAGAACTCACTGCATGTCAGTAGGTTGAGGATCATGTTCTGATTTTGATCAAATTTGACAATCTTCTAATACAGTAAAATACCTATGATATTACTCTTTTAAGTAGGTTTCTGTTGTTATGGCTCCCATTGAGGACAATGGAATGTATTTTAAGAGTTAATTAGGAAGAAGGGTCTGTTTTGAAAGGGTAAAATGGCCTGAATTTTCCATTTAGAGCGTAAAATGCAAGTGCATAAACCTGTTTAGAGAGGGTTGAGGAGCTGAGATGGCAATGTAGAAATGGCCTTACCATTTGCACATTATATTAAATGAGCTATTTTTAACCTGGATCTCATGGAGTTTATTCCAAATAACAGGTATTATCCCACATGTGTATGATTGAATTATAGCTGTGACCTGGAAAAAACAGGGAGATCACCTAATTCAGAGATTGCCAGAGCTCCTTGCTTCCAAGCAGAAATGAAGGCTGTGGTTGAACTGTTAATCTCTTCTCACTACACTGTACTGGAAAGATGCTCTATTTCTCACCATTTTCTCCTTTCTTAACCCAGGCAAATGTTTTGCTGTGATCTTTCCAAGTATTTAAGCTCACAGCATTTTGTTTGTTACTTTTTAATCTTCTTAAAAGACATATTTTTGCCCCGTCCTTTCTTTCATAACCAGTGGGCTTAACTATACATCTGCCTAACTTAGTACAGTGTCTTGTAGTTGCACTTCCTTTCTTTCCAGTGAATGTTTCAACTTGTTATTGATCTGGCAAAAGCTGCTGCCATGTGATGTATTTGGTGTCATTTCACTCTTGGGGTTTGTCTCAAAATGGTATGCAATGCCTGAGATCCTGCTTTGAACCCAAGTGGATTGTCCCAGGTGAGCAGCTGTGGGAGTGGAGCCTTGTATATGCATTAGAGGAACCCATCTCTGAAAAAAAGAAAGTGTCTGAAGGCTAATTATGATATAAGTGCTGTAATCTTTCCCAGAACCATGGACCTTGTTTAATTGAACTGCCTGTAGAACAGAGGTAAGATGTGACTATCAACCCTCTCCCCCCCAAAAAAAACCAACCAAAAACCAACCTAACCCCCCACACCAAACAAAAATAAAATAGAGAAAACCCCAAGAAACAACACAAATCCAGAGCACGAGAGAACAATAGTAGTTCAGACAAATGTGTATGTACATATTTCTGTGAATGTGTCTTCAAAGGTGAAGGTTCCTAACCTTCACTGCACTTTTCAATAGGAACACTTCACTCTGTACCTCAGAAAAGAAGATGAATCTATCTACAATTTTTATCTCTCTGGTTTAATTATCCATGCATCATATACTCAGTTTACCTTAAGTGACTGCCAGTGTTCAAAGATTCATAAAAACAGGCAGTCCTTTATCTCAATGAAAAACTGTAAGTTTCACTGCTGAGTTGATACATCTGTTCATACAGTAAAGATAGTGGCATACAAAATTTATGGCCAAAACTTGAACCTGGAAAGCAAATATTGCTGTGCATAATTTAAAATGAATGTCTTTTCAAGAGTACCTTCCTGTGGGATTTCCAAAGCACATTATTGAAAACCATATAGTAGTTCTCATCGGAATGATCGATTTTTCCCTTAACCAAAGACATGAATTATGTCTTCATCTGTCTCAAAAATAGCTAGGCATCCCACATGAGAATTGTTTCCCAGCTGGGGAAATATAATGTCAGATATATTTTAAAAAGGAAATGGAAAAAAAATGCATCTGAAATGTAGTTTCAACAGGCAAGAGGTAACTTCTAGAACTCTGCCTTATATTGATTACCAAGAAGTTTTAAAATACTGAACCCAAACAAGTAACTTGAATGTTTCTTGCAAGGACTTTCAGATGAATTAAGCAAAACACTGTTTTATCTCCAGTGTCAGTCATATGAACACTTTTTTTCTTATCACTTACTTATTTTGCCCAGGGCAAAATCAGCCCCTACCACAAAGGTGTTTTTTTCCTTTTTCCTATGTGTCAATTTTGGTAACTTAATACACAGCTTAGCCCACTTTGGATATCTCTTTATATTTCTGATAACACCTGCATAATACAAATACATTTATTTCTTGGTATTTTGAAAATAATTTGTAAAAATCAGTCTTTTTTGGGGCATTCTTGATGAGTATAGTAACTGCAAGGCACAAGAAATGAGGGTGTCACAGGTTCATATGACTAGAATGAATATCAACACTGTAACCTTTTTCATTGAAGTAAATCCTTGAAGAGATATCTTATTTTAAAAGTAATTGCAAAACAAATTCCAGTAGAACTTAATGTGCTTTCTTCCTTTTCATTTTACTTTCCCATTGTTACGCCTATGGGAGGTGTCTATGGATACCTTTACATTTTGTGTAAAGTTAACATAATTCTGAAACAGAGCTGAAGACCTGAAGTCTGCAGCTAAATTGTAATTTTAAAATTACACGTGTCTGTATTAACCTAGTTAGAGCTAAGAATTTAAAATCATTGTAACGGTACGTCAGGGCATTATTTATTACAGACACAATATTTTTATTTAAGCTCTCAGCCTCAATAGTGAATTGGTTTCTTTCTCATAGATTTGGACAGACAATGAAAGAAAAATGGTCAGTTCAATATTTGGTTTGTAAATTCAGCACTGAAATACGAAAGGAAGCATATATAGTTAAATTTTTGATTTATTTGGAAATTATTTGAGTACAGAACTCAGTTTCTCTCCTCATTTAGAAAGGTCCACATGAGTCAAGATCATGATCCTATGGGTTTCTTTCCTCTTTCTTTAAACATCAGGGGTTTTTTTTGTTGTTTTCTTTGTTGTCCTTTTTTTCCTGATGTGATGTGATAAATATCACAATGGTCTCTAGAAGTAGTGATTAGCAGCTCATTTAGAATTAAAAAAATTAGCCCAGTAGTGGATTTTCATCTGAGTAGTGCAAAAAAATTCCCACCGATTAAAACCGGTAACTTTCTGCTGAGTCATAACAGAGCTTGAGATATTTGAAGTTGGAATTGCAGGGCTATTATACATATTTGAGGAGTTTTCCTTTACTTCACCTTTTTTGATCTTTTGACCTAAGGTTCTTGAAGCAGCAATGCACTTCTAGCTTTGTGCTCCGCTGCTAAATACACTTCAACATTTTAATACTGTATTAACCCTTATGCATCCTACACCTTGGAAAGATGAGAGGACAGGGAAAAGAGAAAAATCTGGCAAGAGAGGGCAAACCATGACTGGTGGTATCACAGACCTGATCGAATTTCTTCTGCTGCTCTCATACCCACTTTGTCACTGGAAACTGAATACTCCATTTGTCTCTCTCCTGACTGTGTTCTTGTCATTGCAAGTACTCAGCAGAATCAGTGTGGTGAGAAAGAAACAAGACTGGTGGCACCTCACAAGAAAATATCTCTCTGAATGTCTAAGAGAGAAAGTACGTTCAGTGTAATTTCTACTCAATCTGTTTAATAGAGCTTTTATTAATTTATGTGTAAATATTTTTGTTTGACTACATTTTTATATTTGTTATTATGGAAACAATGGCAGATTTTTACAGAAATTTTATTTATGTCTGGGCAGTTTGGGCCGTTTAGTACACTAAAGGAATTTTGACTGGAGATCACAATGTCTGATATTTTCTGCCATGAGTTTTTGATGGCTTTGTAGTCTTCACCTAGCCTTAGTTTTGTTTTCATTTGTTTTCAGGTTTTTTTTGTTGTTGTTGTTTGTTTTGTTGTTGTTGTTATTTTTGTTTTGATTTTGTTTTTGGGTTTTGGGTTTTTTTTTTTTTTCTATTTCGTTAACAGCCACCATCTTTTAATCTGTGTTTATGTTTTGGGATTCCAATTTGACGGGCATCTCCAGGTTTCTGGCAGTATTATTATCATGTAATAATTGAATAATTAGTAATAATTAGTAAAAATTAATATTCTCACTGCTTATGAAGCCTGGTCAATTACCTTGTTGTAGTTGTTGCGTGTTCATGAGTCTTTAGTTGTCTTGACTCCTTAGGCCAGTTTGGGACATTTATAGAAGCAGGTTTCCAGCTACCTAGAGGACATCTAGGGTCAGATACACACAGACCCCATCAGGCAGGAGTAAGCAGCAGCTGAGGTGGTCTTTGTGTTCTGTTGTGATCACTACACTTGGGACTGAAGTGTTGCAAGTGCAGTATTTGCACCATTCCCCCTCTCCATTTGCATGTATTTAACATTTGGCATGTGTAGTATTCCGTAGGTTAGCAGGGTAGAGGGATGAATTTTTGGGGCCTGACATTTTTCTTTTCACTGAATGACCTTCACTTCAAAATATGATTTAGGAATGCTGATATATAAATCTGTTAAATATTTTTCAGCATTTGCACATTTCAGATGTTTTACATGGATAAAGTTTATCCAACTATATTTTTTTTAAATTGAGCTACAGATGTACTTGAGTGACCCCCATCTGAAAAATATGCCCTCAGACATTTGTCCCACAATATCTTTTCAGTCCCACTTCCTTTGTGTCGTCGTCTTGGGAAGACACAGAGCCTGTACTCTATGCTAACATGCAGTGGCTCTGGAGTGCTAGAGCCTGCTACTGGATTAGTAGATCTGTGTCCTTCAAATCTAACTGAAGACAGAAAACATGAGAGGTTTTAGTGACAATTTTTAACTTAGGCTAGTACAAATAAGCATACCAAGTAGACTTATGCTCCAGGTTTTTTCCTACACTTGGAAATGAGAGAAGACTCGTTTAGGTTTTCTAACATGAACTTGTCATGTTTGCTAAGTTAAATGAGGGTTTTTGCAAGCCATTCAAGATGAAAGCTACAGGATGTAGAATTTTTCCACTCATGAAATTTATTCCTTGTTATAAATTTTCCCCTATACTAACAGTCCTTTAATTTATGAAAGGAAAACCCAAGGAAGTCCATCTACCAGTGTCTTGAAGAAGATAATCCCTTCCTTCCTTGGTCTAAAGGGCTTCAGGCAGGGTTGGTATGGGATGAAATTGGCACTGGCACACTGCCCTACCTGACCTGATTTGATTCCTTGTGCCAGACTAAGCACCTAATGGAGCGGGTGGGAGCACTCATACTGATGGAGAGGCAGCAAGGCTGCATGTGGGTTGTGTGGAATGACTGTTCCATGACATGGAGAAAGGGCAGCCCTGACATTTCCCATTGACTAGCTGTCAGCAGATGTGCATTCCCTGTTATGTCTCTTAGCAGCACCATCTGAAGTGCCCATCTCTTTCCAAAGATTGGTCAGGGAGCACAAACACCCCTTAATCACTGGAAAGCAAACATTTCAAAATCAGGTCTTTTTTATGCTTGGCTATTAGAGCTACTCTCAAGCTCCTGGCCAGTGATAGCATTGAATTTACTTGTCTACAGAAGAAATAAGGTGTATGACCTGGAGAGAATGGAAAGGTGGAGCACCTTTAGTTTTACCTTTTAATATTCTGAATTCAGTGATCCCATCACTGAGTTCAGCTGAATTCACTGAGCTGAATTCAGTGAGGTGGCATTGGTGAAAATTTGAGAATTTTCTGTTTTACTGGTGAAAGCTCTGGAGTCTCATTAGGACTTGGTTTGGTGACCATTTCATGGTGACTCATTTCATTCACTTGGAAATGGAAAAATAGATAGGTCTGCTGAAAAATCCCTTTTAAATATGGAACAGAAGAACAAATCTGACCTTTTTAAACTTTTATTTTAAAGCTGCTGTTCAGTTTAAGTGTAGAAACATGTTCCATGATTGTGCCAGAGCTTTGCAGGATTCAGTTACCTTAAATGGTATTCTCAGACTATTTCTAGAGTAGCAGGGAGGGAGTGATTATAACTCTTTACAATGTTTGCCATTGCAGATCAAGTATTTATACATGAAAACAGTTATATATTCTGTGTTATGCTTTTTGAAAGAATTCTCATAGATTTGTTGAGTACTGGGAAAAGTGTTCGGCTCACAAGTGTTGATGAAAGCCACTATGTAGATAGAACAAAATCAATTCTAGTAACTCTTAAATGATAGAGGTACTTCAGAAACATCAGATGATTTGACCCATTACTAGTCTCAATCTTCTACTTACTATGATTGTTTTAGGAAAAATATACTAAAATGGAAAAAGGGCATTTTAATGAGCCTTTTTTCCTTAACTGCTCATTGTGAAGTTTTACTACCATGCATAAAAGAGGTGTGTTTCTGTAGCAGCTTGATGACTTAATCTACTTACTGATTGAAAGTGTGATGAGATAGACTGTTGGTAGCTGAAAAGATGATAAAAGATGGTCTAACATTGACACAGATCTGCTGCACTTATATCTAATCAGTATAAGAAGAAACGGTGAGCCAAAATGGTGCAGGAAAATGGAGCATGGCATTAAAAAGGCTAGAGCAAAAAAATCTGCATACCTTCAGAAAAATGCCTGACATGACATATCTTTTATTTTATAGTATTCTTCAAGAAGTGTTTCTACCTTGAATAACTCCTTTATAATTCATAGTACTGTCTTTGCTGGCATGTAAAGATACTGTACTCTAGCTTCTTGTCATGTTAAGTGCACCAGCATCAATAAAGACTGCTATTCTACCTGTTGTCAGTTAATGCTTCTTTAAAAATTTGCAATTTCTTTAACTGAAATCCAGTTTCAAAGACAGCATTGTGATTGTGCACTTCTCCTGTGACATGGAGTGTTTTTGCCTGTTCCATGAACCATCAACAACTTCTAAAGATTTTTTTCTTCAAAGTAACATCTATTCAGAGTTCTTAATTTGCCACATTTCTCCCTCATTCCTTGAAAGAACAGAGTATGAGTTACCTGTGGAATTCCAAATCTGAAATTCCTAAAATTAGTAGGCAGCTGAAGATACCCCTTTTGCTTGTTTGCTATGGTGTCCTTGGCATATGAAAATGCAGTGTAAGGTACAAGGTTATATTGTCCTGTCTCAGCTGATTTCTAGACAGTCAGCGCTTTTTAAATTGGGAACCAGTTGGAGTTTGACATTCTCAGGGTAATACAGATTGGTTTATAACCTTGACATAGTTGACAGCAATTCAGAATGATATTAAATATATAGCAGGGCTTACATTTAATTGTTGTCAGTGATTTCCCTGATGCTATAGCACCATTCTTAACAAAGTGTTACAAATTCACTTTGTTCTATGCCTTTTTAGGTGTGCCATTGATAAGAGGTTGTGAGACTCAGCAGTCGCCAAAAAGGATCACCAAAATGTTCTTTCTCTTTGTGGTGCAGATTAGCTATCACAGATCCTGATCCACCAGTATTCACATGTCTTTATCCTTTTATCCTGTTTATTTCTGTAAGATCAATGGGGTTACAGCAACCTCTGTACCTACCAGGGTGCAGGTTTTTAAGAACTTGAATAGGTTCTTAGAGACAAGCCCTTCTTGATGCTCTGCTGGTCTTCCTCCCTTGTGGCCACATCAAGCCCAGTGCTAAATGTACCCCACATTTATATTGCTTTGAGACTGCTGCAGTTCTTAGGCAAGTAGATTTGTCCCCTGTTGCCTTTGCTGGCAGCTGTTAGGGAGCGGCTGTGTGCCTCAGATCATCTTTCTGTTATGTTTCTGTGAGCACTGTGTAATGCCAGCAGAGTCAATATTGTTTCATAAGTGTTATTTCTGAAGCTCCTTAAAACTGATTTGTTTGATTTTTTTTTTCTTTCAGAGTAGGTAGAATGTAAGATGAATCCTTTTATTCATAGATAAGGTTTCTTATTATTTGTTGAAGATTTTTTAAAGAAATGCAAGTTTTAATGAAGTTGTGAAATGTTCAGTTCTGCTGGGGAGCATTGTTGCTTTTTACAGTCTTCCTTTCGGAGAATTTTACAGACTTTAAGGTTTCAAAGCTGAAACATGGCATACTTTGAAGATAGTTTGTAGGCTTGAATCTGAATAAATCAAATTCTAAATAGAAGACAGGCTTCAAGTGCTTTTAACAATCTGTATTTCTGGAGTGTCATATCACCTGCCATGTACTATTTCATAAAGAGCTTTCTCAGAGTTTCAAAAAGTTAAGTTTTGTTGGTCTGCATAATTCTTTCTTTTTTTATGATTTCTCAAATTAATTGACTCCTTGTATTCAAGGGAATACAAAGAGAGGGAATCCCATGAATAAGTGTATAAGGAGGGAGGGGACCCTGGGAAACTCAAAGAGGGTCTGTATGCTGTAAATTTTCTTGGACATGCTTAATGATTAGGGTTTTTCTTTTCAATTCCATGTTTGATATAAAAATATCAAAAATAACGATACCAACTCAACAATAGTTACAAGGCAAACAAGCTTCAGTTCTTGGGAAAACATACTTAAAACTAGTAATATTTTTTGTCTGTTGTGAGTTTTTTGTCCCATGTATGTAACTTGCTTAGGCTTGGATGTTATTGAGTCCACACATTTATTTTCTTTGAGCGAAAGTGGTAGTGAGGTAACCAATGAAGGGAAAATTCCACTGTTAGATGATTAAATATGCCTTATCCATTAGTAGGGATTTTCTTTTCTTGCTCTGCTATTTTTATGCACTGTAGATAATTCCAGTAACAGCAGTAGCAATGTCTGACCTTGTGTTATAACACACCCAAGTGGCATGCCAATCTTGCCTTCATTTTGGCAGTGATAAATTAAGGCTCTAGGATAATTAGAGCTGGCATTTTCTGCAAATTGTGAGCTTTCACAGCCAATGCCAATTCATGTTGCCAAAAATAATAATAATAATTTTTGAAAAATGAAAGAGCGATGCTACCAATGACAGCTCTTTAATGTGGAAAAACCACAGATCTGAATATTTTTCATCAATGTGAGGGGGAAAAGGGAAAGAGAGAGAGAGACATGCCAAAAAGAATAATGTTCAGTAAATGAGATAACTCATCTTGAGCACAGAAAAATCAGATAAAGTCCCTGCCTGGATACACTCCTGTACCCCCTACTGAGTGGTCCCAATTATCAGATGACTATGTGCTCCCTCTTTGACCTATTGAAGTGGTTCCATTTTGTTCTTAGGAAATAATTCATCTATTTCTTATCTCAGATAAGTGGTCTGGCCTTGAGGCTCCACAGGAGAAATGCCTCCGTATTTGTTTTTTATTACATTGCAGAAATGTCTTGGACCTGTTAACAGTGTACAGAGAAATGTCTGTGTTTTGTTAGAAGCTGTAGAGGCTTTTGGGATGAGGACAACTTTCTGGCTCATTCCTAAGGATAGGCAGATGGTATGTCTGCATAGAAATTTTTCCAAAATTTCAGTATCAAATTGAAACGAATATGTTTATCAACTCTTATGCCTCTTTTTTTTTTCAATCTTACAGACATTGAAAATTAACTTTTCTCTATTTGCCTTCTTGAGCCTTGACAGTTGTCACATTACTCTAAGGTGTTTATAGCCACTGGTGACAGAATTGCTTTTAAAATGTCAATGCTGGCAGCTCATGGAAAAGTTATTATTAACAGCTGCTCTTTGCTGAGAAAATGGTCAATGCCAATACACTGTAATAATTCTATTTCTGTCTGTTATTACTCAACTCTGTAAAGTGCTCATGATTTTTGATATGTGTTGCATGGAATTTTTGATTATCCCACACTCCTCATCCTGTATAAGGATTTTATTAGCTCAAAGTTAATTTTTGTCATTTATAAGCTCAAAGGTAAATTTGTTAGTTTGGAAAAATAAATTATTGGAATCTATTTATCCCTATGTATGCACGGGTAAAAGATATGTTTGCATGTTAGATTCAGGGTGTAATCTAATAATGAGGAAAGATGATATAGGAAGAAGTTATTTGTTACATTTTTTAGTGATTATTTTCTTAATGCAGATTTATGATTATTTATTATTTTAGTACACGCAAAATGAAGGATATGGGGGTTTTTGGGAGTTTTGGGGGTTTTGGGGGTTTTTTTGGGTTTTTTAATTATTTAGAGGATGATGACAAAGACATCTCAGAGAAGGAAGGAACACAATTCAGGATGCAACTTTAAGAGACAGCAGCTAGGTTTGTGTGCCAGTCTCTTCTTCGTTTCTGCTTTATGAATGATTTTGTGCTTTCGAAATCTTTCTTTGTTTCAATAAAAACAAAATACAATAATGTCAGCTTTACAAAAAGGAAGAAACAAAACCAATATTATTCAATTATGATAGATTAGTGTGACAAAATTAAAACATTTGATTTCACCTTTATTTTTCATTTACAGTATTATATATACAGTTGTTACAATTTTAGTTTTAATTGAGAGATGGGATATTTCAACATTGTCAAATCCATACCTTCTTTTCCTTTGCTCCTCCTTCTCCAAAAAATGTTGAAAGAAGTGGTGCTCTTTAATTTTGAAAAAAATGTACTTCCCAATCTGAAATATATGTTTTTTTATATCAGATCTCCTACTGAGTTACATAAAATCATAACAGATTTTTGTGCAGACTAAGAGTGGTGACCATGCGTTTGCTAAAATAGAATGACTCATTTTCAGGAACAGATAAAGCCATTACACTGCCTGGAACGCTCTTGATGCTGTCTGGCTTTTACTTTTCAATTACAGTATACATTATTTAGCAGTTTTTCTCTTCTTAAGATCTTCATGCCTTCTCTGTTTTTTCAAGTCTAAAAAGCTATCATATAAAAATTACCATGAAAATAATATTTGGGGAAAACTTGTGATACATAATATTTATGCTGTTAATTGTGCCAAGGATTTTTTTTTTCAAAACTGGATTCAAAATCATTCTAAATGCTGTGCCTACAAGTGTATACATTTGCCTTGAATCAGATGTGGTTGGGTAGACAATAAAAAACATAAAGGCCAGAGAAGTGTAGGGTTTTGCTATTCAGCATGGTCTGTACCATGGTGACTCATATGTCCTGTGGGACAGTCTGAAACAGGGTTCCTCCTCCATCATCATGGAGTATCTAATTTCCTAAACATTATATGGAAGATGGTGATATTGTTGTCAAAGCTGGTACCACTAATAGTCACTTCTTAAATCATGCTGTGATTTTTTGGGGGTTGTCCTGTTCAGAGCTGGGAGTTGGGATTGATGGTCGTTTCCAGTTTCCAGTGGTATTCTGTGATCTGTGATTCTAAATCTGTGACATGTTGATTCCTGGTGATTTGCATTAGGCTACTTTGAGAAGACCTACCAGAGTCGCTTTCAGAGAATCAGGAGAAGAGGTAGAAAGCATTTTTAAAAAATATTATATCATGTAGAAAGTCAGAATAAAACTGTATGGGCTGTCACAAAACCTTACATATCTTGATGTTTTATTATCACCTTCAAAGACCCTAAGGAGAAAGGCAGCAGCTTTAATAGGACTTCAGCCTTTATAAATTAATCCTGCAGTTTGGGCTTTATATCATCTTCATAACCATATTGAATTTTATTTCATGTGAAGTGACAATATCACTTCCTCCGGGGATGATTGTGTGGTATTTCTGGAGTGTGTTTGAGCATCACACAAAAAAATCTACCCAGTTTTTAGTTTTGACTTAATATCAAGTAACACTGAAAATTACATAAAGTAGAAAAACTAAATAGAGTCATTTGTTTAAGGCTAAATGATGTATTTACTAATACACCATGCTTCAAATTCAGTTGATTTCTACTTTCTTGTGTTTTGCTTGACACTGGCTATCATCATCTTGGCATTATTTTACTTTGTCCTATAGATTGCATTTGAGTACACTTAGTTTGCATGGAGGTTACACTATCGTGCAAGTGAAGTATGGTAGTATGGGAACTAAATGGTCTAGGAAAAGAGAAAAAAAACTTTAGGAAATGAATAGGGCTTCAGACATAAATAACCAAAGGTATTCCACAAGATCCAGGTCAGGTAAATGCTGTAGGTGTAGGTAATCCTACCTTCAGACGGTCTGATCTCTTGGAGTGCTTCCAGACCATGCTTCCAGGGACATACTGAGAATTGTGTCCTCGACCTGAGCTTTCCTTTTGTCTCTTACCTCTCTTTGCTTGTTTGCTTTTAATGCAAGGTTGGTTTTGAGTCTTCGTGCTCTTATTGTTTTAGATTTCTTTGTTTCAATATTATTGCAGGAATAAGACTTAGTGGTTTTATACAATGCTGGTTTTTCCTCCTGTTTTCTTCTGTCCTCTCTACTGCCTCATTCACTTTCCCTGTGATGTCCATGCACTGGAGGATAGGAACTACTGCTGGCTCATTCCTTGGCTGCCTTTTACCATGAGGCTGTGGGTGGAAGTACATGATCTTTGCTTAAAACTGCTAAGAGTCAGTGAGAGAGGGTAAGCCTCTTTGACTCAGCCTATAAAGAATTCTTGTAAAATGCCCCAGTTTGTAACTGGTTGAAAGTTTTTTTTTAAAGTTCTGTCTTCATTTAACTTTGAGATCCATTCACTTCTCTGTTAAGCTACAAAACTAGTCCTGAACTGCAGTAAAAAACAATCTCTTCATGAAGATAGCAACATGAAAAGTTTGAGTAAAATATGTTGTCCTGATTTCTTCACAGTAAGCAGTTTTTTAGACACCTAATATTACAAGGTGAAATTTTTCATATCTGTTACTTGAGTTGTGAGCTTCATCATTCATTAGTTTTCCAGTATATGAAATGAATCAATCTTGTGGAGGAGCAATTGAAATGGATATGAATAAACTAAATATACTCATTAGTATTTTCATAAAAGTAATGAAAGAAAGTTACTTTAGCTTGAGACATTGGAGAAAATCAAATCTATGTTTAGTATTGTCTATTTCAAATAGTTAAACAAAATCTAAGTCCCAGATCATGAATTGTAGTCAAATAATGATTTTAAACACAGTATATCACAAGACTGCAAGATGAAAAAAAGCCATTATCACAAGCAGGACATTAAAATTGCCAGTGCAGGCAACAAAGACTTGCTTCAGTTTTTGTATTACAGACAATAGTGCAATCTCTGTCCTTGTCTCCATAAGTAGGACAAAGATACTCACTTCTTACACAATCTGTTGAGAGGTTCTTAAGAAATCTTGCATCAAATGGTCTTCTGTATTCATTAATTGCACTATAGTCCTACCTGAAATTAGTTTATTTGATGTTGAAGTGCTCCCTCTCCCCCTTTCTCTTTCCTTTCTATTTCTTTCTCTCTCTCTACCTCACAATCATAGTTAAATAAAATCCATATTGTTTACAAGGCTGGCGTGTGGCCTTGTTTGCACCTTAATTCCTGTGGAGGCACGTCTGGCTAATCGGATAACACGGAGTCACGTTGCTCCAGGTGCAGCAGGAGTCTGTCCAGGGTTGTTACCTGCTAGAGAGGCAAATTGAGGGTAACCCTATTCATCTGCTCAGTTCACTCTAAAGAGGTTCTTCAGTACACCCAAAGTATTTCCCTAATACACTTATTTCTATTTTTAAATACTATTACAAGCTAGACTGAATTATCTGGCTTAATAAAAATTACTGATTACAAGCAAGTCTAAGTAAACTAAGCATAATTATATATCAGTACAGAACAATTAACAGAAAACATATCCCAGTGTACCTGCAGCTGAAATACATGCTTCTTAATAATTTTGCTTGTAGAGTCAATGGAATGGCACTGATAAGGTTTACAGCCTCTCAGGGAAAAAAGGGAAATTATGTACTTATTGTATGCACATTTTTAATAATTTATAAGAAAAGCAAGTTTAGGTTCTGGCGACATCTTTGAAAGAGTAGTGGCAGTAATTTACCCTGTGTCAGAGTTATTTTTTTAATACCAATATTTCTGGCATTATCATGTCATAAAAATGTAGACTTCTGTTTTTCTTGACTAACAGCAAAAGAAACATAAGGAGTATGACTGCAACTGTTCACTTATTTTTAAGCCAGGAACTGCTGTGATTTTCTTAGAAGGCAGAGGAAAAGAAAACCGTAGGTTTCACTCTGTAGGCAAAAGTTTTGTTAAATAAGCCTGTCTAACACATACCTAATCTATGGAACATTTCAATTTACAAAATCAGGTTGTTGTTATTTTTGTGTAACTATTCAAATAGTGTAGGCTCCCTCCAGGATGCATAAGTACCTACATTTTATCTTAGAATATTGATTAACACTTTCAATTTCTTAATGTATGCACTTTTAGATATGTTTTTATTAATCAAAATTTGAAATCATATGTGAACTTATAGTATTATCTTTTAATTTTGCACTTACCACATGAGCAACAAACACGACTGAAATGTACACTGTTCTATTCTGAGAAAGGAAACACAGTTTTATGTTTTTGAAAGTAGGCATAGGTAATTTTCTAAACAATGCTGGGTTTATAATTAAAAAAGATAAGGAATATGCTTGTTCATATCAAGGGAGAAAGCTGCACAAGATGTAGAGAGAAGCCTGTGGGGTGTCCATCTGCTTTCCTTTGTCTGCGACAAGCCAAAACTCCTCTTCCAGCCATACTTAGGGGTTTACACTGTCTTAGTAGTAACAGCATAGATTTTGAAGCTAAAAAACTCTACAATAGTTTTCATGCCTACCGTTGTGTTGTTACAGCATAGACTGTTATTACCTCAGATGCTTTTTATTAGAAGCCCTCTTTTCACGTGGAATAATTCATGGGTTCTTTATTGCTTCCTCAACTAAATGTAGCTTTTTCTAGAAATACTAATTTCCCCATCTGTAAATGATTCCAGAAATGCTAGTTTCCTTATTTAATGGCTGACTGGGCTTGGTTACACTGCAGTGCAAATTTTGAGTTAGCAAGATCCACAACTAGACAAAATGGGACCTACTGCTATTTGGTCTTGTTACAGTGTGAGCATGTCTGCTTGCTTAGAGATCCTGACACACAGATAAATCAATTTTTCCTCTAGATTAGTTTTAAGCAGTCAAAATTAGTCAAAACTAATTTTCCATGTTCACTATTGATGTGGCATTTCCCCAAATTTATTGACTAGAAACTGTTTGCTGGATTATTTTTGAAAAAAAAATCATCTGCTGGAACAGAAAGTAAAGCTGGTCTTCAAATTTCAGCTGATTTTTACTGAATAAATGTGTCACGTGCTCTTGTGTTTCCTGGCCAGAAAAAATCAGTCATATTTCTGGTACAAGTACTCCCAGCTATAAATAACAATTCTGTTTTCTAGTGTTCTCTAGTATGAATTTAAAATGCCCTGTTCTGGCAAATTATTCCTGCAATGCAAAGAGATGGCTGTGAATAGAAGTGCAATGCATTTGACAGAAAAGCCAGGTTAATACTCCCTGAAATTATTTGTCAGTATTCACCTTCTTAAAGGCATAAAGTTCTTCCTGCAGACATTCTTTTTGTAGTTGTCTTTTTAGTCCCTGTGATACCACTTTAATGTAGTCACTTAACCAACCTTTTCAGAATCACTTCAGTGTTAGAAATCATGAATAAAAATGTAAAAGCTGGTTGCAAATCCCTACAGTGATACCCCCTTCCCTGTTTTTCCTTTGAGGAGGGTATTTGAGGGATTCTGTCATAATCTGTACTTCTCTTGCTGCAGCATCATACCCTGAAAACATGCTGTGGTGCTGAGGAGGCTATTGCAAGGATTTCTTGAGGCAGTTTGGAAAAGATGAACGCAATCTGTGTAGAAAGCTACTGGCACTACTGGAGAGCACACAGGTTTTCAGGAACGGGGTAATTCCCATCTTTTGTTCAGTTTTGTCTCCAGTACTCTGACGGTTTTTCTTCTTTCTAATTTCTCTATGGAGGTAGAAACATGAGTCTCCACACACTCTGCTAAACTTAATCTTTTATTGCTGACATCATGCTGGTTCACTTTTGATTCAACAAGTCTAGACCATTTTTGCTGCTTTTACCTAAATTTTCCATCTTGAAATCTTCTAGAAGAGGGACTGTTTTCTTTGTCTGTCTGTAATATGCCAGCACAGTTGTGTAGTGGAGTTCAGCTAGATTGTGCAGCGACTATCATAATGTAATTAATATCTTCTATTAATAACTTGATATGCATTCCAATAGCTCACCCACTGAGATATCACTGTAACCTCCAAGATCATTACTATTTGTTTTTTGTCTTAGTGCCTTGAGACTCAACACAAGATCAAAATTGCATGGACACATGCAGTAAAATTCATCTGAAGAAATGTAGATGTTTACTTTTGGAAAACCATCAGCCTGCTATAAAATTATCATAGTAAAATGATTGAGATTTTGCTGTTTGTCCCATGTCAAAATCAGTACAGTTCATCTAATGTTTTGTTTGTCTGTTTGTTTTGGGGTTTTTTTTGGTAAGAGTAACTTCTATCTGCTTTTCATAAGAACATTCATTTTAATTCAGTTATTTCTGAAATAAAACTAATGAAAGTTGATGTATGAAATGAGGAGTGTAACTAGTGTAATCACTGACTGTTTAAGGTAAAGATACTAATTTTCAAAACAATTTTTGCATTGAGACTCTAATTTTTACTTTTTTTCCTGTGTTGCTAATAGCAGTCCAGTATTTTGTTTTGCAAGACTAACTCTTCTGGATATTAGATACCAACTCTTCTGGATATTAGATACCAACTCTAGATACAATGGATATTAGAAACCAACTCTTTTTGCATCCTGAACACTCTGTCTCCAATTTAGGCAAAAAAATCTAAGATGCAAGAAAGCTTCAGGTTATACCACAGAACAGTAATCTTTTGTTTTAGTCTCTATTTCTTTATTAATAAAGTAAAACACATTATAGACTTTTTTTTTTTTTGACCAGAGATGAGCATTAGGCTGTTCTTTTCATTGGTAGAAAGTGACTTGGGTGTACTGGTTGGCAGCTGGCTGAACATGAGCCAGGCTGTGCATGGAAGGCCAGAGGCATCCTGGCCTGAATCAGCAGTGGTGTGGCCAGCAGGA
>WBNO01020883.1:0-16724 GCA_013400575.1 Peucedramus taeniatus
TCTCAATACACAATATGTTCTTTTTAGGCATCAAAAAAGAGACTGAATTTCCTGATGAATACCACTCCTGATAAGCAAAGCAAATGAAAATCCAGATGTCTGTGAGGATTCAATATATCCACGGAAATTTCCCAAAGAGGATGAAACAGAACATAAACAAAGGAGTAAAAATGGAGTTCCAAAACCCCACAAAAATGACGCAGATTAAAAAAAAAATGTTTAAATCTCCAACAAAATCAATAAAGAAGTGAACTGGAAAGGGACGCAGGGATGCAGACTACAATGGTCTTCATGGATGCCATGGTGGCTCAGATGAACAGATACCAGAATTAAAAAAACATCAGAAAAACTGTTAAGTTGCAGTGTGACAAATGCTGCCAATACTGGTCTCTTTCAGTAGCCAGTTCAAGCTATGTTAATGACAGCTAAAGCATGAACATTTATGATCCTGATAGAGTTAAAACTAGGATGAGTTATACTCCTGCCCTTGCACATAAGGGTCAGGCTGGAAATTATTTGGCTTAGGTGATTGTCTCTTCCGAAAATAGTAGGTTTCTAACTAAATCCTAATAATGCAAACATAAAGGCTGTTAATGTACTTATTAGCCATCACAAAATGCATTTCACATTGGATGGTTACAATACATTATATCAGCAGCAATCACACCTCTGTAATAACAGTAGCAGTTCATTTAAGGAGAGCAAGTATAGCTCTTCTTCCAACCCATTATGTGAACATGATGAATGATGATGGCACTAGACTCATATGGGAGGGAACTGGAGCTGGAAGGTGAAAGAACTGCCTTTGTAAAAATGGATGGAGCAGCACATATATAGGCATATCTGGGTATACTCAGGTATGAATATTAGAAAAAGCATGACAATTAAAACATGCCTCCAGAACCAGAAAAAAGCACTTTAAATTTGAAGCAGAAAAAATCCTTAAACATCCATATTCAATTTCAGAATTGAAAGACAAAAAAAAGGGGGAGAATAAAAGTGGGGAAATATTAAATGAAACATGCTTTGGCAGGGAGTAGCTCTCAGCATTAGAACAAGCCACTTCACAAGGGTCAGTTTTTCATAGTCGTCACACTTGAGCTTGGGCTCACTGAATAGTGGGTTGTATTTGAATGGCATATAAGGCTGAAACCCAGATCTTGTGCCTCAAAACTAGATCAGAACTATGTTGTTATTTAGTTTAAAATGGATTCTTGTAATAACAACAAATTTGTGGCACAAGTGTCCACTTGAAGCATAAGGTTATTTGAGTTAATAAATATAAGCTATAAGGGTTTTACTTTCTATTCAAAAGATCTATAATTTACAGAGGCGAGGAGGACATCAGAATGCAGATGCTAATCTTCTGCTGTCACTATAGAAGCTGAGCTCTGAAGCTGGTGTCTCCAAAAAGTTCACGTGGTTCTGGAGATTCATAGGGATCACAAACCTCTTCTCATGTGAGAGAACAGTGCATATTTTACTGACAACCAAGTGATGAGGAGAACAATTGAAACTTTTCAAGAGAAGGAAGGAGGAAAATAAACAACACTCCTACACAGACACAGAGGTGGAATGGCCAAGGTGGATTCTTTATGGCACTCAGATTTATCTTTATGGCACACGCTTTAATGTCCTTCAGAGCTCCACTGTAATGGCATCATGTGTTGAGGCTCATCTCATACTGATTTACCTTTTCTTCTCTCCCTAATTATTTGTGCCTTTGCTATCAGAGATAAAATGCTAATGTTTTATAGATGATTTATGTTAACAAATCTAATGCTGTCTATGCATAGGTATTTCTTTATACAGAGGATTTAATTCCTTGAAATTATTGTTCCCCATAATCCTTGCAAAATTCAAGATGAAGTTGATAAAACAACAGTCTCATTTGATAAACTGATAAACTGATAAAACAACTCTCATATGCATCTGCACACATGCCAAGTTCTTAGCTAGTATTACCTAAACAATTAGGATTTTAACATCAGCAAGTACTGCACTGTGCATAGGAAACGAAGTTACTTGGAAAACAAAGCCAGGAGGGAGAACAGCATAATTCCTAATTTTCATATTTGAAAAAGCTGTATATCAGGGCATATCATGTACTTTTGTATATTCACTGTCAAGCAGGGCCTTTTCTAGGAAAACTCATGGCACTGATTAACCCCAAGGCCTGAACGATTTAGCAGCACTTCTCAAGTGACTTTGCACTGTGGTGTGGCCCCAGTCTCAGAAGGAGACCCTATTTCACTCTGTGCCACTTGTGTCTGTCAAATGTCCACTACTGTTCACTGCAAAGTACATCTTCGCCACCCAGAATTAGAAAAGGAGAAATGGCTCTGAAATTTGGGTAGGCTCAATTAATTTCCTCATTGGTATTATGTTTCTGCAATACATTATGTATGTTGAATTATGTGAATGAGCACCTCTTTACAGTCCATATTTCTTCAGAATACATATTTCAAAATCATGTTGTGGAAACCCTAGTCATCTATTAAAAATCTAAAGAAAAAATAACAAATTTATTTTTCTCTAAGAAATAATTTATATATTTCCTCCATAACACAGGATTTAACAAGCTGTAGCAAAAAAAAAACCCAAAATACTAAAAGTTTGCATGCTTGTATCTTTTCTTATGCTAAATAAAATTATTTGTAGACAGAGACTGAGAAAAAGCTAATATAGAAGAAATCCTTCCTAACTGCTTCAGCAAGTTGTACCACCAGGCTTCAGTTTATACCTAAACCAGAATCATATAGACATATGCCCACACAGAGGTATTATCATCAACAATAATAAAAACAATATTATCTGAGACCTAAAAATTGTTGAAGGCAAAATAGCTCAAATGATTCTTAATGCCTTTCAGGCACATCTGAATCAAATAAGGTAATTATTCTTTAAAATGCTTACACAAAGTCTGATTTGCATGCTAGTAATTGCTATGCCTTGTGGCATCTAGCAATTGACACAGCAATGATTTTAATTATTGTAATTTCATCAGTATAAATACTTCAAAGTTATGCAAATAGTACCTCATAATCCACATAGACAGT
This sequence comes from Peucedramus taeniatus, assembly GCA_013400575.1. Lineage (NCBI taxonomy): Eukaryota > Metazoa > Chordata > Aves > Passeriformes > Fringillidae > Peucedramus > Peucedramus taeniatus. The sequence continues at coordinate 3,060 of WBNO01020883.1, forward strand.
TCAGAGTATTTGATTTACTAGTCTTGTAAGGCTCTTTGTCTATGCAGTTTACTCTCAGATGTGACTGTGCATTGCAATTGAAGCCTTTCACTCACATCAAAGCTCTAAATCATAACAAGATGAGCTAATTTTACAAAGACTGACACTTCAAACATTAACTTGCAAATACAATTATAAGATGAAATATATAAAGGACTTTACTAGGATATCATCTGGCATGGATACCTGCAGCTAATCATATCTAATGTTTTCTATGACAGTGGTAAGCAATGATATTGCAAGACCAAATGCCTTGGTGTGAACAATTACAGCTACTCTTGCTTCTGAACAGCTGTGTTAAAATACTTTATTCTGTTCTACCATTTAAAAGTTGTGTATTCAAAGTATATTTTTTAAAAAACACAGTTTTTAATAGTGTAGGGGAAACACTGTTCATTCACGCTACTGCTTCTGATATGGAAAAATAAATATATCACAGGTAGCATTTTCATATATAATGCAAAATACATCAGAGTGAATGCATCTAAAATCAATATCTATGACAATTAAGGGAGGGGGGGAAAGGGTTGTGCTGTCATCAACTTGTCTTTTATTTACAGAAACCTTTCCAAACCCATGTTTCAGGCCTGATGTTTAGATGCTGGAAATCACAGTTTTCAATAAATCTTAGATGCTTAAACACAGCTCTCTTCCTTTAGATACCAAGTTCTGCATCAAACTCACAAACAAAAAGTTGAATAGCCATAACAGCAAATCTGAAAACCAGTGTTGGCCATCAATATTTACAAAGCTGTCCCTAATGCTTGTTTTACAGAAGAGCTGAAGGACAGCACTAGTTATCCCTAGTTCAGGATCCACGTGTGCTGAATGAAAAAAGAATCAGACCAGTTGCTTTTTTTTTCTTTCTTTCAATTGATTTAGATTACAGCCTACCCTGAAGAGTGGAGGTAAACAAAATTGGAAGTAGATCACCTACAAAGAAAAAACTTCAGAAGTGCTCTGCATGCACATGTATCTTGGAGGGACTTTGATGCCTGACCTGACAAGAGGTATATGTTGAGAGAATGTGATAATCGCCAGAGGTACTTCACTAAATAAAGATATAGTGGGCAGTTTAAGCTAGAAGTGACATTACAATCAGAGACAAATTTTCTGTAACAGAAAACTACAAAAGCATTTTTATTATATCTTTATAAAAACTGCCATTGAATTCCTTTATTTCTTATAAATTGCATAATATTTATAATTTAATCTTGTAAAGGAGAAAATACAAATAGAAAAGAGGGAAAATAAGAACTCTCAAAATGAAGAAATAGCCTTTTTATAAGTAAACTTAATTTGGGAAAACAGATCTGAGCCAAAATATGAGGAAGGCCTGTTTGGAGAAAGTATATAGGGGGCAATTAACTCTCACACTAAAAGAATGAGAAAACAGCTGATGAAAAATAGGATCAAAGAGATTTAAAGTGAAAATTTTTTTAAAAAATAAACGTGTCTTTAAAAGGCAGAAACCACTGCCTCAAAATGTTTTAAAGGCAGAATAATAAATTGGCTAAAAAATACAAATTTATAGAAAAGGGGACTGTCCAAAAGCATAAACACTGGCTAGGATTCAGAGGCTGACCCAGGAGGTCCCTAAGGGACTAAGTGCTGGAACTAGAAAAATACTGCCTCCATAATCACCATTTCTCTTTTACTTGTGAAGTGTTTGCTACTGGCCACTGTCACCAATGGGAAATTGGCACAGAGCAGCTGTTCTGAGAATTCAACAAAAGTCAGTGATTGTAATAGTCTGCAAAATGGCAAGCATATAAAAATCACAAACTGTAAAAAATTATCATGGAAACAGAGTATGGAATGAAAATCTTAGAAATGTATAACACGGCCTGTTTGTGGAATATGTGTTTACCTGCTTACACATTCAAATGTAACTTTGGCTCCCGCTATTGCTGCAGCAGAAACAAGAGGAAGCTGACACAGGAAAAAAGCAGGATGTCAACATCAAGCATTTCAGCCAAGTTGTAGCCTACACAGGTAAAGAATGACTTGCAAATCCACCTCATGTAAGAAAAGGGAAGGAATCACTTGAAAGGAAACACAGAAAATAAGACAGCAGCATGAACAGCTAAATAAATTCCACACAGCAAACAATGAAACACTGAATGATAACAATGTTGAATCACATTACATAAGAGCACTGTGATGGAAGTGACATACCAATGGAATCACATGTAAGAAACTAAAAACATCACAAAACAGAATCAGTTTTACATTTGCTAGTAGCTGCAATTATTTCAGATGTTAACTTTTTTTTTCTTTGGTTCACTGACTCACATCTTCTCATTGTTTTAGTAAATTTCCTTCAGCTGATGATGCTATTAAATGGCTTAATAAAGTAAAAATTATTTTAATAGGAGGATTTAACTTCCTCTGTCTATTCCCGACTTTCATGTGGAAGCAAAATAATTAGCAATTATAAATATATAGCTGATTGTTTAATATATGTTTCAGCCCAAACTACAAATAGACACAGAACATTAATCAGAATGTATTTTGCATCTAAATTTCTACTCTCACATCAAAGTGGGGTGGGTTTTTTTTGTTTGTTTTTTTGGTTTTTTTCCCACAGGCCCTACCTGCTTTCAGCACAAAAATCAATGGTGGCTGTAGTAGGCCATCATATGACCTGGACAAAATAATCTGTTCAAGATTTCTCAGTATTGCACACAATAAAATATTTTATATCTCATAGAAATACAGAAAAGATATAAAAAAATTTGTAGAATAGATGACCCAAACTATTTTTCATCCCAGAAAGCAGTCCTTCAAAAAGAAATGGAAATAGAGTGAAAAGGTTCTATGGGAAAATTTTACTGTCAGTATCACTGCTGCAAAAAAGGGCAGAAGCCATTGCATTTCTATAACTCCTTCACTGGTACTTTTCCAGTCTTTATAAGTTTTTGGAAAATAAACCAAAACACTATTACTGCCAGACTAGTTCTAAGAAATCAATATACACAAAATAATATTTCCATGCAACTCAAATGATGCAATATACATACTTGGGGTGTGCTTTTCGGGAGAAGAAAGATGTATGACTTGCTAAAAGTATTAAAGAATCCACAAAACCTAATAGAATTAGGTTTAATTTTTAACCTCTTGACTTTACTTTCTGTTAATTAACATCGGGATCCCATCCAAAAGTATTTGCACAACATTCATTTGCTAATAAATTAAATAATCTCAACTATTTCTGGGAACAGTACATCCTTATAGTCAAAGAAGTATGTGTTCCAGAAATACTTTTCTTGTAACCATTAAAAGTGACTTGGAGCATGATTAAAAACCATGTAACACTATATTCAAATTAAACACATTGATAATTAGATTCACATGTGTTTAGAGCAACACAATAAACCAGTATGCACACAAATATTTATATGATGAAACCAAAGTAAACAAGCAACAGCGGAAAGAGAACAGGATGGAAATTGAAACATTACAGTCTTTATATTATACCACACAGTACATTGACACTCATAAGAAGAGGTTAGTGTTCAGTATTGCAAAGTATGCTACATTAATTTATGAAGACTTAAAATCATCTGTTCTTGCAGCTATAGTGAAAACCACAAGCTGAAGTATTAGTAATTACAGCATCAGCTAATGAAAAAGAAACCAGACCCAAAAACCCTGTTAAAAACTTTTTTTTTTACTTGTTTGTCTCAACAAATCCCAGTAAATGTTTCCGTTTTTGCTCCAAATCACTTTGTCTTACATCAGGCCTGAGTGTTTTAAGTTCTACAATTCACTTATTTAGTGAGAGGAAAAGTTGAGCCATTGAAAGCATAGGCCGGGAGACCCATGTAAACCTGGTGATCACTAATTTGCACTCCACAGTTTCCCAGGAATGATCTAAGGAAATGTCAGAACAAAAGAAAAAAAGTGGTTTTTTTTTCTAAAAGCTCTCACTTTGAATAAACCCAAACAAAAACCAAACCAATCAACCAACCACATAAAAACCCCAAATAAACAAACAAAAAATATCTTTGGACAGATCACTCTCCATGAAAGAAAACTACATGCAATATTTTAATATAGAAGTCAGAAAGTAGATCAAGTGTTCCATCAGGTAACTTTCTTTTTATTCCCACTACCAAATAAACACTACAATGAAATACTTAATTGCTACCAAAAAAAAAAAAAAAGGGTTTTGCTCTTACCCATGCTCAAAATCCATGAGATGAAAGAAAATTCTAATCTGTATTACCTGCAGGAACTAGATTCCTAGGAATCCTGTATGCATACCTACATGTCAGATCCATGAAAATAAAATTAGAAAATGAATCCTGTTTGAGAGAAATGAGGGGTCTTTCAATTTCAACTGAGTTCTTGTTTAGGTCTCCTCTTAGTGGTGTGAAATTACCATCAGGGTGTTATTTGGTAGTTTGAGAAATATACAATGGTATTGATCCAGGTTAGAATGATGGGCAAACCTCACTTTGTCCCTTTTTCATACGTTCTCCAAATGCAAACAGACTTTTTAAGAGTTAGTTGCACAACCTGCAGAATAAACAATAATTTTAAGAGAGAGAGTAAAAGAAGCAGCATTCTTCCCAGCAGCCCCACATTTTGACTTTGTCGTGTAATGGAAGGAGATCGAAGCTGTAAAAAAATAGTTATAAAATGTATTCCTCAATTTACAACATTTGTGGTCAGAAGAATTTCCTCACATAAACTCTCAGGCTGCTGTTTGGAGGTACAGCAGGTACAGCAGAATTTGAAGAGCCTTGATTATATTCTACATGTATTTCTTGTCATAAACATATGAAACATTTAAAATGTGGTATTAAATATGTAGCAACATTTCCTGGCACAGAAAGAACAAAGGTGTGAGAGAGGATTTTTTAAAAAAGCTTTTAAATAATGCTGGTAAGAAATGTCCCAACATGATAAAAATCCTGTTTTAGAATAAGTTCCCCATCATAGTATTCTCTTTGTTGTAGATACAGGCTGTACCTGAAAAAAGGCCTACTGGTTGCTTTGAAAAAAGAGGTTTTAACTATTAAAACTGCTACATAATTATTAACGGTTTCTCAGAAGAGGTGGTTACAGCTTAAGTGTTAAACAGTTGTTGATATTTATGAACAACACTTTTGAACAACTGTAATAGTGACAGATGCTTAGAATTTAAAAGAACTTTATACGTAATTTTTTAAAAAGCAATCACCATCTTATCAACTCTTTCCTGCTGCTTCCCATAGCTTTCCAATGACATTTCCTTGAGTAGGATAAACTACTTGGCTTTCCTGCTACAAGAAGGAAAGGAAAGAAAACAGAAAAAAAAAGGGAAGAGGACTAAAGTTTAGAGATCACTGAAAATAACCTCCTTATATAAAGGATTTGTTCTCACCATCAGGCACTCTTGTTCTGCCAGATAGAAATTTCTGTTTCCTGCATCATCCTTTTAAGTGGACTAGTCTCTCTCATAACTAAAGACAGAGAAGAAAAAAAAAAAAGTGGAAAGTGGGTCATACTTGGATCTCTCAGCAGTCATTTGAAAACCTTATGGAATAACAACCTCAGTACTCTGTTTTCACTTGAAGATGCAACCCACAGAATCAATCAGAAATCTGATTCACCAACAAGTTTTGAAGTAGTCCCCAAATGCCTCACTGAAGAAACAACTGGCTCAACTTCCAGCACCCTTCTCTTTGTCTTTCCACACCACCTGTTCCTTTAGATTTGGGGAACACCATGCCAAGGGCCTGCTCAATGCAGTCCTAAGAACAAGGGGGGAAGAGTCATGACTTACAATCCTCTCCCAGAAAACCTCTCCCTATGTGGCTGGAAGCAGCCTCAAAGAGCCAAGCACATTGATAAGTCTGACTAACATATTGTCTGGTAAAGACAAAATATCAACAGCATGAGTTTCTGTTTGCCCTTAGAATTTAGGCACTGAGGGAAAAAAAAGGTATTTTTTTCTTTGGCTGCCTTAAGAAGTAAAATTCATTCAGGCTGCAGTGACTCCTGGGAGTTGTAGTAAGTCTTTTTGCAGGCAGGCTCCTTCCCTCCGGGTCCACCTGGCAAGGATGCAGGTAAACAAGGTAGGGCACAAGGTTCACTGGTGGCACATCTCATCAGGATACTAAACCCCATAGGAAACACTTGCCTTTATTTAATTTTCTGTGAGCTCAAGTATATAAGATCAGCTTTCCTAGTCTTGTAAGAATTTTTTCTGCCTGCATGTTGAAACTACAACACTGAAACAAATATATTACGTATTGCTCTGGAACAAATACAGGAGTTTGAATTATTTTTAGTTCTATAGCACTGACCCAAATTAGCCTTACTGCAGTTCTCTTTGTATCAGTAAAAAGTCTGATGTTTTTGTTTTGCATCTTACATTGTACTACCCACTTCTCTAACCCTGCATGCTTAATTTTCATTGCCATGGAAATTTGGCATCCTTTCTCCTGGAAGGGAACTAGCTTAATCAAAGAACTTTGATACATGGGACAAATCTCAGAAAGGGAAAAGATAACTTAGAAAATATTTCTCTGAGGTACTAGGAAATATACTAATACGAGGAAGTAGGAAATTTTTATTGGCTTAGGAAGGAATATTTTTATTGGCTATATTTAAACAAAAAGGAATAAAACAATATTAAGAACTCACCCAAAAAAAAACTAATGCAAATTAGTTTTCCATTATTATTATTATTATATTATTATGGCAAAATTTTTTTTGATACTTTCTTTTACACAAGCTTGAATGGGAAAACTTAATCACGACAACAGCAATCCCCATTTCCCAACACCTCCTGTGTGGAACAAGCTGGATCAACAAACAGTACTTCTGCATGGTAGGTGAGGAGAGACTAGAAGAGGCTGCCTGTAGCCATCCTCTACCAAGAAGCCCAGAGGATGCTGCAGAGGATCTCGTCTGCGATGCTGAATTACGCAGAAAGGCCCACGTGGCCTCTTTAGAGAGCTCTGCACAGCAGACATCTGCCTCCTCTGCTCTGAGCCCCGTGCCTGCTATGGTGGTGCATGCATTCGTTCCCACTGGTCCTCTCTTTACCCTTCACTAAACATGCTTGCTTAATGCAGTCTTTCAGCTAGTGGAAAATAGGTCCCTTGAAGGCTGTCATTCCCTTTCGGTAACCCCCTGGAACAAAACAAAGAGGTGATCTGACTTTCTGCTCTCCAGAGTTCACTTGGGATCAATTCTAACAACTCTCATAATGTCGAGATTAGGCAGCTTTTCCTCCTCCTTGTTAACAAGGCAATGACAAAGAGAGAGAGAAGTCAATTTCCTTTTCAAATAAAACTAAGAAGCCCCTCAGCAGTAAGTACAAAAGTTGCAAATAAATAAGTGAAGTTTCTGACTGGTGAAGCCCTGCACTACTTACTGGAGGTACTGGCTTCCAAGCCAGGGGGAATCATCTTTAGGAAGCTGAAATTTGGATTCCATAGGCTTTAAAGAGCAAATGCAAATCCCAGAAGACTCCTTTTCAAGGTTAAGCTTGAAAGCTGCCCTTTTGAAACAGGCAGTTGCCAGCCTGACCACTGACCCTGTCGTTTCTCTGGACAGGGACCTAAGCAACTGGGGAGCTGACAGGTCATCTGCCCTTCCTCACGGTGGTAGCAGGCAGGACCTGACACCTCCAGATCCAGACTGCTGAAATTTCCTCTGAGCTGACTGAAAAGCAGAAAGCAGACCTCAGAAACCAGTCTGAGTCAAATTTGCTCTGAAGCAACGTCCTCAAAGCCATGGCTTTCAGGAAGGAATTTGGCTGAGCTGCATTGGACCTACCCACTAGCCATCTCACCTGCATTCAGTGCCAGAAGAACATCCCTCACCCTGTTCCCTTTGGTGTGAGCACCAATGGGTTTCCTCCCAGCCAGCCAATTTATGAAGTGACTAATGTCTCTCCTGAAACAGGGCTGTAAATCCCTGCTGTCCATTCATAGAAACTAGAAAACCATCAAAAGCCACACAGATATAAAATCTAACTGTTCTTAATTACTGAAGTGATTACAGAAAAAAACCCAAACAAAAACAACAACAACAAAAAAATCAAACTAAGCAAAAAAACAACTACAGCAATACCCAAAAAAACATGGAGTATGGCCCCACTGTTTTGTACTATTCTCATCCAGTGGCCACATAACCTGCTCTGGATGAACCACGTCCATACTAAGCTGAAAAGACAAGATATGAAAAAAATACCAAAGGACATGTTTCATGCACTTAGAAACTTACACCACTGATGTTTACTCAACTGACCAGGTGGATGAAAGCACCCATCCCACTTAAAATCACTTTACCTTCAAGCACTCCCAATCAGTTATCGCTGTTGTCCTCCACAAAGGACAATTGCATTCGAAAATTTTGTGGAACATGAGAGTAGATAGTTTTGGAAAGAGATAGTAGTTAATGCAGGTTTTCATCTATTAGTATATCATAAAATTAGGTCTGATTTCAAAGAGGCCCTATGTAAGTAGTCATTGACTACTGTGAGATTAAATAGGATCCTGAAAGCAAGGCCCCACAGAAAAAATGAAGGTACAGTTACGTGCAGGTTCAACCAGAGAGATGTCCTGCAGATGGCCCTAGAGATGCAGGAATGGGGAGGACACAGGCAGAACACAGAGTAAAAGTAGATGAGAAGCAATTGAGCAGCTGTAAGTGATTCCCAGACTGCAAAGAGACTGACATTTTAGATAAACACTTAAAATAAACAACTCTTTCAAAATTTTTTTTAAAGGCAAGGCACTGAGCCTAATGGTTCATCTAAAAAAAAAAAACCAAAAAGCATCAATTCTGAGAACTTGTTTGATTTAATTAGAGAGTAAAACATGGAATCATTTTAGGTTAGTATCACCAGAGTAGGAAAATAATTGGATTTTCTGAGTCAGAAAATGGTCTTACAAGAATTTTGGCTTCATGGTTATGACCACTTCCCACTTCTTTGAGCAGATGTTCAGGCAAGATCATAATATTTATAAGGGCAAACATCGAATGCTAGGTAAGAGGTCAGTTTGGTGTTCCTGTGAGAAGAGCCAATCATAGCAGCTGCCCATCAGCCAAACAGTTTAAACCCCAGCTGACAAGTCCTCTAGATCTTCTACTGTCTCAGGATTGGCAGGTCATTCTGGGCAAAAGACTAGTGTTTTATTTTTACATTAAGCAGAAGCTTATCAGCAATGTCATAGAGTGACTAATCAAGGAAAAGCCACTTGGCTCAGCCTTTTAAATAAGAGCCACCAAATGGCAACTTTGCTATGTCCCAGGTAGGGTCCCACAGGTTTGTGGCTGATACCAGGATCTTATATGTAAATATAACAAACTCTAAAGCCCCTTTACTTCTGGATATTAGCAGTACAGTCAGTGCTACCCATCTCAGCTACGTGCAGCTGGATGCCACTGACAGAATAAGATACACAATAGCGTACACAATTATCAGGGGATATAATGCAGCCCGAATTTTTAACTCATTTGTGCCTTTTTCTCCTCAGAAGTGTTTCCCAAGCCTTCACTCAGTCACAATCCCAGCTGTACTCTTTTTACCTCTAAGTCATGAGACAGCACTATTGTGGCATGTGAAAAAATTGTGAGTATATTGCTTGAACACTTCCTGGAACTGCCACACAGGAGATAAAACCTGATGTTTCTCTGGCCTTCTCCTTCAAAAGAAGCTCACAAGGGTTAATCCAGTACTGGGTTGGCTTGGATGTATGGTAAGCAGGGGAGTAATTTACTGAGAATCACTGCATAAACCTAATTTTTATAGGAAGTCATGTTAGAAATAGATTGAAAGAACATTAGAAATTGTTTTTAATCTTTTCTTCATTACAGTCCAAACACCTGACCTCATTTACCAAAGGTTTAGGAAAGAAAAAATTGTCATATATTTCTCAGGAAAAAAACGAAAACTCCAAAACCATGGAATTTGAAAAAAAAAAAACAATCAAAAATACCCTACCAAAGTGCCAAACACAAGATCTAACAAAAAAATAGAAAAAAAAACCCCACAAATAAAATCAATCAGTTCTGTAAGACTTATTTAATTTAGTATAACAATAATTTTATTCCTGTAATAGTTTAAGTTATATAGAGAATTAGCTGGAAGAGGTCAATTTCTCTCTCATTTGCAAGAATAAAAGGTATTCTCTAACTAACTGCTTAAAACACAGCCTTTAAATTTCCAGACCAAACTTTAACAGTTCCTCAAGAACTAAAATTATTAGTATTAGTTATCAGACTAATTTATGATACACACATTCATTCTGTAGGAAGATAAATGATACATCCTTTCTTATAATTCACAGTGACCACCTTCCACTGAGAGATATTTTTAAACATTATTAAATTATTAAAAAAAATTTCTTAAATTCTTTTTTTTATAAATTGCATAGACAGGTAGAAGTTTGCACTGTGTATGATTTGCTTTTTCTAACATGTTAAACACCAGTAAAATGGGCAGATTTTTTTATCTCTCAAAAAATTTAAAAGGGCTGATTTAATTCAAGTCTCTTTTCACACATACCACATCCCATTAAAATACAATGTATTATTAATCATATAAATGTTACCAAAAAAGTATACTGATTAATATATGTGTTTATAAATGTTTGTTCAGGACCATTTTCATAATATCCAGCATTTTGCCTTTTTCTGATGCTTCTAAAAGGCTTTTTCTACAATATTTTAACCATGAAGCTTTGGGAATTAAAAAAAAATTACTAATATATAAATTCATTTTTGATTTCCAACAACACTGCTTTGATTATGCTATGAATGTAACTGTGTGCTGGAAAACATATAGCAATGAAAAAAAACACAATTAAATGAAGAGAACTAAAATTTATCATGAATTTGGAATATTTAAACAGCGTTACTACAGATTTCAGTATTTCTAAGTAAAAATTTTATTAAAAAACTTCATATTTACAGCATTTTATCTACCATTCAGAAAGTGAACCAAATACCAGTCATAATTACCAGCCAACATAATTTTCAGAAGTTACAGGACTCATTTTTACCAAATTTATCATTATTCCTCCTACAGATTCTGACCTTGACTAATATATTTACTTCCCAATCCTTAGGGAATTTTTAAGTTATTGGAAGCTTAGGTCATTTGAATATGTACTTTCTCTAAAATTCACAGTATTAAAATGTTATGACTATTTATTCAAGGTCAAGATTTCAATCATTTTTAAATTTCTTTTTCTGTGATGAGGAATTTAGAATGGCTGCTTTTGATCAATCACAACTCATGAGTACTCAGCCTTTGGGAAGATGCATATAGGAACTTATTTTGGAAAATGTACCTGTTTCTTCATATATTATGTTCATAAGTAAATAAACACATTAATTTGTGAAGAAAAAGCACTCAGGTCTAACTTCAGTATCCAAAAATGAAACACAATACAAAGTAAATAGTAAAACCATTCTGGGTTTTCAGTTGTTTGTTTTGGTTTGGTTTTTTTACAATTTCACAGGTGTTATTTCAAAAAAGCACTGCCCAGCAAGATAAGGAGGGCTGCAGAAGACATCTGTGATAAACCATGAAATAAATGCTTCAGGAATCCAGTAAGCTATGGGAAAACCATCAACATTTCTGAACCCTGTAATTTTGTCATAAGCTCCCCTTTTAACAGACACTTCTATTTCTCGCTCCTTGGTTTTTCACGATAGTGCTCAGTTGGCAAGTTAATTGAATTTGCAACAGAAGGTAAAGGAAACAATATTTTTGTTGTGGTAAGATGTCTCTTTACTCCCTCTCTCTAGGAGGCTTTCTATACATAATTAACTGTTCATCACCCTCCAGTTGAAGTGCTAAAATAGTTGAATCCCCTTGTTCAAAGTCCCTCAGTTACAGTATGGAGGAATAACCATTATAAAAGTATCTGAGGGAAAAAAAAAACCAGACCTGTGACCAATTTTTGGTTAGAAATAAGAAAGAAATAAAATCCAAATCATTCCACAAATGGAAAATCTCAACATACATACGGTTTCTCTACCAGAAGACTTTATGAGTATTTGTACACAAACTTCTTATAAATCAATTTACACATCATCCACAGTAAGGATATGTGCCAGTTAGGTGAAATGCTGCATATTCCCCTTTCTAAAAAGCAGGTCATGTGGACTGCATTTATTAAATAATTTCCTTTTTTTTTTTCCTCTAGAAATATTGTTTCAGACCCTCCAAGAAGTTCTAAAATTACCAGCATAAGAGGAGGATGGCACAAGTGCAACAAATAATTAGGTTACCCTATCTAAACACTTTGGTATGCATATGAAAATTAGAGAAATACATGCCTGTATATGTTAAATTGAGATTGTTCTCAGCAACAAATTTATGAGATGTCTAAACTTATTAATAAGTTCTAAGGAACAGCCTTAAGCACTGATTATGCACTATTCATTTTGCTGGTTAATACTGCCTGAATATGGTCATCCTCACCAAGATCTAAAGTCTACTCTGAGGAGTATCTTTACTTTGATGGTAGAGAGCAGTAAATCCTTATGTAGACTTGGTTTGGTTTGGTTTGGTTTGTGTTTTTGCAAGAGGGAGGGGACTAACATAAAACTGTCTTCCAGCTTCTGCAATGGGAATTTAGCCAGTTTTAACTCAGTAGTTCTCTCAATAGTTACTTTGGTGGTCATTTTGAACCCCTTTGGTAGATGCTCACTCTTCAGACCTGGTCATCCATGGACAGTTTTACCACTGCACTTAGGCTGCACACACCAGGTCCAAGCAAACCTAAGTGTTTGTCGCCTCCACATAGCAGTTTCTTGTACCAGTATATATCTGTTATGAAAAGACAACAGTAGCATGGTAGAAAGGTGTATCATCATCACTTTCTAGACAGTTTTTTCAGTTACCCCAAAAAATCTCCCGAAACTCAGATACCTACTGTCACAAAAAAACTGTGAGAGAAATGTCAGGGAAGACATTTTCATGCCTACTGAAGGCTTCATTTTTTGCTTTTCTAAAATTAGTTTGATTAAAGTGAACTACAGGTACAAACATCTTTTTCCTTGTGATCACATTGAATACTTGAAAATACTGCCTTGAAAAATAGAGGCCAGGCATTCACCCAATAAGACATAATTTATTGTAACACACAGAAAATTCAGTCTGTGGTAAATGTTAACACTGCAAACAATTTCTATACTGATCTTTACAGATTTCAGTCTTTTAAATCCCTGAATATATCTATCTTTTTTATTCCAACAATTGTAATTGTAATAGCCATTTCATTTTCAAAAACTGAAGAGCCATTGTTTTAACAGAGGCTATTGATAGGGATATATCTGAAGCCAATATAAATGTGATTTTCTAAGATAAAAACAATTTATTGTAATTTTCTAGAGGTCTATAGTTTATTATTCTATATTTCTATTAGTATTAGTCTTATATATTATACTATTATATATTAGAATAATATACTATTATTTCTATAATTTTCTAATTGTTGAAGGACACTATTCATGACAGCAAACATAAAACATATACAAGATGATAATTTTTTAATTCCAAATTTTTCTTACATAGTAAGCACTTTTTGGAAGCTCACAATTTAATTTAAAATTTTCACAAGGGAATGATAAAAAAAGCGTTATAAATAAAGTTTACAAACAGTC
>WBNO01020888.1:0-11606 GCA_013400575.1 Peucedramus taeniatus
TAAATCAGATATTACATGTTGCAAATGTTAGCGCTTATGATCATATCACTGATATTTTATGCTAATGAAGGTGAATTTATATGAAGAAAATGAGAGCAATAAAACTTCAAAATTATTATTTTTGATGATTTTTATAATTAATTATATCAGAAAGGATTTATAATTAATTGGATCAGAATTTTTTTCCTGAAAATTAATAACATTGGAAAAATCACAGAAAACCCAAAGAAACAAAAAACCCACCATTTTAATTTCTCTTATAACAATTCCATATATATGAAACCATTAATTTCTCATTTTATTTAAGAAAATAAGTAGTATGAGACCAGTAAGATTGTACACAATACTTTTGCTGAGGACTTAGGTAATCTAATGTATTGCCAAGGCTTTGAATTGCCATCTCTGTTAAGAATAATTTTCCCTAAAGTTAGACATGAAAGCATGAAGTGTAGTTATCTGAATTTTTTTTTCCTTCTTAATGATTTAGTCCATGAAGTTGCAAAATTAATATTTCAATTCAGTTTGTAAGTCTTTTTTGCCCTGTAGCAAAACTATGTTTTCTCCAGCACCGAGAAATTGAAAAGAAATTTCTTTTAGGAAATTGCTGAGACAATTTCCTAAAAGAGAAACAGATTTGTACAAGAGTTAAGGATGCATATTTGGAAAATTTCCTCTGTGTTTTCCCAGTGAGGTTTACCTCCTCCAAGTTAAAGCAGTTGCTATGTTTGAAACTTGACATTCCCATTGCTATTTTTTTTTCTTTCCTATTGAGTATATGGCACATTTCTAGTGATTCTCAAGTCTGAAGACATCTTTTTTAAACACATTTGTATTAAAGCAGGTAAGTGCACAAGAGAGAGATAAATAGGTCTGGTTATCCTCCCCAAATAAAATATTATAATTACCATAGCACATGTGGATGAAAACAGAATGAGGCCATATTTTTGTGTGCACTAAAAGTTTTGTTTCATGACTACTGTTTTGTGCTTATCTATTGTTTTTTCCCCAAATATTGTCACAAAAAATAAAGAAAAAGTGATCTTTTGACTGCAACTGCTCCCCTGTCCCTTCTGCCTTCTTTTTTTTCTTTTTTTTTGCTTTAAAGCAAAAACATCAAAAGTGGCTGAGGAACTGAAGGTTTATTATCTCTCACACCACCATGCATCTGAAATACCAAAATAATACACAAGCTCTGGGTAAGACTTTCAACAGAGAGAATGGCAATCTGTTGGTAAGAAAGGTTTGAAGATCTGAGAACAAAGGAAGCTCCTGGCTGCTGAAGAAGAAATATTCTACTGCAGACCAACACCTTCTAGGGCCTTTCTGAGTTAGGTGCTCCTCACCAAGCACCGTTGCAAAAAGTTTTCTGCTCTCTGTCACCTAAGAGGTTTCTTCCTGGATGAATTAACTCTGTGTCATAGGAGCATCCCTGACAAATTGCAGGGTCTCTCAGCGTGCATTTGTGCTGCCAGACATCCACTCCCAGGTTCTCCAGGCCTTGTCATGATCAAAAGATTTCACAGACAAAACAGTTTCCTTCTGCCTCCAAAGAGCCCCTACCAACCCAAGGTGAAGCAGCTATTTCAAGTCAAACGAGCAGCTTTACTCCTTCCTGGCTCACTTCCAATCTTTTCACAACGTATATTGGACTTAGAAACCAAACTGGAAACAGGCGTATTAAATATTTCTACCACCTGTCACAAAGCAATTGCAAGTGATTTGCATATCTTGCACTGCCATAACAGTAATGATTCCCTTCAGTTTTAGTAACTAAAAAGAAAAAAAATATTGATATTCATTGCACTGTCACCTTTTCTGTTCTGACTTTTTACAGTCTCATAAGTAAGTATCTGCATTGAATTGTACACTTCTAAGAAAAAAAAAAAAAACAACCTATGCATTAACACACTGTGTTTCAGATATTTGAGTTATCAAACTGAGAGGTATTTTTTTAGTTCAGTGGGTAGGATTTTATGAATTATCATTGCCACAGATTAAAGAGAAAGAAAAAGAGAGTTCAAAGTATGTCTTCAGTGCAAACCAACGTAATTAATAGGACATGTCTGGTTTTCACAGTAACTGTGTTAAGTCAGGGCCCTATTCAAAATTTTATATTTACAGATAGGAAGTGAAGCTTGTAAGACTGCTTCTCCCAGAGAGAGAAAAACAAACAGAAGAAAATGAATTGATATCCTGATTTCTGCACTAGGGAATTCATACAGATAGGTTAGTTTTCCCATCAACTACCAGAGCACGTTGAATAAGTGATACAGAGTCAGTAAGGTATTCGTTCTGTCACCATCTAAATAACTTCTGGATAGTTTGCTGTATCTTCAGCTACAATCTTGCTTTGGCATGTATTGAATCATATTAATACCGGAATAAAATTTATTCTTCGAATCAGTACTACATTTTCCACAGCTTGCAGGGATATTAGGAAATGTTTGGTATAATATGCACATGTGATTGTTCCACTTTTTAAAATTTTTACATGCTATTTAGTAAATATAAACATGATTTTTTTTAAGTGTAAAATATTTATCAACAAAACCACATTTCTAAATTAAAACTTACCTCAAGTGTTTTCAGTTATAAACAATGCTGCCTACCTCTTGACATACAAATTCCGATGTTTTAGTAATTTGATTAAATCATTAACATTTCTCTCATGAATAAATATGTAAAAATATTGTAACTCTCAAAATTGAATTATTCCTTTGTTAGCGGAATAGATGCCCTCTGCTTTCAGAAGTGCCAGAAACTTTTAAAAAGTTCCTACCTTTGCTTCTACACAAAACTAAGAGGAGTATCCATCCTTATTCACCAAGATAATTAATCCAGAAATCTTCCAGTAACAGGGGTAAATATGTGGAGTGATACTTTGACAAATAGAAACAAAAATCACTTTTTTGAAAAGGGGAACTGAAAATTTAAATATAAATGGCATCTTCTGTTAAATACTATATCTTAAAGATACATTGCAAGCTTATTCTTTTGACTTCTCTGAGACATTCTTAATTTATTCCTTTTTTTCTTAGTATCTGTTGCTAAATATTGAACAGTGTATGAAAATTGAAAAAAAAGGATTACACTGTCTTTTGGAACAGTGCAGAATTTCCAGTGAATTGATAGACGTGTAACAACAGAACAGCATCCGTTGTCTAGGAAATTTATCTATACAATAAAGCATATACTGTCTACAGTAGCCATGCTTTGTATGGGCAGGACATGCAGAGGTGATGACATTTTCAAGTTATAATCTCTATTTTTTGCTAAATGATCATATTTTAGGGTCATATGAACATATCTTTTAATGCCATGAGAGAAGGAAATGTCAGAGGAATTACTTCAGTTATTTATTGCTTATAATTTTCGTGGGAATTCTTTAAGAATATTTAATTTTATCTTTTTCTGTAAAGAACATGTACTATGCAGCCTCTTAGAAAACCTTCCAGTGTTTTTGTTGATTTTGTTTATTTAAAATTTCCTGATTCCAAAGATTTAAAGTTAGACAGACTAAAAATATTACAGAGGTCTTGCTTTGCCTGTGGATGCAGTAGAACCCCTTTCTCCTCACACAGAGCTGAGTGAGAGGTGCTGTGGAATTTATTTTATAATCCCCAAGAACCTATTCCTAGGTATTAAGACATGTCTGTGCTCTTAAACTCTTTAAAAATAAAAGAACTCTAGAATGCACTCTCTCCTCATCTCTCCATTCCGTTCCCACTGTATCTTCATTTTTAATTCAACTACATATGAACTGCAATACAATCATAAAACCACAGAATGGCCTGGGTTGGAAGGAACCTTAAAGATCATCTTGTTCTAACTCCCCTGCCATCAGCAGGAACATCTGTCACTAGATCAGGTTCATCAAAGCCCCATCCAACCTGAATTTGAGGTTTGGAGAATCCACAACTTCTCTGGCCGATCTGTGCCAGCATTCTTCATTCACAGTGAATAATTTCTTCCTAATATCTAATTTAAATTGACAATCTTTCAGTTTGAAGCCATTCCCCCTTGTCCTGTTACTACATGCCCTAGTAATAAGCCCCTATCCAGCTTTCTTGTAGCTCCCTTTAGGTACTGGACAGCTGCTATAAACTCTTCGCAGTGTCTTCTCTTCTCAAAACTGTGCAACCCCAACTCTCTCCAACATGTGTGGTAATCTTGATTTTTATATTCTTTTAGTTCATGAACAGTATATCTGTAGAAATTAATTTCCCTCTTTTCATCTACTTTGTTACTTAATTATGACCTAATCTACTTTAAGTATTAATGTCATGAATTTTATTCCTGGCATTGTGATACACCTGACATTTCCACCAAAAAGCAAAAGTTCATTGAGCTGGGGTGAGGACTGACATATAGGAAAAACTGTTGTCCTGGATCCAGCCGGGAAAGGGTTGATTCTTGCAGTAGGCAGGGCATGTGTAAGACTCAGAGGATATTTTATACCACCTCATATCATTCTGTGAGAGGACAGGCAAGGCTCACTTCCTGATCAGGGCAGTGGAATGGTGAGAATTGTCAGGTATTGTCGAGGGTTTCTGTGGGGTGATTAAAAACATTTCTTCTCTCTTACACTGTCATTACTATTGTGTTCATTTTCTTATCTCATTGTAGTTTCCAGTAAATTGTTCTTATCTGAACCCATGGTCTTTACCTTTTGTGCCTCCAATTCTTCTCTCCAGCCTGGGGCAGGGGAAGGGGAGGAGCAGGGATAAGTAAGCAAGCAGTATTTGGATAGGAGTGTTTCAATGGAAATACCATTCCTAAACTACAATTGTGAAATCGAACTTCCACTAAAGTTATTGAGGATTAATTATTAATTTGAGCAATCAATACAGGACTAGGAATATTCAATACTGAAATTTTACAAACGTTATCTGTATACTTTCTTTTGCCTCTCCTGGCTAAGGATTTACCTATTTCTAATTTCCATAAATTCTTTCAGAAAAAAAGTGGTGTGGTATACATTTGCATAACTTCTCAATTTAATGTTTCATGGCAAGTTTATTTGTTTTTTAATAGATTTGAGGTACTTGAATAGCTGCCAGTTTGAGGAATTTGAATTAATATGTTAAAATATTGAGCAGAAAAGTTCTAATGTTCAATATATAGTTTGGTTTAATTCACATAGAATATTTTTCTGCTATCAGACCGTGGTGATGGTGCAGTAGTTGTGAAATCAATATATTTGTATATAAAGATTTAATTGATTCAATATTTCCCTATTATCTCCCTGTAAATGGAAAATGAGAAGCTCCTAATAAATGTTTTGATTTTTTTAACTAAATTTTTCGAAGCAAACTTATCCCGAGACAATAATAATTTTGATAAAACTTTGCATGATCTTTAATATCTAGGGAAGGTACTTTCAGTCATTAGATTTTAGACTGAGTAGTGTATTTTTATATAATGCCTGCACATCACTTATTTATCATGGATTCAAAGGGACAGAAGAAAAACTGAAGTCAGAACTGGAAAATTTATGAACCATATGTGGTTTAGAAATAACTGTGGAAGTGTCTCGTTTCCAACCAAGGGATCTTGACAATGCAGCATTTCCCAGGAATAACACTCAAGGTAATTCATGGACTCAACATGAGTTATAAAACTCTGCTAGGATAGTTAAGCAGCAGTATTCAAAACTCCTGAGATTATTTCAGAAGCATGAGAATTTATAAAGAATATAATTTTAATTTTTCTTGGGTTTTGTCTATTTTTTAATCTTTTTATTTCTTCTTCAGAGGAGGACATAGAGCAATCAGAAATGAAGGCGTGAAGCTGAACATGGGAAAATGGAAAGATGGAAGAAGAGGGTTTTAGCTTTTATCTTTGTTTCTCACTATTGAAATCTATTTTAATTGACAAAAAATTAAATTCATTTTTCACCAGTTTGAGTTTGTTTTGTCTCCCTGTTTTTATCTCAGTCCATGAGCTTTCTCATCTTATTTTCTCTTTCTGTCCTGTTGAGGAGTGGGAGTGAGAGAGCAGCTGGGTGGGCATCTGGCAGCTGACAAGGTCAACCTACTACAGCAATGAAACAATATATTGTTTTAAAAAAAATTCCTCTGATGTTTTTTTAAACGTCATTAAAATGGAAATTAGCAAGTCTACCAGCAGTGATTGTTTGTGAGGAGAGAAGAATGAAAATTAAAAGAGAAGGTGGTAGGAATTTTTGAGTTTCTGTTTCTAACCATCTAGGTAAAAAACTGAGAGACAACTGAAGGTAAAATGTAAATTTTTCTTCTTGATGATTTTCATCTCTTTAATACTCATTATCCCCCTGACTTTTCTACAAAAGAGCTGTTTCTATAATGCTGCCTGAATGTAATAAAACATTAGAGTAGAATTATTTGTTCTGCTTGACAACATTATTGCACTTTGCCATGAATTGACTCACAATATCGGCAGAGTACCTCAAAGACAAGATGGAAAAAATATTTCTCTCCTTTTTTTTTGCAAGACAAAATTCTTAGTGAAACCAGTGGGCAGAGGAAGACCCCTAGACTCAGTTTGGGAGGAGTAATCCCCTAATTAGGTGGTGAACATCGCCTTGCAGTGTTACAGAAACAACTGGAAGAGCCGGAGCGATGGTGTTTGAGAGGCTTCAAACTCAAGATGTGAATGCTTGGTTTCTGCCCAGGTCAGTTAATTTTGCCATGAAAAGGCAGGCCTGGCTTTAATAAAGCTCTAATTGAAAAGGAGATTTTCAATTAGATTGTGGAATTCTGCTGTGGTGCTTAGAGCTGTCCGGCTTATATGAATGAGGCAAGATGGGAGGTTGACCGAGGCATCTGGTGAGGATACCAGTGTGGTTGTTTCCTTAGTAGTCATCACCATAAGATGCCCACAACATCTGAGAACCAAAGAAAACCTTCTGTCATTGTAGAAACATAGAGAGGACAGGCTTGGCTGCCTGCCTTTCATGGGGAAGTTTTATGCTTTCAGATACAAAGACATTCTGGAAAGACAGAGAAGTGCCAACAAGAAAATGAGTGAGTGATTTGAAGGAATTATGAGAGACATGAAGCAGGAATCCTATAAGAAAAAAATTTTAAACTTGATTTTGTGTTACCTTGGCATGTAAACATATTGCTGTTATTAATACTAAGATTAGTCTGTAACTATGGTGTACTGCATGCATATAAGTACAGTTAAAGTTTTTAGTGAAATGAAAAGAATTGTAGATTATTCAATTCTTCCTGCCTATTCTAAATCACACTTATATACAATATGCAGCTCAAATAAACTCATTAGTCCATAGCATTCTGCATGCTGCAGTCTAAATTCCTACAGGTAGCAATGACGCAGAAATTCTGGGATCTCAAAAGTCCCTTGTAATGCATGCTACCATCTGGGCTACACTGGGGTATGAGTAGTTTTGTAGAATACTTAACAGTCAAATGGTAATTGCAAATATAAGGCAAAGATGCTAGTTAACCTAAATTACTGCTATAGAGGCTTTAGTTTTTCACCAAATAATTGTCAATTGAAGGAGGATTTGTGAATAGGACAGTCTGCTGAATGGGGCTGAAGAAGACGGAAAAGGATAATGTCCTCACAATATGTTATGCTGTCATAAAAATTATATTAGTAATGTGCCTGACATATTGATGTTTTACAGCTGAATGCCATTTTTAACTAGAATAGGCTAAACAGATGCCCCGTGAAATCTATCTTTTCCTTTTGAAGATTCTTGTGTTTCTTTATTTTTCAAACCCTATAATGCTTACTAGCAGTACTGAAATGCTTTACTTCTATACCTTCAGAGGGTAAAGCTTTTAAAGTGTTTCCTTTTGTATATTTAGAAGAGTTGAAGTCCCCAAAGCAAAAAGAAATTAGGAATAAAATTTGACAGTAGTCAATAATCTTTATAAAGTCCAGCATTGCAATACAAAGGAAGTTATTTAAATGTTAATTCTGCAGTAATTCACAATAATATTTTAGACAAATTTAGATTTTTTTTATCGTACAAAAAATTACTTTGTAATATTTCCTGCAAGAACGTTTTTTTTTTTTTCTTTTATTCCACTACACCTATTCCAAGCACCTATTCCTCTTTCTAAAACCTTATTTCAAACTATGAAAATATTATCTTAGCATGAGCTAAATTATAATTCCTGTTAAGTCTTACTCTGAGTTTCCCATCAGAAATATTACAAATTCTGTGATGGGGACATAAACATAGAATTTAACATCTTTGTTTTATCAATGCACATAACAGCGAACTACATGAGAAATGGACTTCTCTGCTTTAGAGAAAAGATTTATGGCAATGAATACAGCTTCATAAAACTAAAACATCTCCTTGTAGGCATAATTAAAATATTGCTTACACTTCAACTTGTGTGAATTCTGTTAATACAATTTAGGTATTGTTGATACTTTTTTATCTTTGAATGTTTATAGATAATGAAAATACGTCTTCTACAACCTAAATAAGAATTGAAATATGGCTTCTCTGTATGTAAATTACTCTTTTTTATCATTTAATAATATTAAAATGGCATAGCCTACCTGATATTAGGAAAAAGAAAGAGACAAGCCTGTGGCTATTTTTACAGTAATATAAATTTTACCTTGATCCACTTTGGCTAAAATTGTTGAAAGTATGTGCACTCAAGTTCAGCTATTGAATATACAAAAATCTGAGCAAACACAGTAAAATAAATCACACTATCAGCTGTTGTAACAGAGTCCTTTAAAATAAAGGCTTCTTAAAAGTCTGAAAATTCTGGCCTTACTTCAAAGAACTGCCAAGCTATTCAAGTCATATATTTCTGGTGTGGTTTAACCCCAGCCAGCAGCAACTAAGCACCACACAGCCTCTTACTGCCTCCTTCCAGGTCAGATGGGGCTGAGAATCAAATGAGTAAAAGCGAGAAGATTCATGGGGTGAGGCATAAGCAGTTTAATCGGTAAAGTAAAAACCTCACAAACAAACAAAGAAGTGATTCACCACTTCCCATGGGCAGGCAGGTGTTCAGCCATCTCCAGGAGAGCAGGGCTCCATCACTTGTAACAGTGACTTGGGAAGACAAATGCTATTTCTTTGAATCTTCCCCCCTTCCTCCTTCTTCCCCCAGCTTTATTCTGAGCATGATGTCATAAGGTCTGGGAGAAACCTTGGATCAAATGGGGTCAGATGGAGTGATTGCATGCCCTCCAAACTCCTTGTGTACCCCCAGGCTTCCTGATGGTGGGATGGGGGGAGAGGGAGAAAAGGTCTTGGCACTGTGCAAACACTGCTCAGCAACAAAGACAATATCACTTTGTTAATCAACCCTATTTGCAGCATGAATCCATGACACAGCCCCATAGTAGCTACTGTGAATAAAATTGACTCTTACTGCAGTCAAAAACAGCACAATCTTTTTATCAGTCATACAGATCTGGCAACTTTATATAGCTTGGGTTATGTAAAAAGGTCTTTAAATTATCCAGCTGCAAATAACCAGCAAAATGTGTGGAGTTCCAGGAGCATCTCTGTCAGCCCAGTTAAGCTCAGCCCAGCCCAGCTTGGCCTTGGAGCTTTCTGCAGCTTCCTTCCAGGACTTCCACATTCTTGGATGAAGAATTATATCCAGACAGGGCTACTTATGCAGGTGTTGCTGTGCTAGATATCTGTGAGCCACTATCCTGAGCTGCACAGGACTGATATTCCACCACAGGGGGCTGGAGCTGGCCCTGCCATTACTCTTTTATCACCCTGCCCTGACTTTTGTAATTACTGTGACATACAGATATATTCTCTGTGTGCTTTTTTTTTGTCAGTTTATTGTTTCTTTGATTTGTGTATACTTATTTTTGGTTTGTGGGATTTTTTTGCTTGTTTTGTTTAGGTTTTATGGATTTCTTTACATTAAATCTTCTGAAACAGAGAGTTAATACTTAGGCTTCCATACACTTTCTCTAGACTGGCTTCTGCTTTCTGAGACTTGTATGTGATTTTGCTATTTTCCTTACAACCTTAAGATATTGCTCTGAAAGAAGGAGAGCAAGATCTCAATGTGAGATGCTGCTGTTTTTTCTTGTTAAGATATGATAAAGATTATTAGAGTCATAGGTTCTTTTAAGCAATCTCAAATGATGCATTTATGAGTAATATAATTACTTGCTTTGTACTGTAATATAAGAACTTTGAAAAAATTACATTGATTTTACTGCAAAGCTGCAGGTTTCACTGGCATACACTAATCACTTTCCTGCAAAAATAACCATACGGGACTTTCTATTGAAATGATTGCTTACACTTTTGTGTTGCAAAGTATATAGTGCAATTAAGTGTCATGCAGAGCACAGCGTACTATGTAATATCAGGCAGAAGTTCAGTTTAAATATTTAATTTCACTCTGAAAATTATTAAGGACAAATATTCATTATTTATTCTACAAAAATATATACTATTAAGTTTTTTTTTTTTCACCTCAGAAAATGATTAGAAAAATGTTGTTAAAGTATGATTGCACAAGACAGCTTCATATTCCAGATATGAACAAAAATAAGTTAATAGAAAAATAAACAATATGAGGAATAACACCACCTTATTTAGTTCTTGGAAAAAAAGCAGGCCAAAGATCTGCATGCGTGGCAGTAATTTGTTGTCATGATAAACCAGTCCTATTTCTAAAAGAGAGTTCCAACAGCTGGTAGCTGTTATTTATTACAGGAAAGCATTATTCTTTTAATAGCCACTATCATATTAGGATTTTGGCTAAATGTTTCTATTTGTTGATTTATTTTTGGCAGCTTTTTTCTTCCTTTCCTCACACACTGTCTGTACAATTAGCCATAAATGTTTTTCTGCTGTATTCTGGTTTCTCCTTGGTTATTTGCAGTTCTTCCTTCTTGCTTTTCTGCCTCTTCTCAACTCTGTTCTTTGTTCAGCTAAGTCCTATGTTAGCTAACAAATATTAAATTGGCTTTTTTTAAAGTTAGCATTACTGTTAATTATATAAATCTCGTAGTAAATATCTGTTTTATTTTGAGGGTGATCGTTCCCACAAGAGAGCCATAGCACAATTAAGGAACAGCATGTTTCCCTTTTTTCTAGTTTATCATTGTTCTTCCAAGTTATGTTAGCTGCTAAATCCTAATGAAGTAACTACCAGGCCAGTGGAAAGCATTGCAGGGTCATTAGTCTGAACACCACACACTTGACGTAGTTTTTCAGTTGTCAGATAAAACAGGCTGCTCATGAATATTTGGGATATCCTCAAATATCTTTTTTTCAGCTTTGGACTATGTGTGGGGTTTTATTCTAGCACAATTTTGTATGCAAAAGGTGTGTTGCATGACTTTCCAGTGGAACTTAGAGCAGAAATTGAGCATAAATGGAGCATAAGTTATTCATGAATAGAAATTTTAAGATTGTTGACAAAAGTAGATCTATTCTTTTTAGAGTTGTTGTCATCCATATGGATACATTTCAGTCTAAATGCATTTATATATTACTTTACCTCTCAAAATATTTTCATGAGAATGATATAGCTGATTTTTTGTGTTAACAGAGACCCAGAAAATAAAGAAATTAATATTAAATTACAATTTTATTTCTAAATCTGTTAATTATTATATTCAGAATGCAGAGAGAGAAG
>WBNO01020898.1:0-19806 GCA_013400575.1 Peucedramus taeniatus
ATAATGTTGTTGTTAGTTCTGCTTTAGAAGTTGTTGCAATATTTCTGAAACAAACCACACAATGAAGTCATCTGATATCTGATTGCCTTTACTTGATGTTAGTGTACTGCCCTAAATAAACTGTTGGGACTTTTCCCAGAATCATGTCTCAAACATTTGGCTCATTAGACACAAAAAGACTCTGGAGTCTTTCCCTGCATTTTTGGCTCATTTACTCCTTTTGCCTTTAGTGCAGCACAGAGTAAGACTTTTTTGCAGGCCATTAATGTTTTGAAAGGGAACCATGTAGAAAAGCTATGAAAATATGTGTGTTTTCACCACAGTAGATTGTTGGGGTTTTTTAAATGTTACTTTTATTTTAACCAAAAATGTATATAATTGTAATTATCAGAGTTTCAATACTAAAAACTTTAAAGTTCAATTGCACAGACATTCAGTTTCTCATTGCTTTCCTTAATTGGTCACAAGGTCTTTTGGAATTCTCAGAATTTTCATTAAAATCTGTGGGTTTTGGCTAACAGCTTTGAAGTATTTACTCTGGCACAGGTAAATCTGCATTGTGATAATTGTTGCCATCATCAAGAGAGCTACACAGATACCTTTTATGTTTCTTACATGTTTCATTTGATTTCAGAAACTATTTTATGGAGAAATTAGGTTCAGGCTGGTAATTCATGTATGTTTTTGTATTTTCTGCCACTTTATCCTCTCCTTGTACACAAGAGTTCCCATTGCAGTGATTTTGTTGTGCCAAAATAAAGCTTTAGGCGCTCTGGTGTAAAGAGATCTAGTTGTTCAACTCAGGGTGTGGGAATATGGAAAGATGCTGCTCTTAGTTGCATTCTGACCTAATACTGTTTTTATTTCTGTCACATCATTTACATTAGCTTTTCAACAGACACTAGTTTTCATAACATAAGGAAGCTGGAATTTTCCCTTTTCCATTTCAACTGCAATGCTAGAAATAACTCATATGTTTACTTGTAACAAGTTAGAAACTTGGTTGAAATATGAAAAAATAGGTTTCTAAGTTCCATGAATGCATGTAGTATGTAGAATATGTAACCTAGTTAAGATGGGAGTTTAAAGTCTGTCAAGGCTTACTTATTGTTGTCTCTTAAATTAGAGACAACGTAAGTGAGCCTTGACAGACTCTAAACTAGACAGATTCTGAAGCTAAGGCAGGCAATGCAGTTTTTTAATACCCAGTAACTATGAATGTTAAACAAGCAATGGATTTTTTCTTACATAATTTTGTAATTTTTTTTAAAGTTTGTGTGTAACTTAAATGACAATGATCAGTTCAGTGTGTTGTAATTACTGAAACATCATCATGTAGTTGACATAGTTGGAAAAAATAATGAAGAAAAAACCAAATTCCTGCATTGCACGTATTGTTAAAAACTCAGTGAAATGGGACAAACATTATAAAAATTGTGTGGCTTACTGATTTTTCATTATTGGATAAAGGTTTGCTTACAGCTGAAAAACTGGGAGCAAATAGTAATGGCTGTGAAATCCTTTTGTTGAAAACAACAGAAGCAGGAACACCCATCTACTTTCATTCTCTGGTTTGTGTGATGTGTACAGATAGTGATGCAAGACTTTTTCATTTCTGATTTTCAGGACATGGGTGGGAAATGTTTGTATGTTTGGTTTGTTTGGTGTATGTTTGTAATTAAGTCTACAGAATCCAGTCTAACTATCCTTTTCTAAGAAATTTCTTCTATATTCTCAAGCACGCAAAATGGAACTGTAGTTTCCTTCAATTATTCATGTTTAGTTGCCAAATTTCCTCCATAAATAATCTAAAATCTCTAGAGTGTGCATTATGTTTTTTTCCCCAATATTTGATATTTAAATTTCTAGGTGGGCTCCTTTTCTTTCTAACATCTGACATGTTTTTTAACTAATGAAGGTTATTCTAACAAGTGACTTCCTTGTGTAAGTATTCATAAACTCAAAATTCCTTAACATTCTTTAATATTTCTTTAAAATCAGTTTTTTTATGGAAGTTAGGTTGGGGTTTTTTTCCTAAAATAGTTTTGGAAAGTGCATGTGAAAGGTATGTGAAGAAACTTAAATATGTATTTTTTTTTCTGAAATTATTTCTGAAAGTATTTCTAGGTATTTGTCAATATTGTATCTATGCAAAACTCTCACAGAGCTGCACACAGACAGATAATGCAAAAGAAAAGAAAAAAACATTAGGTCAAATAATAACTCCATGTCCCAAACTAGTGGTGCATAGTGGTCATAGGGAGCTGTTTCTGTGACCTGCTGCTGTGGTAGCAGGTGAGCAAGCTCAGTGCCTCTAAGGGGATTAATCAGCACCTTGCAATATTAGACCCCCTAAATTTAATTCTGGACTATTAACCTTTTGTTTAATTGAACAGTTGTTTATTTAATTTTTCAGTTATGATCAAAGGGGCTGTATCAGACTATTTCTGGCACCAGCAGTGGTAGCTGGGTTGCTGGTTTTGTAACAGAAATAAAATAAATAAATGCATAAACAAGCCAACAAAACTCATCTTGATGCACAGACTTCCTTTCATGCTCATTGTAAGCACATACAAAATTGCTGTTCTGGAGAACTTGAGTGTAGTAGTAGGAAAGGAAGCTGTTTAAAATCTTGTTTGTTTCGCTTGCAGAGATTACTTAGTGCCCGAATACCTATTCCAGTCATTTACAATTTAGTGTGAATTTTGCAGAACCATCTGTGTTGCTGTATAGTCTTACTCTAAGTGATCGGAGTGTGGGCTTCTAATTTCCATAGAGGTGTACCCATGGAATTCTCAAAGGGCATATTTGTATTTATAAAACTTCCTGGTCTATACAGATGCCTAATTTTTTAGGGGAAAAAAAAAAAAAAAAGACAGTTGCCAAGTTTTCATGGGAATGTCCATGAATTTAATTGTGCAACTTTCAGCCTCACAGGTTACAAAGCCACTGATGTGGATGGTAGTCAAACCTCGTGAAACGTCATTTGAAAATACTTTTGTACGTTGTAGGGTTCTGATTGCCAGTGCTCTGTTTTCAGAACATTGTGACTGTGTGTTGTTTTTGCTGGTTTGTAAGTAATTTCTGAATATTCCCAAGAGCATTTTTTCTGGTAGCTTTATTATCTAAATGAGATTATTATTAAAAATTGAACAAACATTGTTTGGCTTCCCTTTGAATAAAAGAACAGCTCTCTTGAGACAGTTACTAAATTTTACTCCAGGCATTGTATTTCAAATAACAGGGAATCTGTCAGTTATGAGAAACAAACAAACAAAGAAAAAACAACAACAACAAAAAAAACCCAGATGAAAGCCCACAAATACTTTTGATTGATTTATCGTGTGCAGGGGCAAATGAAGACACAAAAAAAGCCTTCTGCCAATATGTTAGATGCAGACTGCCTGGATGTCCAGATATCCCACCTAGAGCAAGGCTAGACACATCCATTCTTGAGCTTACTGTTCCAGATCTTCAACTTCCTTACCATGAGAGGCAGGCATTACATTTTATGCAGAAAGGATTTTCTTGGGTAGCTTATTTATGTACAAAAGACTTTTAACCTACATGGCACCCAGTTCTGCCAACTGTGCCTGAAAACATATGGGCTGTGGTGTGTCATGTAGCACCTTTGCCTTACTGGTCCTTGGGGTGAGATGCAGGGCCTGACTTTCTCCTCTTCAAGTCCAAGCCCATGGCATGAGGGGAAAATTAGGTGTCAATTAGATAGCCATGTGTCTTTTTCTCTTGCAGCTGAAGACTGCTCCTGAGTTGTGTTGAGCCACTGAGGCATTGATTGTCAGATGAATTTTGCTAAGAAGTTAAAGTGAAAAAAACCAATCAAAGCGCAAACCCTAAATTCAAGTGACCTTGCTGACATCTACATGTATTTAGTAAGGTTTCCTATTTAGATGCTCCCCACTAAATTCTGATTCTGACCTTTCATAAGAGAGATTTTACACTGGGATCATGCTTTCTGTTTCTCAACCATTCCTGTTTTCAGACAACTGCTATTCTTCAGGTTACTGAGCTTCATTTTATCCTGTAGAATCTAATTCTGTTACTCTGTAACTGAGTTGGTCAATACTAAAAGACAGTTTTCTCTATCTCCTGTTAAGCATTGTATTTTACTCTTCAAAAGTATTGTCAGTGACCTCAGAAATGTAGTGTAGAATACAATCTCTATCATATACAAAGACCGTGTGCAATCAATATTAAAAGAATCACAATGAAGATTATATTTTGCCATGAATCTGTGAAGTCTACATATGTAATGTTAGGATGAAAAGTTATATCCACATTAAAAAGTTACTTTAGAATGCAGAACATGGCCATTTTCCAAAGTGAGTATTGCAAGATTAAATACTTGTAACACTGAATGCACTATTGTAATGCTATAATGTGTGATAATGTTTTAATACTGCCCATGCTCAAAGACCTGCAAATTTGCAATTAGATAGCTTACCTGAGTTGTTTCAGTATTATCATTGCTTCCCTACTCTTGCTACAGGGAAAACATGTAATAATTAAAATAATGTTCTGTAATTACCTGTGACATTATGTACTAGTTTGAAATCAAACCAGTGGGAAATCACAAGTCAGAATTATAATTTAATAGGGAAAAAATTAAAAGAAAGAAATAAATGCAGTAGTACAAGAACACTGGCAAAAAAACAGGATACAACCTGACACCCTATGGTGATAGAAGTCCAAGCAGAGTGGTCCCGTTGAAGCAGTGATCCTGTAGCAAAATGGGTCTGACGATCCAGCAGTAGCTCTTATCCTCTGGGAGTCCAGTAGGCAAGCGCTGCTGTGGTGTTCAGAGTCTCAGCTTATATCCAGGCTGGAGTGCTTTGTTCCCCCCTCTGGGCGGAGCATCTCGCAATGGGATGGTGATAAGGCCTGATGGGCCATTAAGAGGAGATAGTCCAGGCTGGAGTTATCTGTGAGTCATGGGTGAGGCATTGATGGGCCATTAACAGAAGATAATCCAGAGTGGGGGAGGCAGAGAACACTGCCTCACCTGGTTTCAACAGTTCATGATGGTGATAGAATATACTTCAACCCAGGACACATTATTATTCAGTAAGACTCTACTGGTTTTGTCATTATAATGCACATTTTGTGACTGAATAACTAAATGACTAAAAATATGGCTCTTGGTGCTTAATTCTGTCGTCCAGATTCCTGTAGTTTGATGTTCCCACGCAAGTAGACTTTCAAAGGATCCAGGATGATGCTGCAGTAGGGAGGGGAGACATCTAAAAGAAGTATTTTGACAGCTTGTTGGTATTTTGACAGCAAGACTACTCCAGGCAGGATAGAACTCAAAAAAGTGGGAGGAGAATTAATAAGAAACTGTTCATGTTAAAATTAGTTCAAAAGATGGAAGCATCTGAAAGAAGGAGAAAAAAACCCAGAACAACAACAAAGTAAGTGCTAGAGGGAGAGGAGAAAGATAAAGAAATCTGAAAATTTGCTTCCCAAAACAACTCATGATAGAAATTCTGGATGAGAGGTTTAAATAAGCCCTATAATCATCTCTTGAATATAAACAAAATTCTTGCCTTTGCCAGACTGATAGTATTTCATTGATGCAAGAAAACACTTTTGTAAGGAATTAAGAATTACTGATTTATGGACCTAAAGAAAACTGAGGCGATCTAGGTAGAATAGGTCTATTTTGACGTGGAAACCTAGGAGTTGTCTGTGAAGTCTTTGCTTGCATTTACAGACATTTACTCAAAGTTCCTGCAACTTTTCAGGCTACATTTAAAGTGAATTCTTTACACAGTGTAGTAAACTAGCACTGCACAGTGCTTTTGTATCACAACAGTGCTTCTAGCATTAACAAAGAGCCTGGCTACAGAGGAGCCCTGAATAACTTGGTAAAAAAAGCAAGATCACTGATTCACCCCAGTGGTCGTCAATAGGACCTAGATAAGGTGGCCCTGAGAAGCGCTAAAGGGAAGGAAAGAGAATTACCTATATGCAAAGATTGGAAAAGTTTTTACCATATTAAAAGGAAAATCATAAGCCTCCTTACTGATTGTGTTGAAGGTAAACCAAACATTGGCCGTTCCTCGTTTAACAGATAGTGTGGGCACTCATTCCTAAATATGAGTATCCTCTTGTTTCCAGACTGCTAATAGTGAAATATTTCCCAGCTGTTGCATGGACTCTAGGTTTCAAATGCAAGCCTGACAGAATATGTAGGCATGTGTAGCTACATGGATCTGTCACTTTTAGGTGGAGGAGTATGAGCCATTGAATTTCAGTGTCTGGGTTTGTAAATCCAAATCCCGGCTCTCCATCTTGTTCATGCACAAACACAGATGCATGGTGTGCATTATGTAGGCTAAACTACAGAAACCAATGTTAGCTTCTAAATCGAACTTCCATGTGGCAGAACAGTATCATGGAAGTACAGCAGAAGCTTATAATATTAATTATTTCCAACCCTGTTCTAAAACAAGTGTGGTGTTGCATTCTTTTTCATCTGTTAGGATCGAGGCAGTGCACTAGCCAGGGGCTGAAACATTCCTTGGGAGAAATCTGTGATTAAGGGTCTGGGCACATTTCTTCTCTGTATTTCTTACAGTCTTATATAATATAAAGTAGGGGACTTTTCCAGTTCTTGATTGATATGGGGATATGTTAAAGAAGTTGTTTTAGTTGATACTCACATTTGTTGTAAATACAACAACAAGTTGTTGTTGTATATATAATGTGAGTTGACTCACATTATTGTTGTAAATAATTGGATTGTTTCACGTAGCACATGAGCTTTGGTGAAGGTGATATGGCTGTTACTAGCCAGCACTGAAACGTGTTATTTTGTGGGGTTGGTTTATTTGGTTGCTTTTTTTTATAATGGCCAATATGGCTGGCATGGAATAAGTATAAAGAGTACATTTTTCCAGTTGGGTCCTTTGGCATCATTATTTCATTTTTTCCACATTGTCCTTCTTCAGAGAGTTTTTAACCTTTTTTTCAGAAAATAAGACGCAAGTGATTGCAGGAATACATTGTGACTTTTTTTTATAGGAAGCTTTGTAGTAAACAGAACTTAGATATTAGATACAACATGAAATATTATTAATATATATATTATAAAAATATAATATTTTTTAAAGGAACACAAATTAAGTTTTCCATTAACAAATACATCCATATTAAAAAGAGGTTACAGTGTTGCAGTAAATAATTTCTTTTGCATGGCATTAGGAACTTTGTGGTGGTGAAGTCAGTAATCTCAATCCCTCTCATAGTAATCCCTAAAAGCTCTAAGATCCCACTATATCTATTTTATTAAATAGATAAACCTTACATGAAATAGATCAGACATGAAGCTGAACGCTCTGCATATTCCTGGTACACATAGTGGCTGTATTGTGAGAAGTCTGACTCATAAAGGACGTCTTATGTAAAGCATACTATATAAAGTAGCTCTTCACCCTATGGCATGCATTCAGGACTTCAGAAAGTTCTGGAGATCTCCCGAAATTTGAATGTGTCACCATGTTTGAGTCTGCCTGTGCATGTAAACGTGCAATTTTATAAGCGCGTGTACACTGATCAGACCTCCTAGTGCAGTTGAAGAAGCAGCTAGTAAGGAAAGAGGAGCCTGCCTGTTGGAAAATTTGGCAAATACTGGCTTTTGCCAAAAATACCAGTGCAGCTTTAGTATCTGCACAGAGCAAGTAAGAATTTAGCCTGTGCATGAAAGATTTTTTGTACCGAACTCTCTGAAATGGAACAGGAGTCTCCCTCTGTGTGCTAGTACAAAACAGATAATCATTCTGTATATGATGATTAATAGTTATTAGTTATTTTATTTTATTTTTTTAAATTGCTAATGTGCTGAAATATGCCATAGGAATTACATTTCAGCCTGCAAGCACTTCTTGCTCAGCTCAGCTTTGCTTTATAGCTCACAGGCTCTCAGCCCATTAATCACAAGGTGACACTCCTAAGTGGTAAACCTGATGTTACATATTAATATTTATGGGTTTGCAATAGTGTACTCTTGCATTTGCTGGAAATGAGCAGTTCTGTCTATCAGTATGAGCTAACACCTCTTTAAAGCTGTAAACTGACAAGCAGCACACTGGTATTTTTTCTAATTATTTTACCAAGCTGATGACAACTAATGAAACTGAACTGTCTAGTGGTTGCACTAGTTGCTTTCAGTACCTGCTTTGGGGTTTTAGGAATTTTCTTTCTCACCATATATAGCATATAGAATACAAAATATAGATGTAGAATATAGCATACTTCTTGAATGCAGATTGGTTTACTAATCTTTAAAGAGTAACAACTGTAAGGTCAGCTCCAAATGTTCCTGGTTTCAGATACTCTTTTATTTAATCTAAAACATTTTCAGTGGAAGGTACAGGATCATTTGGAAATTAGGCCAATACCCAGATGTATGAATAAATACATATATAGAGTGTGTACATATATATAGTACTTCCAGAGTAATAGTACTTTTCAATATAATATTTCCGTATACTAGTACTTAGCATGTAGTTAGGTGTCAATCCTGCAAGAGTTTTGAAGAGAACTCTCTCCAAGTATACATGATAGGAATTATTTTGAACAGAGGTTTTTTTTGTGTTTGGTTTGGGTATTTTTAAAAGAAATTTTGCGTTTTAGGGAATGGCCTGTTTACCTATGGCTCTCTGCTATTTCTGTGGAAAATGGAACTGTTAGAAACTTTCCGCATCAAAATTTATTACACCATTTGACCTTGAAAAGCAACACTTTTTTTCAGTTGTCTGAGGATCTCCCACTCCCCTCGTACACATAATCCTTGAGACTCAATCTATAAGTCACATGGCTAGAGTGAACCACTTGTATATTGAAATAGTCTACATTGAGAATACTGGCTCAGCTCATGTTGGAGTTCATGGGTTTAGAGATTTTTGGTAACTCTTAAACTTTTCTAAAGCTAGCACTACATAAAGAAATCCCTGTGATCTTTCTTAGCCAAGCTGACATATTGTTTCTCTAGCTGAAAATAAACTGATTCAGTATGCTGAAACCAGATTCTAGGCTGTATGTTCTGTCAAGGCTACTTTTCTTTAAGTAGCTCTCCCAGTCCTTTGTCAAGTCTCAAAAAAAACCAATACAGTGCAGTAGATTGTAATGCATCTACTGATGTTAATTTGTACAAATGCTAAAAAGTGAAGTTGGAATACTCTCTATTGTTAACATCTAGTCACTGGTAGATTTTAAGTTCAGAGAAAATCTACACCATACTAGAAAGGCCTACTTGAAATTATCTCTGTGTGTCTATCTGTCTCTATGTATACCATTATAAATAAGATATATAATATGTATTCAGTTGTGTTTGTATACACAGACAGGTACATGTGTTTATATAGCCACATCTCAGGTCATGTTTTGACCATGTTCCCTCACTATTCTCTCTGGTTGAACCGTTAATTAGTGATCAAAAGCAAAATAATGAAAGTTTTTAATTAAAAATATTGTAGATTTGACAGTTGTGTTCTGTTTTAAGTTGTGTAATCATACATGCACAGCGTTTGTGGAAAACTGCATCATGTTACCTTAGGGTGCATACATATATTTAGACACAGATCCTTTTGCTGAATCTATTCTTGTGTGTTGACTCAATAAGCTCTGGTTAAATGTGACACTGCATGTCAGTTGTAATATTCAGGAAAAATAAGTTTCTGTGACAGCTATTTTACATGGCAAGCACAGTGTTCAGTACTGTATGAAAGAAAAGTAAGGAAGTACTACTGCAACAGCACCAACAGGGTAACTCAGTCTCCTTGATGTACTCACTTCCTGCCACCTTGGTTTTTATCATACTGCAATACACAGAAAAATGAGGCCTGCACTGTGTATGAAGTTTGCCCTTGAGGTATCCAGTCATTTGAGCTTTCACAAAGAACAAGCCTCTCTAAAACCAGAGTGGATTTATAAAGTATTTACTAAGCTTTAAAACCCAGCATAACAGGCATGATTAAATAGACACCAGTGACAAACAAACATTTCTGTAAGGAACAGCACAGCACATAACAATAATTGTTCACAAGTTTACTGTTTGTTGGTGTTGCTGCTGCTTTCAGGAGAACTGAAAATGTGCAGTATTTTTTATTTCAGAATTTGTTGGAGGACTAGAAGAGCCATGTTTATTGTTTGTTTTGGGAGTTGTGCTAATTTTATTACAAACCATTATTCCCTTTACTTCTAGTGGAACCCCAAATAAAAAGCCTCTTGTGAGCAATACAGTGTGTGTAGCACTATTGTGCTTCAGGTGTGGAGGCAGTGGTTCTTTCACTCTGTGTCAGCAGAGAGTTATGTTGCTTTTCAGCTATACCATAGTGGTGAGCAACTGGCCCATTTCACGGTCCCACAGTGATGTACAAACCATCTGGCAAACCTATGACCAAGTGTGTGCACTGTGTTTGCAGCAAGGTCTCTCCCCTGAAGGCTAGCAAGGACATCAGGGAAGCATCCCAGCTTCCCAGCTGAATTTGCTCCTGGAGCCCTAGCACAGTTGTCTACATGGATGATGTGGTAAATGCCTTGCCCAATATCAAGCCGCAAGTCAGAGTCAGGTCTGGAAATATCATTGAGGAACAATGGTTCTTTGTCCCATCACTACAGATTGCTACATACAAGTTACATTAATCCTTAGAAATGAAAATTAATACAGCAACTGTTACATAGTGGAGAAAAAAGGTAAAATACATTCTACTGCTGTTCCTTTGATGAGTGATAAGGAACATGATGTTTTGAATGGAGTGTTCTGGCCATCAGCAAAAAAGCAGCCTTTAAGCAATACGATTAAATACACTTGATAGAGTGGATACTATCTTTCTAAAGATATTTCTTTATTTTTACCTACAAAAGTAATTGAGACTGTAAAGCACCACCACAAATAGGAGACCAGCAGACAAATTTTACAGAAGGGCGTAGACAACATTGTCTAAAAGCACTGAAGAGGATCAGACATTGACCTACATTAGGCCATTTAGTCTCAGGTGTGCTGGAAGACCACTTTCTGGAAGTGGTCTTTCCAGAAAGGCCACTTTCTGGAAGAAGCACAGAGAAGGACTGGGAATGACATCTGTAAATCTCGTGTGCCTTTTCACCTCACTTTATCAACTTTATTGCCACAACAGTTCTATTGAAATATATCTATAGATGCAAGGTAATTGTAGCTTTGGTTTGCTTTTTCTGTTAAAGTATTGAAGTTTACTTTTCAGTGTTTAGGTGTAATTGGCCTGTGGTCAAGAGTTCTGACAAAGCACAACATGTTGGAAAGATTGCAGTGGAGAGAGTCACAGGACCAGTTGCAAAAGAGAGAACAGATGGGAGGCTACAGGCCAGGTGTAGAGCCTTACATATGCAGGCACCCAGCGTATCCCTCTTCATACTGTTATCCCTTCTTTCACTCCTGTGTGTTTTTATTTTTGACTTTGAGTGGATGCTGCATGTGGTTTTTTTTTAAACTGTAACCCTCATCCTTAGTAGAGACATCACAGCCTCTCCTTAGGGTAGGGTGGATTTGGAGAGACAAGAAGGGCTCTTGTTTTTGCAGGTCACATGAGGTCCTGCCTGGGGAGTCATATTTGAGCAGAGACTGTGATTTTCTTTCATTCTCACTGCTACCTGAACTCTCTACTGGGATAGGCATAAACTGTCTCAGTCCACTGAGTAATGTTGGTATATACGGCAATGCTTGCACTTGAAAATCAGTGTCATCTGGACATGGAATTGCAGGTTGAGCACCCCAGTAACAGTGCTTCTAGACAGGGGGGTTTTGTCTGAGTAGCCCACTCAGGGCTTGCTTTTTTGCAGCAATGGCTACGCAGTTTTAAGGCCAGCCTTAGAAAAATCAAGTAGACCATTGTTGTCTACTTCAAACACAGCTCTCCATCTCCGGGTTCTCCTTTACAGTGTTATACTAGTGTTTTGTGTGCTTTGGTAGTGACACATTTAGCTGTACAATATCTTCATTACTGACAGCCCCAGGAGAGATAGATACCTGCTTCCACCTTGTGCTGTGCTGGACTGTGTAGTCAGTGAACTGCAGGGGCAGTAGGAGATTATTCAATAACTCCAGGATCACTGTGGCTGCACTGGAAAGTAGAGCTACTACAGAGGTCCAAAGAGGTTTTTTTCTACAGAAAGTGTTTGTGTCAGGACATCCTTATCTCTTTTTCCTGTTTTTTCAACCACAGAACTAGGCTCAGAATTTGATTTGGCAGCCACTGAGCCACCATAATACAGCAGCATACGAACCTAGGCAAAGAACAGATATATCACTGTATCTGACTGATCTCTCTGCTTATACACAGCAAGCTCTGTAACCAGTCAGTCACACATAAGTTGTGACAGCACATCACAAACTTGGCAATTTGGAAGCCCGGAATACAAGGTAAAACATTCCATTTTTTTAGATGAAAACAACAGCCTTTTCCATTCCAACGTTTATATCTAATCCTCTTAATTCCCCCAAAACATTCTTTCTCAAGAAGACTTCTATATCTCCTGGTAGATAGAAGCCAAACTAGGAAGTAATGAAAACAAACCTTTCAATACAAATTTTATTTTGTATTTCATTGGATAATGAAATACATTGGATAATGAAATACATTGGAATGTTTATTTATTTTTCTGTAACATACTTTTGTTCTCTCAGGTCAGGATTGTTTAAAAATAAATTCTTTCTTATTATATCAAGTTTAATATACAAATCTGAAAACCACAGTCTTGAGATAAAGATTTAGGTTTGTGAATTGATACATAGTCATGAGAAGAATAGTATAGTTATGGTAAGACCATCACCTGTCTTTGACATGGAAATACATGGTTTAGTTAGAAGCTAGTGACATGGATAAGAGATATTTTTAAAGTAGCTTTAGAGGTTACAGTGGTTGTCTGTAGAATTTGAATTATTTAAATATTTGGACATGCCAGAAAACCCATCTCAGTTAGAGGCAATGGCTTTCATTTAGAGGCAGGTGACAGGACACTCTAGAGACAAGGTATTTTAAAGAGCTGTTGAAGAACATATGAATTTTGTATGTTTTGATGTTGAATTAAGCCATTAGTAGCCATAGAAATAGGGATACAGAGTTGAAATGTATAAAATGTCAGTTAAAATAAGTAAGTATAAGAATTAAGTGGATTTTCAAGCATTTTTTACTGTTGACAAAAGCTGTGGGGCACAAACAAAATGTGCTTATTCTCTCTAACATGAGACTATGGAAAATACTGAAAACTAGTTCTGTCAGTCTTATGGCCTCTTCTAAAATGTTAGTTAAAATAAATCAGTTGTCAGTTCAGAAATATGAAAGGAGATGCATAGAAAGACAAATTAGTAAATAAGGTTATACAACTTTATGTTGTTTTAACTTTCATGTTAGACTTGTTCTGTTTTCTGTCATGTGATGTGAATCTAATGGAGATCTGCTCATGGCATTGCAATATGGAACTATCAGGTATGTTAATGACATTGCATTTGATATGATAGTTCTCAGACTTTCTCTGATCACTGTACCTAAATGGTATTCAGATTTTTGTGGATCACTATTCAGCCCTAGCCTTAAACTTTAATTTAAAACTAATTAAATGAAAATAAAGTAGTAGTGTCTATGGAGCAGCTGAAGGCTGTTGAGCATGAACTTAGAGACCATCCACTAATCTGGAGACAGCAGTCTTGAAACTGCACTTGTGGGGCTTATCTGACATTTTTTTTTTTTCAATTTGTATATAACTGTCTGGGCTTAGCTATTTCCCACAGTGCCATTCACTGTCTGAAAATGTTGTTTCATTGTTGGTGGAGATCACAGTCTCCAAGTTGGACATGAAACAACACTTATCTGCTTAACAGGCAATTGCTGTTTTCTGGAGTGCCAGCATGCAGAATTTCAGAAAATGGCACTGTGCTGTAGCAGCCTGTGCAGTGAGTGACTCATAAAAGAACACATCATAGTCTTGGTCACTGAGACTGGCACAGAAGCCGGGCAGACCTTTGGTATTAGAAAATTCAGGTTCACACAGCAACTTTGAAACCATCCAGTGTTGTGATTATGCAGGGTGTATTGTTCTGGATCCCTGGTTTGCTAGGCCTGAAATGGCATTGGTTGTAATGATGGCCTAGGCTATCAATAAGGCAAATAGAACATACACTTGCAATGGCTTACTTTCTTCAAGAGAGGGTACAGCCTCAAATATTTCATATTTTTAGTGAACATAACAGATGGAAACGCCTAGTTCATCTACATACTTTGGTATGTATCTAATTCTAGAGTCTTGATAAAAATGAATTAATCTTTTAAATTTATATGAAGTAGGCCATAAACTCAGGAATTATTGCTGATCTTTCTGTTGTGAGAAAAAATATGCTTTTGCAGCACTGTAAATTCTGAAGTGATTTGGCCATATTCAAAATGTCCCCATGCCAGGAGTTCCCAGAGGCAGATCATAAGGGATAACTCTGAAGGCAGTCAAATTTAAACTGCAGTTTCCAGAATGCAAGCTATATACAATTTATCATCCCTCCATACCAGTTTTAATACATAAATTTCAAATTTTTTTTTTTTTTTAGTTGGGGTGGCAAGGCGTTGATCAGTTACATTTTGCAGAACTTGAAGAGCCCCAGGGACATGCAATTCAGCCACTAGTGAGGGTAGCAGTTAAAAGTAAATAAGCAAGTTCCAGCTTCCAGAGGTATGTGAATATTTATAGAATTACCCATCCTGCTTTGAGCAGGTGGAGGAATAAAATTAGTCCAAAGTGAAGAAGAAAGTAAAGGATTTTAAATACTCCTTCATAAGGCAAAGAAACAGTCTTTTGAGGAGAGACCTAGGGATGGATGTTCCTTGCATGCCAGTGCTTTCAGAAAACACGGGGCAGCATGTGAGAGAATGAAGGGATTCCTAATGACCACATAGTTTCTTCCTTTCAAAGGTACCATGATATTTCTGATGTAATTCTGGTGAAGCCATTTTTCATAAACATTTATTTAAATAAGCATAATCTCTTGAGAACCTGCTATGCAGGTTCTCAGGGACTCCATTTTAATCTTAAAACCTGTTACTCAGCAACTTCCGTCTCAAAGATCTGTTTTACTTGCCCTTCCTACAGGCATGCTATAATGAAAGACTTGAAAAAGCAATTGTATATTAATACTGTGTAGCTTTGGTTGGTAGATACCCACATGCCCCACTCTTTTCACATTTTGTGGGGCAAAGTAGACATAATTCAGTGAAAGCAACATTCAGAATCATAAAGCTGAGTCAAAAGCACGTCTTGTTCTTTCATATCACAATAGTAAGGTGAACAAAACTGTATTTTCTTAGTCTGCAAGTGTTTCCTTCTGAAAAATTGAGGTGAATCCATGCGATAATTTTTCTTCAAGTTACTCCTTAGTTTCAAGGGGTAAGCATGTATTCAAAGTGTTCTTATCTTCAGGTGTTCAGGTGATTAAAACCCCTCCTTTAACTGCTTCACCTTTAACTGCTGAAGGATATCCTAAGGTATTTTAAGTCCCTACATTTCACACGATGGGCTTTCTGATTCACTGGGATTTTTGCAGCTTCTTGTATGTACCTTTGCAACTTCCGTTTCTGTTCTTTACCTTAGGGAGAGGGAAAAGTGCTATCTGTTGCACTGAAGGCAGTACAAAGACTGAGAAACACAGAGTTGCTTCAGCACTTCCAAGATCCCTGTGCCAGACGGATTATTTACTATGTGCAATGTTTGTGACTCACAGCCACCCAACCAGTAATCAGGGAAGAGCACCAGTTCTGCCTGGCACCCAGGGTCAGCTGTGCCAAAGAGAGCAAGGTATGATAACCAGTGCTGGATTCCACAGTAGGGTTCTGGTCAGGATCTAAAACTTCAGTAGATGCTCCAGAACTGTCCAAAAACCAGCCTTCTCAGGGTGATGCCTGGGCAAGATCTGAGCCTTGAAGAGCGTGAAATCTGGGGGGAAGAGGCAGCGTTCCTGTTGCCAGTGGTCTTGTAAGTCATTGTGCAAATTTGTGAGAACATTCTACAAAAATTTAGTTAGAACTAGTGACTACCTTCTGTAATAGCAGGTACACAATCAGTCATTGGATATGTGCTAGGCAGAACGTAACTGTTTATAAAAGATTTCTTTTTCTATTCAGTGTGAAACACCTCTTGTCGTTGATCCCTTGCTAAAGTATCCATTTCTAGTTAGCTTTTTCAGGGAACAGAAAGCTTTGCTTAGGAGAATATCTTCTGTTCCCTTTAATTTGAATAAGTCAATGAATAGTTGTTAATATAAATCCCTAAGTAAAAAAAAAAAAAAGAAAGAAAGAAAAGAAATCAAGTGTGCTTAGAAATGCTTTATGGTTTGTGTTAGGGAAGGGGAGGGGAAGCCAAGGCGCTATGTTCTTCCTTTTAATTTCATACTAATTCCACTGAAACCACAGATGGAAATGGATTTGTAAATGGATGCAACTAAAAATCTGATTTATAGATATGCTCCTAAAAACATGAAGTAGGAAATGATCCCAAAGTTCTTTTTGTGCATTGAGGAAATCAGTTTAGACTGGCATAAGGTACAAGGGAATCAGGTCTTCTGTCTTTATTCTTATGTAGTCATGCCCTTGTTAAATTAAGTTTTGATGACGTTTAATGAGGTAGGACCTCTCTTTAGCTCCTTTCTGTCTTGCAGATAAGTAACAATAATTTAGAGAAAAAGTAACAGGACCACAACTTCAGGGAATCATGTGGAGCTGAAGTGCTTTCCAAGATGAAGTAATAAAATTCAGTCATACCCAACCAATGAACTGATTTGTAGAAGCCTTTAAGTACATTATATTGTGCCAGGAGCTGCAGTATGCTGATGGAGATAAACTGTCCATCATTCACAGAGAAAAGGAGAGGTCAGCCTAAACGCTTATTAAGATATATGCCTGATAATAAGATAAATGGCCTGATAGTGGGTGATTTTATGCCCAGAAATATTGATAGCTCATATGTATGCATTACAGGGGGCCGTCAGAAAAGTTCCTTGTTCTTTTATCAGCTCAATGGTTCTGTGAGTCAGGAAGGCATTGTTCAGCTTGCTCTTAAGGCAGGAGGTCAGACAGGATGACTCCAGAGCTCCCTTTCAGACTGAATGATTCTGTGATTCTGCCATCTCTGTAACTAAGGCTGATATTTGTGAAATTTTGGATGCTTTTACATTGTCCTAAAGAAGTAGGACTGTACTGTATGGAAGGAGGATATCAAGCATGTTGGACTCTCTTCTCTGATCCTTCATGACGTATCCTACTTTCCTAAGTGTAATGCAGTTTAGTTGCTGTCTGCATCACTTATTTTTAAACAATTTGCTGTAATTTAACCAATGAAATGTGGCTTCAAAAAATGAAGTCCTTTTTATTGTCATGTGTAATGCAGGCACAGGGAAGGAGGCTTGGATGTGATCAGAGGAAATGATGTACTATGAAAAGATACGAGTACAGTGTCATTCGCAGGTGTATGGCTATCTCTTTAAAAATTTTCCTTCTGCACTGGTAAATGCCTGTAATGAAGACATTCCATGCATCCAGATGTGCATCAAAAGGTAGTTCTAGCAAGATGAGAGAGAGTAAGGATTTTGCATAATGCTTTAGTGAAAATCTGTGTTCAGCTTCCCTGATAATTTGCTGAAGTCTAGGTATTTTTGAAACTAGGATTTAGAGTGTGGTTCAACTTCAGTATAAATACATACAAACAAATGCTATAGTTTTATTTGGGGGCTAGAAATAAACTACTTCTGTTAAAAAATGAAGCTAATTTTTATGCTAGATACATAAAATGTGCTCGTGCCTAGAGTAAGCATGAACAACTCAAAGTTGTCATTAACTTTTTAAATGTTATCATTTTAGGAGGTAAATTAAGACCTTCAAGTGTCATTTTGACCATGTGGTACTTTGCCAGCACAGTGATATATCAGTTTCCAGCTTCAATCTAGAACTCATGTATATAAGAAAAATTCGTGCAAAATTGTAAAACTTAACACCATTTCTTTTGAAAATCATATGTATTCTTACTAACAGTCCATGCATTCTCTCCATCAAGCTCACTGATTATGCTCGTAGCATAAAAGACTCTATGGGTCAGATTATATTCTGTATGATTTTGTTTTGTTTTGTTTTGTCATGTCCTGTATACATCTAAACATTTTTATTTTTCTCTGCTGTTTGTCTTCTTTTTCTTGAATGTTCAGGGTAGTAGCCACAGTTTCACCTAGGCGGCATAATTTTGAATTCTTCCTCTCCAGAAATCCTTAGTAAATGTGAGGACAAAACATACTGCTACCTGACATTTAATTTCTTTGAAACTTGCATTCGAATATGTTTAAGAAACAAATGTCAGGCCATTATTCCTTTCACGGAATCCTTATCTGATTGAAACTTGTAGATAAGTTCTCTTTTTGTTAAAGAATGAATTAAAGCAGATAGTTCCAGAGGAAACAGAAAGTAGTTGGAAAACGAACCTCCTGTTCTAATGATCCAAAGTACTGAAGCAACAAGAGATTCGGTGACATTTTCCCCAGATAGTTTGGGTTAAGTGGTGTTAAACAAAATCTTGTTTGTAGTTTCTCATTATGTTACCATGTTAAAAGCAAAAAAATGCCATCTAATGCTCTGAAGAATACAAAAATTGAGAAAAGCTGAAGCTGGGAATATTATGTAAGACAAAAATGGAATCAGGTTGAACCTTCCTTTCTTTCCTAGTTCCCCTTTTCTTCATTTCTTTGGCTGTTTGATTTCCTGATGTGCTGAAGCTAGAACATGGTCTGCCTCCTGTGCAAGTCTGAAATCAGAGCTGGTGTGTGGTTTCTTTCAGCCTGTCAAAGAGGCAGTATGATATATTCTATTCAACAATGCTGCTCAATACATCATATGACTGGCTGTCTTCTTTTTAACATACACTACAATAGAGACCTTTGTCCCTTGTGATTCACCAGGCATTATTCAGCTGTAAAAGGACTCATGTTCAGGAGCTGTTTCAGGAGGAATTCAACTAGTCCAGGGAGAGTGCAGAGAGAAGGTAAAATTCTAAACAAAACTAAGCAAAACCACCAAACAACAGCAACAACAAAACACAGCTCCCTATACGAACAAACAAAAACCACAAAGAAACAGAAACAGATGAAAATTTATTTTTATTTCATTATTACTTCAAAGATACTGAGCAGATGTTGCTTAAAAAATTACAGGTCTGAAGCTAATAACTAGAGTTGTAACTATGAAAGCCTTTATGGTCAAGAAGGCAGTATTTTGTTCGGTAACTATGCTTTTTTGATTCCTGAAAGTTTTTACAATTTATAGTACCAAAAAACTGAACTGGGGCTTGGACAATTTTTTTTTTTTTTTAAGTAACTGTAAACAAGAGCCAATAATGCTATGTTTAGCTCCTTCTGAATGTGGATTTGACATGGCAGCTTCTCTATATCAG
Source organism: Peucedramus taeniatus (assembly GCA_013400575.1). Lineage (NCBI taxonomy): Eukaryota > Metazoa > Chordata > Aves > Passeriformes > Fringillidae > Peucedramus > Peucedramus taeniatus. Next base: position 19,471 of record WBNO01020898.1, read on the forward strand.
AAGTAAAAAGGAATTAGTATCTGTAAGCCTACCAGAAGTTTCTGTAGAAGACAGAAGTCAAGCCAACAGTGCTGAATACACAGTTTAGGCACTTAAAAATGTATATTTAAGCCTCAAAGTCCTGTCAGTTACTGTATTTGTATTGCCAAGATTTAGCTAGACTCCATTGAAATCATGTATTGTATTGCTTCTAAGTGTCATCTATCTTCTGCCTATATGTCATTTTAACCTAGATTTCTGAGGAAAGCATTTTGGAAGACTTAAACAACGGAGTTAACCAGTTCTACACTGAATTTCTGAGCCATTAAGAAGCTTCATATAGATTAGTTAGAAAAC
>WBNO01020918.1:1490-14919 GCA_013400575.1 Peucedramus taeniatus
TCGGAGACAACATGCAAACTTATTATCTGATCTGAAAGTTTCAACCTTTTAAAAAGCTGGAATAAATCCTCATCTCAATTTTACCCTTTTTTACCCACCATTCTCTTCATTAAAGAAAAGATTCTGTATTTTCCAGCAAATAATTACTCCTTATGAGTAATCAAGTTATAGCTATGTGGATGTCAACATTAAAAGAAACACTGCAAACAAGTATGCAGATTCTCATCTTTTTATCTGGCAACCATGGTAAAGGCTCTCTTTTTGAACAAGAAGAGGCACTCAGGTTTCAGTTCAAAAAGAGCTCATCCATTTTCAGACGAAATGAAATCTAAGATTCTCACATGAAAACTGCAAGAATAAAGGCAAATTGAAAAATTCATGTTAAAAACACCAAAGCTTGCAGCTTTGGTATCCTATGATCTACTAAGATTGTCTTTAACAATGAATGGGGTTCTACAACTTGTCCTTGGTGCTTCCAGATTTGTCAACTACCACAGTAACACTAATAAGGTATCTGCTCATACTTTTTCTTTAAAACCTCTAGTGGTAATTAAAACAACTCCTGATTTACAGTCTAATTAAGAAGATAATGGGATAATAAAAGTTCTGTTTAAAAAGCTTAACATTTTCAGTCTGATCTCTCATGTTACTAACAGACTGGACTGCCAACTCTTATTATCGGCTCTTGCATACTTGTTTCTATAAGTTCCTTTCCTGGTGCAGAAGTAGCTGATTTTTTTTAACCTCCTGAAGCAAGAAAATAAATATAATTCAGAAGCTCAGTGGTAGGTCTGGTTCTGGTTTGTCATCTTTTAGTTTTCTTAAGAAGCAGGACTGAGTATTTTGCAGTGGATTAAGATACACAGTAGCAAATGACATCCAGTATTTTAACAGGAGAAGCTTTGTAAGTCATCTTTTAAAAAGACTTGCTCCCTTTTACTCTCCACTTTTTTTGTTTTTGTCTTCTTCCACTCTATCCACCACAGCTCTGGGACACTGCATGAGTATTCCAAGGTATCACTGGGTCAGTCAGCATACACTATAGACTTGTATAGACCTGTATGCTTTATGGAGTATCATCCTAAAGAGGAGGTGGCACCTGTAAAGCCTTTATTATAGTAACAGAAATAAGTTTTTGCGCTTACATATTTTCTTCAAAATCACATTAAAAAATCTCCTGGTTTTGCTCATTGCAGCAGGGGAATACAATCAGCCTCTTTGCAGTGTCATTAATTTAAACGCAGAAGAAGAATTTATGTCTACTCAACTAATTACATTAACCCATTACTCAACAAAGTGATCTCTGTGGACTCCTTACAGAAAATCATGCAGGGAAAATCCTAGAATATACCAGAAGAGAATTCCCAGTGGTTTCCTCTACAATTAATTCAATGCAGAATTAGCAAAATTGATTACTTATCAAGTCATGGCTCACCTTGCTGCACAAAGCCCAATTTTGACATTTTCAATTCAAATAATTCAGTATTTTCATTATTTCAGGTTTGTATTGGAAAAATAAGCTGAAATGGTCAGAGGTTCAGGATAAAATTTATGAAGCCAGAACAAGTAACAGAATCTAAGACAATGAAAGGTCACATTTTCAGAGCTAAAATTATTTTATCAAAAGCTATAACTGAATCTGACAGCCTACACACTACTTTAAAAATCATCACCTAAATTTAAAGTGATAAGCACATTAAAATAACAAACACAATTATAGTGGAAATTTGAGACAATTCAAAATTGCTTTCTGTAAGAGTCAGTTCTCCTATTCTGTCTTTCTCCTGCTTTGTCTGAAGGACAGAAACAATTAGAATTGTAGAGCTTTAATTTTCAAGTACAAGATTAATTCAGTGTGTTCTATCCCACAGCATCACGTTCTGGAGTATTTTCAGGTAGTATTATCAAAGTAATCTGCATTCTACTGATTTAACTCTGAAAGCAGCTGACGGGAGGTTCCATCAATATGTAAATTAAGTAGCAACACAAGCCTTCAACCAATAAAAAATTACAAGGACAAACCTCCAGAACCTACTCTCCTTATAGGACAAGGGACAAAAAACAAAACAAAACAAAACAAAACAAAACAAAACAAAAAAAAAACAAAACAAANAAACCACACACACACAAGAGTCATTATATATTTATTCTCTGCTATAACAATCTGTCTATCTTCAATGCAATGTAAAACCACTAAACAATAGCAGGCTATCTCTCAGCCCTCCCCAAGTGCTGTCCACAATTTGTCACACTGTAAGCCTACTGAAGTGGCAATTTTTCTTATGCAAATGCCTCATCACAATTATTGCCCAATTTCCAGTGAAATCTGAACTCACAAGCAAAATAAGTCCTCAGCAAGACATAACCTCAGTTAACACCACCACCACAGTCTAGCCATTAACTGTGATCTATGCCCACCTACAACAGAAAAAACAATTTTGAAAAACAAATATGTACTAACGATTTGCTATCACATACTGTGGAGATCAAATTTTATTCTAACTGACTTGCAGGCTTCTCCTAAGACCACAGAAGTGTTTTCCATGGATACAGTGGTCTGCACAAAGAACAATTTTTTACTGTCCACTCTTCACCTTCTCTTGAACATTTTGTCTGATCTGCTGCTTCAAGGAAAAAAACCCTGAAGGCAGGCTAACACAAGCACTGAGTCTATCTCCTTTTATACAAACAAAACACCATGTGCCGAAACCACTATTACAGATTAATGGGGGGCCAATTTTTTGTTGTTGGAGAGAAGACAGGGAGAAAGAAGGAAATATGTTTTCATTTTTTTTACAGCTCTTGAAAACCAAAATACACATATGAAATCTCAAACTCCATAACCACAAGCAAACAACTTATATTGCAAGCCTTTCTACTATCTGAAGAGGATTATCAGACTACTGTTGCCCTACACTTAAAGCATCACAGAGGCAGGCTGGTCAGACAGTTATTAAAGAACTTCTGATACAGTCATGTTCTTTGCAAAATAGCACACAGATTATTTTAAGTGTTACTACAGTTCAAGTGTTGCCACTAGGGAAAGCAGAAACACTTAGCTTCATTTCGTTCATTCAGCATGGTTTTGCTGAAAAAAAAAAAGTTTAAATTTTATCTCTAATATACTATGATAAGCATAGCTTAATCTTTTCTCACCATTTTCAACTCATGCTTCACTCATCTGAAAAAGCTCTGAAAAATTTTCTAAACATGGGTCTCTGCACTTTTTCTCCCCTTAGACCTATTTGGAGTTGTGAAGATGTCCATCTCCCATTTAAGCCTTTTATTTTATGGTACTGCTCTATTTCTAAGACTTAAATGTTTCAGTCAACATGAGGCATTATGGTAGAAAATAATTGTTGTGATCTGTTCATCTGTGTTGCTTAATGGAGTAAAAAGGAAAGTTGTATAGCAGTTTGGCAGCCTTGCTGGCTGTGAAATGTCATTAAGTAGGAGATGGCAAGTTTTAGCCACGCACCTCTGACTACTAAATTCACAAAACAAACAGAAGGTTTGCCATGGGAGGTAGAGAGAAACCAGGCAATATCCTCAAGTTGCTCTTCTAGTTAAACAGCGCGTGGTTACTAAAATTGCTATGGGAACATGGGAGTTCATCAGAAACACAATTTTAGATGTAAAATGTTCCTTAATCTTTTATATTACCACTACTACTATAAAAAAAGAAAGCAAAACCAAGGTGTAGAGTCTTACACTCATACAACAGAAAAAACTAAAATATAAGTCTGAAACAGTGTAATGATAAAATCTTTTATGCAACCTTAGTTGCTAAGCTGTAGTATTTGATTTAGGGAAGAAAGTCTCCACATGTGCCCTACAGTAATACCCTTCACTTGATTTTAACACACTCTCTAATTGCTACTGAAAAAAAAAAACCCAGACAACAGCAAAAAGATAAACAAGTGACAACTGTTTTCTTTTGAGTCAGTGCTGCATGCAATTATTCTGTTCAGTGGACTACTCCTATGATTTTGGACAGAAGTAACATTATATTCAGGTATCTCCATAGTGCACAACAATTCTGCTCCAACTTCCAACCATGTTTTATGATTCACTGATTATCAAACTGTATTACTTAAAAAAAAACCTTTAGGGAAAAAATACCCAGTAAACCAGAATTTGTATTACTGCCTGCCACATTATTCACAGTTCCACTAAATCACAATGTCCTGTTTACAGATATTAAAATCTGGGAAACAATGGCTTTTTCCTTCCAAACACCAATTTAAAAGTATTTTTCAGGACAAATATGGTATTCCTCAACAGACAGCTATAAAACCACCTCCACAAATATATTTAGAGTATGTACCATGCTCATAGTAACTGTTGCACTGAGTTCTGTGATTCCTGCAAAGCAGCTAAAATGTGGTCCAGAAATGAATATAAATCTCAATTATTAAAACCAATGTTCCAAATGCAGAATTCAGGTTACTTAGGTTACTTGGATTATAAAAACCTGGCCTCTTAAAATACAAATTAGGTATTCCAACCTAAATATAGAAGCAAGAAAGAGAAAGGTATTTCTTTTCCATGTAGCATGTTTCTTTCTGCTTGCTGCCATTTACCCTATTAGAACTGTCCTTTAAAGTGACATGGGCAAACAGGAGAGGTCATTTGAAATTTTTATGGCTTTTCCAAGGTCATGGGTATCATGGACATAATGTAATAAACTAGATCAGTTGGACTGATAAAGCACAAGGAATTAATTAATCCCTTGCTCATAAAAAAATTTAATCAAGAAAAAGTAAATAACATACAGAAGCTTTTTACTTTCAACAAGCAAGTTATCCATCAAATTAGGATGTCAAAAAAATTACTGGAATAATACATAACATATCCTGGTAAGAGTGTCTGTAATAAATTATTCAAATAATAATGAATATGTCTACAACTCAAAGACCTGAAAGACAGGACTTTTAGGTTAAATCTAGTCTTAATATTATGCCTAGTTTTCACTTTTGTCAGAAGTTACTGCAACTCACATGCCACAAGAAGCTGTAAAAAAGCTCCTGCTCTGAGGTAGGCACAAACAGCCTGTAAATGCCAATCTTAGGGAAAGCAAGGCAACACACCCCAGTGACTTTAAGATTTCTTCAGATAATCCCCTTCTATAAAACCTTACTTACAACAAATAGCCCTAGTGAGATACAAAAAGCAGAATGATAGTCTTTAAATCTCAAAAAGTTTCATTTACTGTTTTGACTATGCCATAAACATCATGACTGTCAAAATCCACTCCTTTACTCCCCACCACGTTGCTCTGCATGTCATATTTGCACTGCTAGAAATAAAACAAAGGAGTAAGCTGCAATAATACAGTCCAGAGCTACAAAATGGTTACAGGACAGGATTAAAGACAATAATTGTATGTGTGAATTTCTTATTTTAAGTGGCCATGTCTCAGACATACTTATTACGTCTGAGAATCTGACAGTGTAAGAATAGTTTAGAGTCCACTGTTACAAAAGACATCACAAATATCTTTGTTCCCTTCTGTTCACAAGAAGCAGAATTAAGATACCCTGCTTCCCAGGAGACAGTGCTTGGGTTCTATTCCTGAACTTACCACCAAAGCACATCATGACCTTTTGCTAATACTTTACCTCTGTGTGCGTTAGTCTGTTTCAGATTACAAAATTCAGGTTGGTTGTTCTGGTTTGTTTGGGGTTTTTTTAACTTTTAATCATTTACAAATAGGAATAATATAGAAAATTTAACGTTAGAATCTATGACTTTATATGAAAATACATTCTCAGAAAAAAGTTATTCTATTACTAATTCACAAGAGCATTAAGAGAGAAAAAAAATAATACCCCAAATCCTCCTTCACTGCAAAGGTTGTTTCATATGATAAAGAAAGAAAGAATTAATTTTGCATTTCCAAAACTTTTCCGAAGTCTAATTTCAGAATTTAATCAATAAAATAAACAAGACCCAAAGGGTTGTAGGGCACATATTTCAGTGTGTGATTTTTTTAACTTTAAATGTTAAAAAAAATTATTAAGATAAATAAGTGAGGAAGGCAACGGCTTTACTATTGCTACTATGTATTGTAACAAGCTCAACATACCTTTACCACCAGCAAGCACTGCATGCTAGGATGAGCACCTCCCACTGGCAGATTACCATGGTTAAAGAAAAAAAAAAAAATCAAGCAAAATCCTGCTTCCAAGCTTATCCTAATAATAATCAATATTTTTTATTTTATATTACGCTTTCTAAAAACTTTTTTGACTTATTAACTATAGCAATGTAACATTTTATTACCATCTTTCTGTTCCTTACAGTTTCTGAAAACTAAATGTGAATTCAGCCCAACAATTGGCTTGTTCATTTTTTGTTTTACAAACACCTTCAGTAGGTTTAAAAAGTGATCTTCCATACACCACCCAGCAATGCCACAGAAATGCAGCCATGCACTATTCCACAATCCCCAGCAAACTGCCCGGCTTCTCCGCCCTAACTCACCCCCCTCAAGCTGGTGGTGTTTGCAGTGGACTGAAAGAAGTGTTTTGGCTGCACCTCTAAGGGAAACTCCATTAGCACACTCCTGACACCTGAGCCGCTTGAGGAGGCACTGCGAACGCCCACAGGATGTGCTGGGAGTGCACAACTCACTGATGGCTCCAGAAGCCAGACGAGTTTGCCAAGCAGCCCCGAGCAGCAGTGCGGCACAGACGTGTGCTCGCCCCATGACACACGCCAGCTTGGGCACAGGTGTTCACTGCCTGTGCAGCTTGTCACACTCACGTACAGTCAAGATGCAATTTTAGCAGCCAGCATACTAAAATAAGGAACGTTGCTGTTCATTACTTGTGAAAAAGAGAGGCTTTTTTTGAAAAAAGCTACGCAGAATCCAAAACTTCCACAGCATTTCTAGAATTTTCTACAGAGCATTAGCATCATATTAAAATTAGCATCTAAAGAAAGCAGCGGAGAGAATTCAAGGCGTAACAGTAAACAGGTTAGAACACTGATATGAGGAAATATGAAAGAGCTGGACTAAAATCAATAACTGCCTTTAGCAGTAGTCTGAAGGAACATTTTCCAATTGTGCAAAAATCTGCTATTTTTAAGTACAACAAAAATGGATCATGGCTGCAAGGAATTTACAAATGCTTATCTTATTTACACACAAAGTAACAAGTTAAAACAAATGTACCACTAATTTCAGACCTTCCAAGGGAAATTAATCAAATAAGTTATCTATTACAACAATGTACTTTCTCCACACAGAACAGTACAGAGTTTAGAAAGGAATATGCAGCAAAATTAAGGTCAACATTTCAAATGCTGAAGCTTTTCAGGGATAAAAAATTAATTAATTTCAATATTTAACCTTCATGCCTTACTCACTGTAAAATGCAGAATCAGATTACAGGCTCATAGAAGAAATAGAAAAAAGTTTCCTTGAAATGCTACTCTGCTTATTGGTACTAAACAAATTTAAATCTCTACTATTACTCTAGTAAAAATAAAGTCCATAAACATAATGGGTCATAAGAGATCAGATCCAAGTCTCAAACTGTTTGTTTTTTAAACTAGAAGCCATACCCAGAGTAACTGCAACCACAAAAATATATACCCAAATGCTATTTTCACTTAACATTAAATATGTTAATACCACAGAATTTGCACTCTAGGCACAGAACAAGTATTGCCTTTGGTCCTTTATCCTGTAAATAGCTTTTACATAATTTTGGTGCTCATTCTTGTCAAACTGCTCCTTACTGTGCATTTTCCACATAAGCACTATAATGCCAGGCTGTGCTAACTATCATACTACTGATTAATGTTTGACATAGGTCTCAAGTCTACTAGGTTTTGAGCTACTTATTTGCCATTATCTAATAGAGATTGAGTGATTTTTTAATGAGAATCAATTTCATTGAAGAGCTCATCTGCAATGCTATAGTTGTTTTGTTTTGTGTTTTTTTTACATCTCCCATTAAGCAGCATTTCTAATGAAAATTCAGTTGGACATCTTAACATGAAACTCAAAATGGAATATGTGACCGACTGACTAGTACAGCATGGCTTTCAGAAAGAGTCAAAACAAATTAGGAACCTTCCACAAAAGGTTCGTCTTTGGAATCCAGGCACTCTATCTCACTTTTCTTGTTTAAGCAAAACAGAGCAGATTAAATACAAAATTAGAATTAATCTCTTCAGCATCTTTTTCAGGATTCTTTAGAAGAGTCTATTTACATTTTCATAAATGAAATCTCTGCATAACTGCAGAATAATTTACCTTGAAAATATGCCTCAGGAGGCCATCAGGCACAACCATCCCCAGATTTTCTGCTCAAAGCAGGGATACCTCTGCAAGTCCAAGTATTTTGCTTTACAGAGAATTTTCAACATATACCCCACAAATGTCTACTCACGTCGTAGCTGAGGACAGCACTTTCATTGTGTGAAAATTTCAAATTTCAAACTATTCAAAGTTTGAAACAATTTCTTCTAAACCATATTTAGCCACTTCCAGTGATGTTCTCAACTTTTTCCCCTCCTTGAAAATGTTACTTAAAGTATTAAAGGAATACACTGAAATCCTTTTGATAATAATCACTATAATCATAGATAAGAATCTCTTTATTTCAGTTGCAGTTGCCCTGATCACTGCAACCCTTTTTTGGCTTTTCTTGGGTACTTTTATAATTTCTTTTAATTTTTTTTTATCAGTGGATTTATTATGAGTAATATCCCTCCCATCCATTATTTCCTTAGCTCCCTTAGATACACACCAATTACTGGCTGCGAAAACAAAGTGGTAGGCTAATTCCTGCAGCTCAAGGAGGAGTTTGATTCTCAGCCATTAATTTCCTGCCTTGATCAATTTCATACATTTCACGTCACTCTTGATCCTTTAACCAAAGTATTTTGGCTTCATGTTATCTTAACTATTACTAATCCGCCCAATATTTACTCTAAATGTGGTCCACATTGACATTTCCTTAATTCCCTTTCTTCTTCCTCTCCTGCCTTCTCTTTCATAATGCATGCTGATTACAACCATATACACTTTTCTTTCTTATCACTGCTATTTCATACCTGTACCTTTTAGTTCTATGTACCTCACTTACATATCAAATTCTTCTTATTATATGCTTTGGCTTATGTTTAGACACAATGGAAAATTATTTTAAAACAGCTATTATTTTAAAGCAGCACAAAATATGTTCATCTCTAAAACTTTATACAGACAGCTCTTTTAATGTGAATTGTTTGGGGTAAAAATTATGTAATTTTAAGGTTGAGCACACGAACAACACTACTAATAGCAGAAAATGATCTAATCAAATAGCACTTCAGACAAACAAGGTAAAACATGATTACAAAAAAAAAAAAAAAATGGTGCTAAGCAATTTCCTGCTTTTTTAATTTGTGGGTATTTTTAAAATATTTAGTTTTCTCTCCATCTAACTGATTTCATTAGAAAGAAATGCCAATGCATTTCTTGTCAACTTTAACAAATTCCATGCAAGTAATTTATCTTTCCTGCCTCCAAAAAGAATAAGTTTTAATCATTCTAATCTTTGCATTACTAGCAATACTAAATGGATAAAAATACATATTTAAGAGCCTCACTTTTATCTACATCTATAAAGCAGAATGATAGTCTTCAAATGCCTATTAAAATGTGTAAGATGACTGCTATTTTGTGAAAAAGAAGTTTTAACAGTTAAAAACAGGGCACAGCTTAAAGTTGTATTTTCTTTGCTATGTCACACCCCTCTTCATGATAACAACTCACCTGCAAATCAGTATATTCCTTTCAGTGCCAGTACAATTTTTCTGTAGATCCCACCAGAAACATAGGACCTCATAATTTCTAAAAACCTTCAGGCCATCAGTTTTGGTTCATTTTCTAATTCATTTCAGGGCTCCATTTTGCAGCACAGCTTTACAAACAAACAGGCACAACTGTGAGAATGTGAATTTCATTCACCCGCTACAGAAAAAAAACCACACACTTGGGGGTTTGATGTATTTAGAGAGAGAATCAACACAATTCTCAACTGCCAGAAGGAGAAAGGGTTTTGGCTTTGTTTTTATTTCCAAGGTTTCTATCTACAATCACAGTTTGTTCTACTGCACTTATGCTAGCCTTTAAGGATACTTGACAACTGCTGACAAAGGTATCTACTTTCACACACAAAAAAATACCGCTAAAGTTAAGCATCATTAAAGATTAAAAACATCTCCAACATTCTAACAAGAATAGTCAAGGAAACTGAACCCCCCACAATAGGCTATTGTCCTCGATGCCTGTTCCAGAGGTAATCTTCTCCTCCTGGGTCTAAAATTTCCTGTCCCATTTTGAACTAGTTTCCAGGTGCCATGCAGGCCACACACAGAGGAAGAGAATTGAGAGCAACACAGATTTTACTGTCACGAGCACATATGCAGTCCCTTACTGTTGTATTGTGTTTTATATAATTTTTTTATAATTGTTCTGTACCTTGGTTTATCCCAGTTCTCCCCTATGTCAGTGGTTCTGCCCATCCTGCCTCCTCCCTCAACCCCTCCCTGTGTCCTGTCCGTCACTCAGCAGCCCATCCCTTCCCCCTAGAAACTTCTGTTAAGGGTGTCAAGTGAATGGTTCAGGAACTGGGGTTCCTCCCACAGGTTACCCCCATTGGTCTCCCCAGAGACCCATCTTCCCAGTGTCCATACCCCCATGTTTCCCCATTGGCTCCCTATCATTGTTCCCTCCCACTTTATAATACACCTGATAGCCCAGAGCTTGGTCTTCCAAGCGAGGTCATGCAGGGCTCAAGGTCCCGGCATTAATAAACCTGGACTGATCCCTCCATTCAGAGCCCACTCCTTTCTTCCCCCGCAGTCGTGTTCCTGCCTCACCCGCCAAGGCGAGAGCCTGAGCTGCCCTCCTGCCCCTCGGAGATCGGGAGAGGGGTCCCACAGCTGTGTGTGCACAGCCAGCCGGGACCCCCGAAGGGACTCACGGAGGGGCATTTACAACACCTTACTACTTTCATATATCAGGAAAAATCATTTTGGTCACCTCACCTATCTTTCTGCTAGTATGAGTATGTCCTATTTTATATATAGTATATTTTATATTTTATACTCCCTAGAAATCTTGGGGGTTTTTTATTTTCTGTAGAGCATTCACCCACCTGTGGGAATATCAGGCATCATCTTCTACATTATTTTATACACCAACTTCAGAAAGTGGAGAGAAGGCAGCTGATTCCCTGTACTAAGATTCAAGGCAGGAAGGAAGCAGCACTAAGCCCTCTTCTGCTCCAAGGTGCATTATTTCCAGCACCTGGACTATGTGCTACCCACAGTGACCAAGAGTGTGGTGTTTAATAACATCAAAGCCTGACCTTAACTCAGAATGCTCATAACGGCCTAGTGTCTGGGTAAAAATCCAGGAGTTCCATGAGAAACCATTGGCAGAAATGGAATGGTAATTTTTTTACAGTTTAGGTAGATTAAACTTAAAAGGCATTTTGTGGCACAAAATACAAGACACTCTTCTAGCCACAAAGGCTTTCTTCTCAACACTATTACATTCAGTAAGGATACTAGTACTCTTTAACAAAATAAAAAAAAAAAAAACAAACAAACACAAACCCAAATTCCCCTCACAAAAAAAAAGTTCTAAAAAACAAACAAGCAAAACACCAAAAAAACACTCACACAAGAAAACTCAAACCTGTAACTGAAGAGAGTATTCTACCAGAAACATAGGAATTAGATGCAAATAAGGAAAAATGATTCCATGTAAACAGGTACTTTTCTTAAAAAAAAACTTTGCTTCCCCAAAGCCAAAGAATAATTTAATTTTTCAAGCTCTGAGGTAATATGAAGATATAAACACATGTACAAATGCAATGGCAGGTTACTTTTGCACTTGTTCCAAACCTGTTGCTAGAACAGCACAATACTGGATGTTGTTTCCAGTGGTAATAATGTGCAGTCTTCATGACATTCACACTCACCCTACTCCTACAACATTTTCTGACAGAATTAAACATATCATTTTCACATAACTCTGCAAATGGGACCTGATTATCTGCATAGAAAGACACATACTAAAATAATAGCACTTTCTTTTTGACATGCAAAGCTATTTTTACAGTTTTATAGGTTGATCCATGTTTGTTCTACAGTTTTCATTTCCATCTCTATTAAAAAAAAAGAAAGAAGAAAAAGGGTAAAGAAAAAAGGCTAATGATGAAAGATAAAACAGAGGGAAGAACAGAATTCCCTTTTTTATTGCTATTTCCAGCATCTAAAACCACATCACCATAAAAAGCCAGCAGTCTGTCAAATTGGATTGGAATGTTTTGAAAACAAAATATTTTACTGCAAAGAAGTAAGGAGTTCAGAACAAGTATCCACTACCTGATGCCTCACTGCGATGCTTAAGTTACAGCACTGCACATCACATGCTCTGCATTGGCATATATGTTTCGTCTATCCATAAAGAACAGACATATTAGACACCTTTTTTGGGTAATTTTGGGGGTTTTTTTGAGTTTTTTTGTTGCCATATTCTTCTTCTGCCTTACTATTTCCACACTTCAAAAGATCTGCTGTTGGTCTGTGGCTCATCCTTGGAATGCAGCGGCTCAGATAAAAATGTTCTTCTCTTCTGAAAGCAACAAACACAACTTACTTATACATCATCCTAGGCAAGCATCACAGGCCTCAATGTCAAAGTCAAGGATGGTTTCAAGTGCTTTGTGACTTCCTGAAGGCCACAGAAGCATACAATCACAGTTTGAAATGGTAATGTGAATTTTAATGCAATTCCACTAAAAAAATTAAATTAAATTATGATTGACTTGAATTTTCAAGAGCTTTTCAGAACAACTGTTCACTGCTTGAGAACAAAGCACTGCATCATGCTGCATAACCCTTCTCAGAGTGCATCATCTTCCTCCACGATAATCAGTTTTATTTCAAAAAACTTCTTCAGGTTCAGCTGAACTTCAGGTAGCTCTCAATGAACACTACTTTCTTGCATTACTGTGGTCTTCACTGCCATTACTGCCTCCACCTCCCTACATCTGTTTCATGTACTTCTGCTCTGTGTTAAGCCATTTTCAAACATCACTGTGCTAGCTTACCTGAATCTGCCTGGCTACAGTACCCTTGGCAAATTAATTAATGCAAATTAATGCACTCCAACTCTTTGCTTCAGCAAAGTAGCTCTCCTGAAAAGGTTTACCTTTTCCTCCTGTATGATGTCTCAAATACATCCACACTTGGAAAGAAATCAAAGAAATCTAGTTCAATACTAAAACCTGGCTTTTCTTCATATCATCAATATTATTACCTACCCATTTTGGTCCTCACAAGAAAGACCTTTATTTTCACTAAACAGAATACAAATTCAGAAAGAGGACACTGTTCTGGTTTGAGAAAACGA
>WBNO01020977.1:0-12867 GCA_013400575.1 Peucedramus taeniatus
AGTAACTATTTAAAGTAAATCAGTTTTATATATGGAGTCACTTCAGAGTGTTTTGTTGTTGTTGGTGTGGCTTATTTCTTTAATCAGTGCAGTATTACATTATTTGATATAACAAAAATAAGCCAAAGATTTTTCTTCCAGAAACCAACTTCAGTATGCTTAGAGATACTTAAAGGGTTAGCCTTAGGCTTTTATGATGTAGAAGTAAAAATTAATAGCTAAGTGGTACCTTATACTTTGTCTAAAAAGCTAATTTAATTTTATGGCATGGGGTTTGCATCTGTTTTCTTTTTTCCAATGATATTTTACAAAGTTTTGTGCCACAGCTTTCAAAGTCACTTATATAACACAAAAAAGCACTTTAAAGACACGTAAAGAGCTATTGTGGCAAAAGAATAAAGAATTTCCTCATGTTCTCTAGTAAGTATCCTGTTAAGTATCCCGTATGTTATTGAGAGCTCCTTCATCATGGAGGGTGGTCCACTGGTAATGTACAAAAAAAGGATAGTGTACAAAAATTAAATTATTATTTGACCCCACATCATTATATGCCACATAACTAATTAAAGCACACTTTAACAATGTACTCTTAATGTGCCGTCTGTTACTTGCATGACTCACTCATCTTTCACAAAGAATAAGTGATTTGTATTAGATGAGAGTTGCTAAGGATGTTTTTGGGGCTAGCAATTGCTGTCATTGCTATGTTAAATCACAGGCCCTAGCCTGGGATAGAAAGAGACAGGCTTATCTTGAGCCAGGAAAACAGCACCACTGGACTGATAGCTCTGACTTAGGGCCTTGTTTAAAAAGTTATGACTCAGTGCAAGCAGCCAAGGATCCTTTGCCTTCCTCAGTTCCCTCCAAAGCAGCCATTAAGAGCCCTAATGTTCAGGTTGCGTGCCTCACTCTGATTATTTTTGGGAAGTTGATCACAGCAAGCCCTTTTTTTCCTAATAAGCATTCATCTTCATTTACTGGATGAAGGGAGCTCTTAGTGAAAGCTTTATACATGGTGCTGGATAATGGTAATTTCTGCCAAGATCTGTAACTGTGTGCATGGACTGTGAGCTTCTATTTTCTTTCTTTGAGTTGTAAACCAAAAAGCACATATCATAATAGCTCTCCCAGATAAAAGTACAAGCAAATTATAGATATAGTTAATAAATTGTGAGGGGATGAATCTCTTTGCAACTGGTGATGCTATAGCTATATCATGCAAGCTCATAGAATATATAAGAGGATCCTTATATACAACAATACCAAAATTTTAGAAACTATAGAAGATTAATTCCTTTTTTTTTTAATAAGTTTTTAATCTTTTCCTTATTACCTCGTTCTTACACTCAGACTTGTTCAGCAGCATGCGTGAGGATAATGCAGGGAGANGGAGAACTTTTGACACATTGCAAAAGTGACCTTTATTAACTTCTTTATGCTAAAGAACATAATTATTTAAAACTCTAGGAGAGCTCTTTGTTCCTGGGAGTTGTGAGAATGAGGTTTATTTTCCTCATGAAGTCTTAATTTCCAGTACAATAGTATTGTGAGATATCGGAATTTAATAGCTTTCTACCCTGGGACTGAATATTGGCTGCCTGAGCATTAAGACAGCATAATTTTGAGAGTAGAAAATCATAGATAAGAAGATAAATTTTCAGGGGGGTAAAAAAGTTTTTCTGAAGTTATTCAGTCCCTTCAGCCCCAAAGTGATATTTTAACAGACAGATGGCAAATGCAGCAGAGATAGACAATTGTTTAAGGTTAGTACACCACTTTGCACATATAATACAAGCTTATACCTATTTATTTGTGTGTGAGAATATGTAGCTATTCTAAAGCAAAAGAAAATGGATTGTCAGAGTGATTGTAGTGCTAAACACATAGAAGTTTATGAATTCAACACTGAAATTGTTTAACTCTGCCCCTTCAAATTATGAGCCACCAAGTGGTTCCTACACATTTAAATAACAGGATATGATATGTCAGAGAAAATGGTACTGTTTAAAGGGCAAAAATCTGAGGCATTAGGCATAGTAATACATACATGCCTGATTGTGAAAATATTAAAAAAAATATTTACACAAAAAATAAAATACCCAAGGCTACTGAAGCACTGCTGAAGCTATAATTGAAATTAATTAATGTTTCTAGCATGTAATTTACTAATAAAAATATTTTCTGTTTAATAGAAAGTAAACTCTCTGAGTACTGTCTTATGGACATTAAAAATACATAAACATGTGAAAAAATGACAATAAAATATAATCTCCTCCTCTCTCATCACCCACCTGCAAGCAAACAGACTCAGTCTAAAAACTTGAGTAGTCCAAACTGGTAAAAATATGAAAACAGTTTTTTCAGCATAGGGACAATAGCTAAAATTTTTAAAGGAAAATAAAAAAATCTTTGTTTCATTCTAAAGACATTTGTTTTGCTTATGTTTTTCCCCAACTCAGAATAAATCAGTGCTTTTATTTTTCTGCCTTCTATTTTCTTCTCCCTCTTTCCAATATTCTCCAAAATAATAGGCTCACAAGAGGAAATACAGAAAGGTTCTAATGAAAGGGGAAATTACCACTTTTAAAAGCGATTTTTCACTTCCATGTCTGTTGCACAGTTTATGTATTCTCTTATAAAAATAGAAGAAGGAGATAAGAAGCTTTCACAAGACATCTAATTATTTCCTCTAAAAAAACAACAACCAGTGAACCAAAGGTCCTTGTGAATTTGGACTGTCTGGAATACATAAATTCCTAGCCCCATGGTCAGAATAGACCTCCTTTTGCCCATCTTTAATGCCTTTATATTTTGCTCTTCTCTTTTGATTTTTACCATGGGTCTTTATCTTTCACTTTTCCCTGGAGGTGTCCATACTGATGTAATAAAGTGGATTAAGGGGGCATTTAAAGCATAACTTTCCAGAGGCTCTGCAAGGGGTCTCAGAACAACATGAGCTGGGTTCCTTTCAGGTAAAAGGAATTCTGGAAGATGCCCTAGCTTCAAAGGGATAGGCAGAGAAGGACATCAGCTCTGAGCATGCATATATTACTTGCATTAAGCCCTCAGTAACAGCTCTTGTACTCTACAGATTTGCTCCTACAGTGCTGTGTTTCTTGCTAAGCTATCCAAATGCAATCTCTTAAAAGAGGACAACAACACCTATCTAGGTGGTTAAATATCCTAAATTCAACTCTTCTCTCTTCTCAGCACTATAATTTAAAGTTGTCCTCTCAAGCAGAGAACAAAACTGGTGTTTGAGGCAGTCTTGGAGTTTTCACAGACCTCCCTCCCACCAGCATATTTCCCTTGACATAAAAATTGTGGGATGGTCGGCAGGTGTACAGTTCTTCCTGCTATGTGAGGACTATCTTGGTATCTTTTACTGTCTATCTAAAAAGTCCATGTTGGTTCACTGCAAAACTAGAGAAAAAACCTCAACCCAGTCCAGTTGCTAAGAGAAGATTGTGCCTTGTGCTGTGGTGTGCCCAACTGCTGTTGATATTTTATCTTTTAGCCAGGTAGATTCTGCTCTACTGCACTTCCATTATGAAAATGCAGAGGTTATGTTAACAGAAAGCAACCATAAACAAATATTCCAAAATGAATTTGTAGATTTTTTTAGTTGTATATCTATACATGTGTTTTGTCTCATTCACTGTTTTTTCCACTACATCTTTCAGAAAGCTGTAAGATCAAAAGACCAAACTGTTGCAAGCTTGTTGGAAAAGAACATATAATTTCTGGCCACAAGCCAGAATGTCAACTTCAGCAAAAACTGAGGGGAGGGGAAGAGAAAGAAGAAAGAAAATAGAAGACATTTTCATTAATTTTAGAAAGTCTCCTTTAGGAGGAGCCTATGATGGATAACAGGAAAAAACATACAGCAATAGCACCCAAGGAACAATAACATCTATAGAAGTTATGTGTACTGTATGGCAACAGGGACAGAAGTTAAAAAAAAGCTTCAGATCAGTGTTCAGTATGAAATAAGAAGGCAATCATGGTCACTTTTCAACGCGTTCTTGAAGTGGATACTGAGAAGTTTAGATGAATTGGAAGACATGACTTTGGATGATGGAGAGCCAAACTCCTCAGCCCACTGATAAGAACCTACAAGTGTCAGACATGCTTGACCCATGCTTGGTACTTTCATTACATTGGACATTGGTCAATTCAGACTCATAAATGCCAAGATGACAAAGCAGATGAAATTCAGTGAAGTAATAAATCGTTACAGTGTTGAAATGCAGCTGTGGTGAGGCTGTAAGCAAAGTCTTACATGTATTTAGCAACATCAAGTGCCAATGACTCCTCATGGACTGTGAGCAGCTGAATTGGATACAGTTGAAGGGAGCAGGAAGGCAGCTTTCTAAAAAATGAAAGAATGGAATTATTTGATTTAAAAGTCAATGTTTAGTACTGTTTACAACTGAAAAGAATGGCATAGGCAGTATCTACTGCTGAAAACTGAGAGGATAAAAAGCAAAAGACAAGCACATACAAGTGCAGCCAAGGTCAGCTTGAAGCAAGAATCAGGCATTAGTTAGATCAGAGTTTATTATGCAATATCAAAGTTGGGCTTAATTGAAGAAATTGTCCTCTATAAGAATGACCATTGAAACCGCACCCCAAAGACCTGACAGAAGATTAAAAGGTATAACTAATTTAGCAGATAAGTTGATGTGTATTTGAAACTCAGTAAGAAGATAACCCTGATTCTTGCTGTTTTTTTACTATTTTGGGGACACTGCAAGTACAGAACATTGCAAATTAGCAGATTCTAGCATTCTAACTGAGCTGCAATCCATTGTTACACTACACAGAGACTTATTTTTTGCAACATTATTCAGTAAGACACTGACCAGCAGATTCTTCCAGGCCCTTTGGTTCTTAGTTATTATGGAAAAACATCCTAATGTAGTTGGTTTAGACTTCAGCTCTTCTCTTTCTGAATTTTCTTCATGCCTGATTTCTTTGTCTGCTTTCCTGGTAGAAGTGTCATTGTTTACATCAACCACATTATGAACCGCTTGAGCAATCTTCAAAACGTGGCAGAACTGGTGTCTTCTGGAGCTCAGATCACAGAATGAGCAGGTTGTAGCATCAGATGTTGAAAGAGCTTACTAAGTTCTCAGATATTAGGTTGTTCAGTGGAAGGAGGTTGTCTTCCACCCCATCAAAAAGACATGGGTGGGTATATGCAAGTTTAGGGAACTCCCTGTGGGGTTCTGTTTTAACCTATTCTGATAACAATGCAGGAAAGAAATGAGCTACATAGTGTATATAACAGATGTTTAATTGCATCTGGGGAAACATTCATTATGAATATTATTCACACCGTACTTTACCTGTTCCTCTGGTGAACACCTGTGTGTTAGTAGTGCATGTGGTGGTAATGTGAGAAACTCTCACTACCAGCCTTTTAAATTTTACTATTCCCTCTTTTTTAAAATGTGCTAAATTAGATACAGAAACAAAGAAACACACCTAAATAAACAAAGGAACATAAGGAACATGAGCAATACCACACTGCCAGAAAGAGCAGGTGGAAATGTAAGTTTAAGGGCCATTAAAGCACTGTGAAATTTTTCAGTGTGTCACAATTACAGGAACACCTGGGTCAAATAAATTAGGACTAATCCATTGGGGGTGTTCTTTACAGTCTACTCTGGTCTCAGAATGGCTTGACCCTAACCTGTAATTCTGAACCAAAAGAGAAAAAATTACAAGGAAAAGCTTGCCACTTCAGGTGGCTGTTGTCTAGGTAATCCATTAATTTTTTAATAGAATACAAAGACGGCAGGGAGAGAGTAGAGATAAGGAAAGGTTTCCATGGGCCTTAAAGAGGAAATTTTATATATATATATATGTTTGGCTAGAGTGTGAAGCTCGATAAAGGCTCTATCTCTGATTTCTATCTAATTTCAATTATAATGAATGTATCCCTGATGTAACTCTAAAGGAAAGTTTGTATAGGAGAGCTAATTTATGAAAATTACTTAAAAACTGGATTAAGCTTCTTGATTTCCAAAGGCTTAGAAAGCATTCTGGTTAAAGAATGTATTTGGATCCTATGTTCCATAGGAACATCCATTACCTTTGCTCCTTGGAAAGGAAAATGAATCAGTAGATATAAACTATCCCAGAGGGCAGGGAAAGTTGAAGACTTCCTATACTATGTGTATATGTACCACATGTACCTCATACACTGGTCCCACCATCAGGAACATCATAACCTCCAATTTTCTTGCTGAGAATTTATGGACTAATTTGGGTTCCTTACCTTCCTTTTATCCTCCATGGCAGAGGATCAAACTTCCCTTGGACCTAAGAGAGAGTCAGAGAAAGGTCAGAAACTGTTTTCCACTCCTCAAAATTCTGCTGAAGATACTGTTTTCCTCTTTAGAAAAGTGATGATTAGTTAAGAGAACAGATAATCACCTTTGTACATTCTTTTTCCGCGTCAAGAGTTTTTGCCAAGAAATCTGTTGCGGGATAATTTTTCAAGGGCACAAGGCTTGATTTAATTAAAGGCTTAACAACAGTTAAAAAGCAACCCCAAATCTCACAGTGACTGTATATGTATTAAGTGTGCTCTAATATCCTACTGCATTAGGTAATAGGAGTTTCAACAACTATAGAATTAATATAATGACTATTATTCTAGGATGCACACACATTAATTTTACCTAAAACGATAATAAAATAATAAAAGCAAACCAGTTTCAAATCTGTGAATTCTGTGAAAGAGGAATCATATTAACAGCTAAGCAAGAAATGATGTTTTATTTGTTGAATGGTATACAAGTCTCAACAAACAAATAGATGAATGCCTGGAAACATGTTGAGCTTAATTTATAAAGTTTTAATATATCTAAGGAAATTCAAAGAACATAAATTCAACCTTTTTAATAACTATGCCAGCACTTAAAACAAAGGACCTTTTAAAACAAGAGTTTCTCCTTTTTTACAAGGGTTCTCCTCCCTGTTAGATTTAGGCAGCAATATGTCTGATTCTGAAAACAGATCATCTAAAATTTATTATCTTAATCTTCATGGAAGGAGTCCTAATAACACAAATAAACTGAATTGTAGTACTTCAAGATGTTGATAAATGGCAGTTAAAATGAAAGAAAGAGAAGACTGTACCAAGTGAAACAATATAATCATGTTCTTTACTTCAAGCTAAAAAACTGAGCTGTTCTCAGCAGGATGTGATTATTATCTCTTTAGAAAGACCAGAAAATTAGTTTCACTAAAATGTGGGCAAGGTCGAAAGATGACCCCTCACTTGAACAGAAGCAGAACCCAAATTCAAATAATCCTCATTTCAAAACAGAGTCCTTTGAAGACTGGTGTTTATGAAGGAATGGACAGTTGAGGATGATCTTAGGGATCACAAACAGAATCCATAAGAGATGTAAAGGGTACATCAGGAATCTAAGCTCTGCATTTATCTAATGTGAAGTCTTTCAGAAGTTCAGATAGTTACAGGCAGAAGTCCACCGGTTTTTACTGGAAATCTAAAGAAAGATCAAAGTCTTGATCTAAAAACTACCCATGTCATAAATCCTGTAGCTGTCTTAAATGTGGTGTTGCTAGGCTTTTCTTGCCAGTAGAAGGGAAATCTATTTAGATTTCTCAAGGATATTTGTCTAGATATTTGACATGGTTTCACATCAGTTTAAATTTTTATGCAGTGTTATAACTATAAAAATTTAGACAAATAATGCATTTAAGTATGTTCTGCATCTACAAGAAGTTAATCTGAACTAGAATACAAATGCTTGTAGAGTGCACAAGACCATACATTAGCTCTATTAGCTGTACTCTAAGGTTAAAAGAAAATATTTTCATGGCACAGAATTTTCATGTGACCCATATATAGAAGGTCTTGCAACATTAGAAATTGAAACATTGTTAGAATAATGAAATTCACATGAAAGAACAGTTTTACCTAAAATGGGATGTTAGTGCATTAGATCTGCTGTAATTTTCACAGAAATATTCTATTTCCAGAGAAGTGGCCACAGCACTAAGAATTCTGTTCCCTTTGGTGGTTGGTCAGTGCCCCTGGGCACTCCATGGCTCTTTGCTTTCAATGCTGCTCACCTGCTTTTCACAGCTGCACCCATTGGGGATGAGGCTCTGCCACAGCCCCACTCCCAATTGCCACAAACTACAGTGTTCCAGAAAGAAATCCATAAAGATAAATGAATTTGCATTGTTGTTTCTAACAGCTTTCCTTGTAGGGGTTGAATCTAGAAAGAAAAGGAAGTTCTGACTAACCTCACTCAGCAGCAGTGACATTTTCTTCAAGTCCCAATGTTAATAAATAGCAATCAAGGCCCTCTTGTTCAAAACATGCCTTTTGTTTTAGCTATGAACAGAGACACTAAGCTACCTGTGAGAGCTCAGGTACATGTCAGTTGTTTCCATTAATGGAAATAGAAACTTAGGGTTCTTAGAAAGACGTCAAAGATTCAGCCACTTAGAGCTGGAATTGCAGAACAAAACATCTTGATGTTCTGTTAACAGACAGCTTTTGGCAATAGCACATCCTTTGGTCTCAGTGTTTCCAGCAGGGACATTTCCACATTGACTGTGGTGGAATGGTCAGATGGCAAGAAAAAGACTAAGGCAAGAACAGAAAAGACAATACAGATTTCTATATCCAGTGGATTTAATCAGAAAACTGTCTTGCAAACTCAGGGACCAACTCTTTGGCTGCTCCTGATATCACCTTAGTGAGGCTCTAATAGCTCTGGGCAAACCATGCTGATTTACATCAGCTGACAGAACTTACCAGCACTTTTATTTCTTCAGATTGTGCAGACACAGAAGGTTCATGCTTTTCATTATGTTCACTGAGTATCTAATTCTAATGGTGGGAGAGAGGAAATCTGGAGAGGTTTTGACAAGGGCCAAATTAATTTTCTTTTTCTGCACAGAGTTCTATACCTATTTGGGCTGGCCAGACCAGATGAGATACCAGATGAAGCAGTCCTTTGTTGGATTGCTTGGTTACAAAAAGTATGAAGTGTGGAAACATAAGCAAATGAAGAAGTTCCATATGAAATATTGGTACAAGTCTCACCAAATTGAAAATCTCAAGAAATATGGACTGAATGTTTAATATCTGACTCTAAACAATTTGATCTTTTAATATCTTTTCAGTCATTTCAGCAAAAAACCTCTTATGACAGAAATGTCATAGGAGCTGTGTGCCCCCCATACACAACTGGAACACTTCAACACTTCTGAAAGATAGGATAAAGAATGAAAATGCAGAAGATGGGAGTTCAGTTTAAGGCCAAAGGGCCAACTTTATCATGGAAATAAGAGACTGAGGAGAGCATGTCAGGTAAGGTGCTGTTTAGTGTGAGGGACTGGGAGAGGAATCAGGGACTGAAGAGCAGTTTATAAGAGAAGTGAGGAAAGAAAGAGTGAGAGAAATTATAAGCCAAGTCATGTTAATAAAGGAAATTCATATAGGACCTGAAGAAAACACAGTTGTAGGAAGGAAGCTATGTTAATTTAAATTGGAAAGCCACAATGGTAACATTGTTATGTTTTGTCACAATCACCAAAAACCAGAGCAAACCAACATGACAGCACTGGACAGTGCGGTAGGAGTTGGTATATATTTTGCCTGCCTTGAAAAACAGTTTTTCTTGCCTAACCTACTGTGTTTTTAAAGAAAGCCATTCTGGGATTATTCTATAGTAAAGCACAGAGTATTTTCTTTTACTATAATGGCAATAAATAGTGCTTGAAAATGGGCCACAGTTTATTGATTATGAGTTTAAATCATTTTCTCGTTGTCAAATCAGGTGGCTTCTGGTAAATGCTGTGAAGACAGCTCTGAAGTCTGTCAAGTTATAACTGTTATATGATAAATGCACAGATGGAGTATGGTTGCTTACCCATTGTTTAATGGATAAAAAATGTTTTTACTCCCAGAAACTATTATAGTAATGAAAATTAATGGAAAATTGCAGATACTTAAACGTACCTGGACACTTAAAAGTGTCTGGATAAAGCAAAATGCTAACTAAACCAGATTCATGCTATGTATGCCTATATCTGTGAATTTATTTATTATTTTGGCAGTTTAGTTTGATATTTGCAAAGGCTGCAGTTTTAGTTTAAATGAGGGTTAAATGTTCCCGCAGCTCCTTTAGCCAGGTCTTTAGGTATGAAGTTATCTACAGGAATAAGTCATTGAAGTCATTGTAACTTTTAACTTCAAAGGGATAGGATGAGCAGGATGAAGAGAACTAAAGGGCTGTGTTCAGTCATAAAGGAGATTTTATCTCCTCTCCTGCTCCTCTTCCATTACACCATGGCCATCCCTAATCTATGGTTCCTAAACTATGCAGTAGCCCCTTGAAGGTAGTTGCAGGCACGAAGGAGCAGGAATGGAACCACTTTTCACCAAAGGAATTACACTGTCACTGCTTCTGAATGAAAAGCTGCAAAAATGAGAGTAACAATTTCTGTCCATGCTGGCTGTGGCAAGAGCGAGCAGACCTGAAACTCAGACAGAATGACTCATTCTTAACCACTAGGTAGTGAGTTTGGAGGAGTTAATCAAAACAAAAAGAGATTATGTAGGGAAATTTGGGGCATCCCAGCTCTGGAGGGTCTTTAGGTACAAGCCAAACAAACATTTTCAAAAATAGCACAGCTAGAGCTGATCATATCCTGGGGCAAGAGATAGACCAGATGACATTTCAAGTCCCCTTCCCAGTCTATTTTTCCTGTGGCTGTAGCTGCTCTGACTCCTCTTGTACAGACAGTATCTCTTGTAATACTGGCTATCAAGCAGTAATACCCAACATTCCATCACTGAAGAAGCTGATCATTCCTTATTCTAGTCAATGGAACAAGACTAGAAACTATTTTTCTGTTTCACCTCTATACAAGGATGTCACTAACAGCAGTAATTTCCAGCAGAATGTCATGTTTCTGCCAAGGGATGGGAGTGTGAGTCTCTACCTATTTCTTATATTGGTGTATTTTCACCCAGTCTTTTCCCTCCAAACTGAGACAGTAAAAACCCCAATAGATAGCTACAAATAATAATGTTTGTTCTGAAAGGCAGGCAATAAACCTTTAACAAACAATGTCACTGTAACCCCTAAATAGTAATTGTACTGCCTAAGGCATCTGATAAAGGATTCTAGTGTTCTTGCTATATTGTGTCAGGCAGATACATCAATCAAACTCCATAATGGCCTAAATTGGAAAATAGGGTAGTGGGAATAAACAGTTCTAAAAAGTGGTGAAACTTTGTGACAAGCAGCCTTAACAGACCAATCTTGATTCTAAACATAGAAGCAATTTTAGGGCTTCTCTGGAGGCAGAGGACAATTATTGCCTAAACAAATAAACTAGTGTCTCAGTACCTCAGGCATTCTCTAAAGTTAGTTTGAAAGAGTTTTGAGTTCAGAATAGTGAAGTTTCAGGGACATTGCATTGACTCATTAACTTTCATTGAACTGTATATGGACATCCTTTCAGATAATCCATATACTAAAGTGGAATAGAATGAGAAAACTGGAATGTGTTATGATTTTAGCACCAATTCTTCTGCCAAGAAAAATAACTAGATCTGAACTTAGATGAAATATATATGTCAGGCGCTGAATTTGACTCCAGATGAAGACTGCACACTTAAGTTCTTAGGTTCAATAAAAGACCTGAACTTCAGATTCTATTGGGAATGTTTATTTTAATCTGCATGGCAAAAATGGACTTATCTGTGCATTTGTATTCTATATTAATATATATATTGTGCTGAGGGCCTCTTTGCCTTGTAGGTGAACATGGAATCCAGAGCCTACAGGCTCATGCTTGCATTCATACTTGCACCATGTACTCAATGGAATTGTATGATGACAGAAGAAAAAGTTTCCCAAGAGCTTTTCCTCTATGGGAAGTGGTTATTCAGACTCTGAGAACAATTTTAAATGTCACAAGGATTTAGGTTTCTCTGAAATACCTTAGCCTCTGTTACAACTTGAAGTTGAATTTTTTGTGTGAAGTACTCACACCCTCTTCCAAGACTAACTGAAGAGATTTTCTGCAAGGATTAACCAAGATGCAAAATTTAAATTAACTGCTCATGTGACTATAATCTACATGGTCCTCCTGGCAGAATGATTTTAATAAAATATTTTAGCTAATGCATCATTTGTCATATGTTGCTTCATCATTCTGTAACATTCCATCTAAAGTGACTTTACTTCAAATGCAAAGCTACATCAGCATGTAATTTTGGAGCAATTGCAGTATTTTTTGTGCAGTATCACATTATTGAAGTGGTATGATTTGGTAATTTTCATTTGAGAACAACCTGGCTGATAAGCAGCTGTTCAGTTCTGATGTTGTTCTTTATCAGAAAAATTTAAAGAAGCTACCCTACTCACGGTATAACACCCTGCTGAAACACTTACATCTGCTTGAAGAGGTGCTGCCCAGTCACACTGAAGTACCATTCTCTATACTTATGGCATTAGGCTTTTTGTGCAGAAATATAAAATAGAGCCTGAAAAAAAAGGATTGTTATCTTCCCTCTCTACCAAATGAAGTTTGGGTAGGTTGAATTTTATTTATATTTAAATTTTTCTGATTTGTGGCTTGCTAATCCAAATGTGTTTGAATGGTGTTTTCTTGGAAGTTTTCTTCTTCCATCTTTATGTTCCTCCTGGTATCAGTACCATGAGCTCTATTTAGTTTTTTTAGTAATTTCCATTGTTTCTTCTTCTGTTCAGTAGAGATGTTTTCATGTCTTACTGTCATCGTGCCATTGCAGTATTTTGTAAGGAATGCAAGCTTCCTTTTTTTTTTTTTTTTTTT
>WBNO01020986.1:0-32894 GCA_013400575.1 Peucedramus taeniatus
ATTAGGATATTTTTGCAGGCAGTTTGTCTGATGCTGTAGTAATAAGGAAAATGCTTTATTGCCAGGCATTCCCAACTTTTAGAGGAAACCAAGAGGCTGCAAACCCCATCAGATACATTTAAGTGACCAAAGAAAAGCTTACAAAAGAGAATTACTCTGAGCAAGGAAGAATAGAGGAGAATATATGAGAATAGAGGATTCTGTAGGAATTGTTGTTACATCATTCATAACCATAATATTGAACAGTTTTACAAAGACCCAACTTCCAAGAAACTTGCTGGAAATGTAGTAAATTGAGAGTGCAGAATTAAAATACAGTCAGGGTTGATAAATCCCAATATGGGGCTGAGGGAAAGGGATTGCTGGATTACAGCTCTGGCTTTACAAAAACCAGATTTTTTTACATTACATGCATCAGCCTCTTGAGGCAAAGCTGCTGAAAGGAAGGAATAACTCATATTTGAAGTCATAACTGTTCTCATTATGACAAAATGCTGACATCATCCCAAAGTAAAGCAGTTATTCTTTCCCAGTTTTAAATCCATGGGTTTCTTGGCCTCAGCTTTGAAGCTCCCCTCCTATATTAGCTCTAACAACACACACCATTCATTAGCCTGCAAAAAATAATTTGGAATTTTAAAAAAATCTAAATTATTTCTGTACCCGTAACATTTTGTTTACCATGTAATTATGTTTTTATTAGTTTATTTCATTCAAGTTATCTGAAGCCTTTAACTGATCATTTTGGAGTCATCCCTAGACAGAGTTAATTGCTGCACAACAGTTCTGTTTGCTATTTCACACAGAGGCTCACATCCTGCCTTGTTTGGCTTCCCTTGTTTCTTTGGGTCTGGTAAAGTACCCACAAACATGGTTAACCCCAGGGTTGAAGTATTTAGTTCTGAGAAACTTTAATACAATCAATTATGTTTTGAGCATAGGGAAGCAGGCAAAGGGGGAAGTTTTAATTAGCATTAGTTAGCACAACAGTCCTGATGCACTGTTTGATTACATTTAGGCTAAAATTCCCTTGGTATTTTAAGTTTATTACAAAGATATTTGAGCTTTTTTGCATATTAACTATTTCAGTATAGTACTTCAATACAAGCTTTTAAAACTAATTTTGTTGGGTTTTCCATGAGAAAAGGAGGCAGTGAGAGACAGAAGCATCTCTTCTAAAGCCAGTAGATGCAAAACTATGATACTTTCATAAAAGAAAGCTAAAATTAATAAGTCTGTATTCCATGGACCAACTAGTTGGGGTTTTTTCAGCCAGGAGAAAGCACAATCCTGAAATAAAAGATATCAGCAAATCAGCTCTGATCTGTACTGAACAGAAGAAAACTCTTGTTCATTAGTGTTTAAAACAAAGACTAAAGCAAATCCCCAAAAAACAGAACTCAACACAAGACCTAAAAATCCTAAAATTCAACACCCTCCAAAATAAACTACCATGGCTAAAGCATTCCAGTGGACTAAAATTGGGTTTCTCCCAGCCCAAGAACTGTCCTCAGCACTCAGTTGCTGTCCTGCTCACCAATTACCTTTCTGATCAAAAAGGAATTCCATCCCATGCATTCAAAACATTTATTTACATTTATTTTATTTATATTCAAAGCATTCCTCTCACTCCTACCTAGACAAAAGGCTCAGATACCAAAAGTGAGCTGAGCAGATCAGACCTGCAGCTACAGATGCACCTTCCTGACTATTTCAACTTCTGTCAGGGACAAATCTGCAACCCAGGGAAAAGGAGAGCCCTGAGCACAGGGATGTGCTCTCTGCTGCACACCAGACCCAGTCATTGACACACTCATGATGTCACTGGGTTAATGCTGCCTCCAAATCCTCTGGATTTATAAATCTTATCTCCAT
Organism: Peucedramus taeniatus; assembly: GCA_013400575.1. NCBI lineage: Eukaryota > Metazoa > Chordata > Aves > Passeriformes > Fringillidae > Peucedramus > Peucedramus taeniatus. The sequence goes on from WBNO01020986.1 coordinate 1,876, forward strand.
TAGCTTGATTCCCAACAACCCCAAAATGCATAACAGTGAAACTCACAGCTCAGGCTTACAGGCAAGATTTGCTTTTACAGATCAAATTTCATCCACATTTATCTTAATTTCTGATCTAATTTGAAGGCAAACCCTTTCCAGTTCTAGCAACTAAATAAAACCCCAACACACTAAAGGGATTAATCCCTTCAACTTCCTCTTTTAAGCTCTTCTTACACCAAATGTTAGATCTAAATATATTTTACAAAGTAAACCATAAATTTTTACAAGCACAAGTGAACAGCCAGTACCTGCTATTTCAAGACATTAGAAGAATGGGTGGAAAGAAACACTAATAATGGAAGTAGAACACCATTCTTTGCCATGACTTGGGGATAGATTTGAGTTAAGACAAAAGAGATGAGGGACCTGGGCTTCCCAAGCCACCCCCTGACTACAGATCAGCCACACTCCATCCCCACTGGAAGGTCACTCCTGTCATAGAAAATGCAGCTGCACTGGAAAAGTGAGCAAAGCACAAAATGAAGGATTAGTGAACCTAAAACCTGCTCCTAAGTTATCATCTCCTTTTGTGTGTTCCACACATCCAGAGCTGCCAGTTTCCAAAGTCACTCCTCTGCTCACCCCTCTCCCCCTGCTCTGGGTTTGCTCACAGCCAGCATTCGGAAGCACAGCTGCAGCACCTGCCACCCATCCTTAGAAAACATTTTTGTACCTCCTTGCCACAGCTGCTCTCCACTGGATGAGCAAAGCTGGACCCTGGATATCGTGTACTACACTGAAATGTTTATTTTGATGCTATTGATAAAATGGGAAATCAGCTCCATCCCCCTCAGAGCCAGCCATTGATAAGGAAGGAGCTGAGATGAGAGTGACTGATTGAGCACACCAGGGATGCAGCAAAGAGTTAAAACCAGAACACAGCACCCTTTGAACTCCACTCCATATGGCTACTCCCACCACAGCAGATGGTGGAGCTATTTGTTTCCTCTTTACTCTTGATGTACTGTTTTCTGTCTTCTGATAAGAATCACTGTGGCTAAACAGCAAAACTGACAGCTGCCCATTGCTGCTGTCCTTTCCTCACAGCTTGCTATCTTCAAGCTCAAGAACACTGCTGAAAGAGGAGATTGCTCATATGCTGCAGGCTTCCCAATGGCTGTTTTCCTGTTTTCCTGCTTCCCACTCCTCCACAGAGCACAGCTTTGCTTGGCTGAATAATCTCACTGCTTGGGAAGCAGGAGCAGGAGGCTCCAGAGGAGACAAGGGCTTGCTTACAGGCCACAAGCACTGGATAAAAGTAAATTGTTGTTGTGCAACATCTCCTTACAACCCCCAGTTAGAAGTCTCAAATTATGGCATATTTTATCTTGGGTGTCTTTACAAAAACAACATCAAAACCTACATAAGATGCTTAAGTTAACCCAGTTCAATTTTATACCTTCAGACAAAGTTATGGCTTTCCAAATAATTTAGTTCCAGCTCAACTGTGTGCCCTAGGAAAGGCTTTGTACTATTCCAGTCCCTGCCTAACTCCTCCTCCTTAAGGATGAGGTTCATATTTAATTCAAGTATTTCTCAGTCACTTCCTTCTCCACCTCAGAAATGACATTTTGGCTGCCAAACATCCCAGGAGCATGGCAGTGAGCAAGAGCTGTGATCAATTCCCAACCTGTACCCAGATAATGGATACAGGCATATTTCATTCAGCTCACAGAACAGAGAGGTCTTCACTACATTTTCCTTATGATTTATTGTATAAAACAGAGATGAGCCTAGAAAGTGCAGCAAAGCCCCACAATCATTTATATAAGATAATGACAACAACGTGCATCAATTTACAATGGAAAAAGACATTTCTGGGGATTATTTCAGCCACTATTGAATGAAGTCATTAGCTTTCATTTCTTGGTACAGCCGACTGAAAAATGACCCAAATGCCAACATCAAACTGAAACAAGAATTATGTACTGCTAAATTATAAAACAATTTCTTTAATACAGAAAAATCAATTCTATAGGCAAGGTGGAAATGCCTATTTGGCAAGAATTAAGTATTATTCATTCTTTTTGATATTTCCCAGGAGAGTTTAAACTTATATATTTATTTGAATTTGTGTAATTCAGCCTCCAGACACGTGACCACTACAGCAGGGGCTACACACAGCTTGGTACTTGCTCAGCTGGGTCTTTTCTCCCTAGAAGTAATACTGAGGTAACTTCAAGGATTCACCCCACAAATCCCAAGATCCTGGGCTGATGCTCACTCAAGCACTTCAAACAGTGAGTTTCACACGGTATCAGTGGGAGATTTTCTATCCATGACTGCTTTTAGAGTTGCAGCAGTTTCACTGTGAAATTCAACCTTTCAGAGAGACTTTTCCCCAGCTGTAACCTGCACTCCCAGCTGCTCATTGTCCCAACACCAGGCTCCTCAAGGACAAGTCAAGTGTGCTGTAACAACATAAAAGCTTCTGGTATCAACTGGACTCTAAAACATGCACTCACAAATATAAATTTGCAGATTAGGTTTGCTTGAACCATTTCTAGCACTGAGGAAGATGTGCTGGAAATTCCACTGTTCTCTTACAGGTATTTTCTCTTCTTTTAGACCTTACTAAACCACTTCAAGGACCCAGGTCCCTTATTTTGGCAGTTGTGCTTGGACAACTCTTACAACTTCCACTGCCAGCTCATGTCGTTTATAATGTATGAATTTTTATATTCTTATATTATATATTTATATAACATATATATTACATATATTTATATATTTATATATATATATATTTATTAGGGGTTAGTCCCTAAGTTGATCACTAGACTTGTGCTATGTCTGAACAGGAAATTCCTTTTTCTCAGCACTTACATTTCACCTAAGGAAGAATAAATAAAGTGTAGCATTTGCTGTAGGACCTCAGAATTCTGCATGCTGATGGCCACTAAACACTGCAGAACCTTCTGCTGCTGTTCTGGGCTGAATCCACTATTTCTGTATTACAGCAATATGGGCCATGAGCATAATCCCATTTTTGACCCTGTGTTAACATCCTCCACAATGCCCTGTGTTTGTCCAGGCTGGCCAGCCTGGCACTTTAACCAGTCAAACCCGACACCCTGCTTTGGTTTTCAACCCATTTGGCACATCAAATGTGAGTATTATGGGCCAGCATGGACAGTGCGTGCTCATGCAGCTGGATTCAAAGCATCTGCAATTCCTGCAGAGGCACAAGGTCTGCTGAAGGATCAGTCATTGCCAGAATTTCTCCAGGTACTTATTCTGTGCAATGCACACTGTCACTGGAAGGTTGTGTTTCCCTGGCAACTATCAAACACATTGCTAATGTCCCTGGAGGATTTCTAGCCAATAATGATTTCATTCCTTTCAAGCTCATATTTTAAACTAACTTTTTGGTTAGCTTCATCCTACCCCCAGTTTGTGTATTTAATTTATTATTGTCAGCTAGCTGAACATTTTTGGGAAGTTTTAACCTTAGTTCTCTGTAGACATTCAGAGCAGCACCTCTGAAGAAATCAGAGATCTCAGTGAGAAATAAAAACACACAAGGGACCTATTCCTTCCTTCACAGAAATCTAGAACCAAACTGAATTAAAGTGAATACTGAAATCACATGGCAAACACCAACTTCCATTTATGTGGTTTTTTCCTCAGGTAAGTCCTACATGGAGAACATCTGTAGCAAATCCAGTTTAATTACAGAGATAAGGATAGTGACTGAAAACACAAAAATAAGATGATAAAAAACCGCTGTAAATTGAGCTGGCCCCAAGATAATGTTGTTTTGGTTTTGAGGGTTTTGTTGTTTTGGTTTTGAGGTTTTTTTGGTTGGTAGTTATTTTTATTTTGCTTCTCTTATCATACTGTCCACAAAAAATGTGACTCTGGGACTAGTACAATCTGCCCTGTGGTTCTTAAAATCAAAGTATCATAAATGTGCACATACCATTATGGAATATTAAGAAATATTGGGGGGGGACACATACTAAATTTAGAACAATATGATTCCCTTCAAGGGATTTTCTTTAATAAGAGAATTTATGGTATCTAAAACCACTAGAAGGCAGCCCAGTTATTTTCTTTGGAGCTGGTATTTGTCCTCACAACTAAAGCTTTGCTGTGGAAGAATCTCAGCCAGAAAATAGTTTATGGGAAAAGGAAGTCAATTGGTTTTGTAAGCTGTAAAGGTCAAAATACTTCTGTGAAATATTCCCTTTGGAAAGCTTGGAAGAAACCTTTTCCTCCAAAATTTTCTGACAGCTGGCAAAGCAGGAAGACATATGCTTTTTTGTATTGCCTAAATAAAAGTGACTGATCTGACTTATTAACACTGATGCTCTCATGATGCAAAAAAGAGTTTCCATCAATTTTATGCTGTTCTTAATATTCATTAGCAATATCTGCTTTTAGATGAGCAATATTTATCCTAAACATCTGTTTGCAGGATCAGTTAGAGGATTTACAAGATACACTTCCAAATTTATTAGCTTTCATGGAAAGTATTTTTCAGTCTATTGAAAATGATTAACTGAAGCTTTCAAGGCTACAGAAATAAAAACAAGCACTAAGGTCTGATAAAAGTCATGCTTGTAATTATCTGATTCATAAACCAGAGAGGTTCAGCTTCTTCTATTTTGAAAAAGCATTTCAGAGTTTTCTTTTCCATACACTTTTAAAACCAGGGAAGAGACTATCCTATAGCTTGAAAATGGAATAGTAAATTCATTATAGTAGATAAAATACTAATTAAAAAAACCCTAAGTAAATGACACAGACATAAAAACAAGAGCCTAGTAAAAATTCTTACTAAAACCTCACACAGCTTCCAGAATAGGCAAGACACCACAATTGCTCATGCAAAACCAGGCTGGGAGAGTGGGACTTGCTCAGCCTGGAGAAGAAAATGCCCAGGGAAACCTTGGAGCCTCTTCCAGTGCCTTAAGGGGCTTAAAGAGAGGCACAGGCACATAGTGACAGGACAAGGGGCAGCGAGTTCAAACTGAAAAAGGGCAGGTTTAGGTCAGAGATTAGAAGGAAATTCACTCTGAGGACAGTGAGGTCCTAGCACAGGGTGCCCAGAGAAATTATGGGTGCCCCTGGATCCCTGGCAGTGCCCAAGGCCAGGCTGGGCAGGGCTGGGAGCAGCCTGGGACAGTGGAAGGTGTCCCTGCCATGGCAGGGGAGTGGGACAAGATCATCTCTAACATCCCTCCCAACCCAAACCTTTCTGTGATTTTATGAGAAAAGGAACAAACAAGAAAATCAGCAATTAACTGGGAATATCTTAAGAGTGAGTCTATTAAACCCCACTCAGACTCTCTATAAAATAATCTAGGATCTCCAGATCTTTCCATATATCCACTAAGCCTCCCTGTTCTGGACAGCAGCAGAAGAGCAGCACAATTCCAGCAGCACCAGTGAATCTGGTTTTTGTTTAGTTCTCACTCATGGACACAAGAACAGCCAAGCACTGTGGGCATGCTGACCCTGAGCAGTGTCCCAAAGGGAGGCACACGTGCAAGGGTGCTGCCATGGAGGGCAGAAAGGTGTTCAGGAGCTCAGGGAGGGCAGAAAGGGTGTTCAGGAGCTCAGGGAGGGCAGAAAGGGTGCTCAGGAGCTCAGGGAGGGCAGAAAGGATGTTCAGGAACTCATCTCCATCACACTCCTTTCTGCAGCCACCTTTACTCCTTGCTGAGCACAGGCCAGACTTGCAGAGTCCCAAGGAAAGGCACTGGGAGACACATTTTAACCAAAACTCACAGGCTCCCTCTCAACACTCACAGAAAGCACTAACATTTTGTGCTCATGAAGCCTGCTTGGCTTAAAATATACAGTAAGCAGGAACTGAAATGTTATTAATGGCTTCAAAAATAGAAGCTGTTTGATAGCCATGCTATTTGTGCTCCTCACACAGACTGCCCCACTTTCTCCCTGCTCCATACCATCACTCTCATACAGCATTCTCACTTACATGCTTAAGTACACAATGTTTTTCCCCTCCCAGGGAGTTTTTCTAGTTCTTTAATACAATCCAGCTGTCTAACACTGGGATACTCTCCTCATAATGAAGCAGCACAACAGCAAAGACTTCCAAACTTACACAGTAAACTAACACTGCCATGCAATACAGGCTTTGTCCAGTTCACCTTAACCAAGGTGCAACCTTCCCTTTCCTTGTCAGCAGGCTCAGTGCTGAGCACACACACTGCAATGTAAATGAGAAGATTTCACTTTTGATACACTCCAACAATCCTTAGAAATACTATAGGTAACCACGAGCAAGCCCAGCAGAATTACCATAGAAGTTCCATAATAGGAAATAAAATAAAAGCTCCCCAGCACAATGGAGCTGCTGGTTCACCACCAGCCAGATTGCCCTTCTAGTTCAGGGGAACACAACAAATTATTCTCTGCTTCTCCTCCTTATTAAAACAAGTTTTTATCAGTATTACAGCACCCCTAGATGAAGTCAAATGACAGGGGTTTGTTTGGTTTTACTTTACCCAATACATCTAAACAAACTGATGAATAGATCATGCTATGGCTTTCTTCCAAATGTGAAATATTGCAGCCCAGTGTTTTTCCATCACACCAGACATGACATCCTCCTTTGCTGAAGCCTCCCTGAGAGCCACCATGACTTGCAAATGTTGTAGAATTAGCTTAGAGACTTTCAAGGCAGTGCTGGTCAGCCCAGCATCAGGGACTTCAGCATCTGAGTTCTGGAATCTCCTGCTCTGCTTTCTACTCTGCACAGATCCCCCAACCAACCAGTTCTGGGCTTTGCTTCTCAAATTACTCCAATAACCACCTATGGGAGAATTAAGAGCCAAGCCAAGAGATAGAAAAGGGATAATGATAGAACAAAAGGATAAAAGGAAAGCATTGAGGAAAATCAAGACAAAATACAGTGATTTAACCCACATTATAATGTGATATCTGAAGTATAAAATCCTTAAGAAAAATTCCTCAGGACAGAAAGGCAGTTGAGGCTGCTGGTCTTTGAATTGTAATGTGCCAAGACAGCTCTTTAATCTCTCAGCCTATCTATAGAAACATTCTGCAGTTCTACAGAGCTAAGCTATTTTTTCCTTTCCTCTCACTGTTCTTCCCATGCTATCTAATGCTAATGTGTAAAGCAAGTAATTGACTTTCAGCAAAAATCCTGTTTTTCAGTTATTCTGATTCCCTGCCTGCCCTTTCCAGGGATCTCAGCAGGGTTTGTCAGTGCAGGGTCAAACACTCTGCACCATCCTGCCCCTGTCCCTGGAGGCCTCCAAAAGCAGAGGAAAGCACAAGAATGATTTCAGCTGGATTTTCACACAAGCCAACTGCAGCCAATGTTTTGTGTCTGAACAGATGCTGCCCCAGCCTCAACAAAACCTGTGTTAGAAAATGCAGTGTGTTATAGAAATGGATCTATTCACTGATGAACCAAATTCTGCATGAAGTGCTATTTAATGCAGGTAATCAGGCAAGAGTTACAGTAAACTGGAAAAACCTCATAAATTCACAGTGAAGGGAAATTACTGTACTAATAATTTGCCTAAAAAGAAGGAAAGAAAAGCCTTGAAATTACTTGATACTACTAAGTTCATACAGCAACTCATTCACTTACTAGAACTGATCTGGCCAATGCAATTCCTATTTTCTGGCCCTTCCCTGTGAACAGAATGTGAACACAATTCCAGCTCAAGCCCCCATGGTCTTTAGTTCTTTTATATTGTTTTGGTGTTCTTTGGTATTAAATTCTGAACATTTCTGTGAAAACCCAGGAGAAGCTCAATCCTTCAGAATCTCAGCAGACTGCATTTACACTGGAGATGTGCTTGTTGGTACCAAACAGAGGAGTTACAGTCCCTAAAGCTGTAAAATTGGCATTTTCCTTACAGACACATCTCATGCTTATTTGGAGATACAAAGTCTTGCTCCAAACCATGCAATTTTAAGTAAACAAATAAGCACAAAATTATTGTGTCCAATTATGTCTTCCCTCTCCTCTGAATGCCTTTATTTAAAAGGAAAGCAAAACCAGGTCTTGTTATTTAGCACCAAGTGCACTTTGCTAAACTTTAGTAACCAAATCTGTCAGAGAGAAGATGGATCATTATATGCAAAATTACACAGCTCATCACTCATCTGCAGACTCAAAATGGAAGGGAGGGGCAGGAATTTCCATCACCTAAGTCACTTCAAAGCAGTCCCCAGCATCATTTTCAAACCCAAACTACACCATACCTCCAATAATGTTATAATATGACTTATTCCTTGCCTCAGCAGTGACACAAACATCAGTTAAAACACATTCCCAGCAGCCAAGGTTTTTTTCAGGTTGGAAAGCATTTAGAATTCACATGCCTACATTATCCTTTCCTTCTATTAATTACTGTCCTATTTCCAAGATCTTATTTCCACAAATATCTTCATGCACCTTGCTGACTTCCCCCCCATTTCCATCTTCCTTACTGATGGCACATCTAGGAATTCATGCATAGAGCTTGTCATCCAGATGATGACAGAATCATTTCTTCCAAAATAAACATAAGAACTCTGCCTTCTAAGGTTATTACTTTTATTGGTTCTTATTTCAAAGAAAACAAGGAGAAAAGGGGAATTCAAAAAAAATTCACCATTGTGCTGGTGAGAACTGCAGCAGTAAAATGCACTGAGTAAAAAGCAAATGGAGACAGGAGGATATTTAAAAAGAGGTACCTGTACAGCAAGTATTTATTAAAACATCAACCCTTTTTGAGAGGGTCATTAGGGGAAGGGAGTATGTTTCCTATATTCCTATATATGGCCTTAAAGATCAAGCTTAGGAAAAGGAATCTTTTTCATGAAAAACTGCAAGGAGTTTAAAATATATCCACACAAAAGAATTTATAATCAGGTAATTCCTCCTTATAAACAGTTCTGATAAAGCAAGTTATCTTCACTTCATCAACTGATAATCCTTGTGTCTCAAGGGCTGGCTTTCTTAAAATGAAAATTGGATAGAATTCCCTGTTGAGAAACGAATCCATATCCAATGAGCACCATCCTTTTGTATGAATTTAAATCATCAAGCATACAAATTTCTGAATTTCATGTCCTAACTACAGAAATTATTTGTTTCCTTGGAGAGCACACTTCTATGTATTCAGTGTGATGCATTTAATGTTTCTCACATAATGCTTATTTACACCCCAGAAACTGTTTAAATGATGATGCTTTTCCTTCTTTTCCATCTCTGCATCGGCAATGAATACTGAACTGTAAAATCACCTTTTGGGACCTTAATCTGTTGCCAAGGATACTGGGGATATAATTATGATTTTATTGTAGACTAACTGAAAGACTTCTCTTTGTTGCAAGTGCAATTCAGCCTCATCCAGTGTTAATTGCAGCTCCACACCCCCTTTCATCCTGCTATTGTGGAGTGCTAGGAAAATTATACACCAACACTCCTGAGACTCTGATTCTGGGTCTGTTCCATGGGCTGGGAACCTGCAGCACAAAGGAATGACTTGCTGAAGGGCAAAACTTCTACTGGAAATCAAATCAAGTGCCACCCTAATGGGGGCTGATAAAGTCCAAACACACCTGGCCAAAGGCTGCTTCCACTGTCAGCTCTGGCTCTGGTCAGGAATGCAACTGAGCAAAACCTCCCTGCACTCCCCAGGGCTGCCCATGCTTTATCAAACTCCACTCCAGTGAGGGGCTGGCCCTGCTCACGGGCAGCTGGCACCTCCCTTGGCAAAGCTGCCAGCTCCCAGGAGGAAATATCAAGGAGCTAGCTAAGGTTACCCTTCAAAGAGCACAGAACTCGAAGGAAAACCGAGCCAGTGAATTGTTGCAATTGTCATGATAAAAAACAGTGGTATGGAAACTCAGGAATGGAGGGAGGGTGTGGGGTGCTCCCCTTTGTTTGTTGGGAAGGGTTTGTCTTTTTTTTTTACTATTTTTTCCAATATTTTTATGGAGCAATAGACTATTCCACTTCCAAGCTCTGAAGCTTGGCACAACTCCTGTGGATTCATTCTTCCCACTCTTATCTTTAAAACAAAACAACTAAAATGAGAAGGGGGAGACATGATTTAAAAAGAAGAAAAAAAGCCCATACATTGAGCAAAGGTGCAGTTCAACCCAAACACATCCATCAAAGATATGAAACCCATCATACAAAGGGAGGAAAAAAGTACTAAAGGGCTCAAACATCTTGGAGAATTTCAAAATTTCAGACCCTGAATTTACTGCTGCAGGAATTCCCTGTCACAGTGGAGGAGCACACCTTCTGCAGCTGGCCAACAGGCAGCCCCAGCTCCCAGGGCCAGCAGCTCAGGGGCACAGGGACATTTCTGTGCCACATTTCAACCCATGCCCATCCTGCTCTCTGCAGTTCCAGGACATTTCTGTGCCACATTTCAACCCATGGGCACCCTGCTCCCTACAGTTCCAGCAGCTCAGGGGCACCAGGACATTTCTGTGCCACATTTCAAACCATGGGCACCCTGCTCTCTGCAGTTCCAGCAGCTCAGGGGCACAGGGACATTTCTGTGCCACATTTCAACCCATGGGCACCCTGCTCCCTGCAGTTCCACCCAGCCTGGTGGCCCTGACTGATGTGCCTCCAGCAGGGCTGTAAGGTGGATTTTGGAATAGCTCTAAGCTCCCATGAACTGCCTCCAAAAACACTCCTCAGTCAACTCAGCCATGTTTTCCATGTGAAGCTCAAAAAAAAAAATAAAAAATCAGTACTTTCAGATAACATCCACCCATAACATAACCAAGCCTTTACAAACATTAATATTTTTTAAGCNCCTTCTGCAGCTGGCCAACAGGCAGCCCCAGCTCCCAGGGCCAGCAGCTCAGGGGCACAGGGACATTTCTGTGCCACATTTCAGCCCATGCCCATCCTGCTCTCTGCAGTTCCAGGACATTTCTGTGCCACATTTCAACCCATGCCCATCCTGCTCCCTGCAGTTCCAGCCAGCCTGGTGGCCCTGACTGCCTGATGTGCCTCCAGCAGGGCTGTAAGGTGGATTTTGGAATAGCTCTAAGCTCCCATGAACTGCCTCCAAAAACACTCCTCAGTCAACTCAGCCATGTTTTCCATGTGAAGCTCAAAAAAAAAAATAAAAAATCAGTACTTTCAGATAACATCCACCCATAACATAACCAAGCCTTTACAAACATTAATATTTTTTAAGCATTTCACTGCAGAAACTGAGCCATTTTCTCTTTCATGCTGTGAAAAGTTTAAGGTGTCAATGCAGCACCCTCACCTAAGAACAAAAAACTACCAACTAGCCCAGTAATTGTGGCCAAAAAAACCACTAAAAAAACCAAAATACCCTCGATGCACTCTCACTTTGATTTCTGTTTTCAAACACTTAATTGCTTGCTCTTTGTCCTGAGAATTCTTGATGCTAGCATCACTAGTAGACATGAAGTGGTTAAAAACATTTGTATATTTCCTTTTTCCCCAAAACAGAGGCCAGTCACTTTAACACAAAGCTGGTTTGTGGTGCAGGTGAGGATTTAATTAGCCCTGTGTAAGACACTGCAATAACAAACTCCTTTCCTCCCTCCTAAGCACAAGCTGCTTTTGAAAAAGAAAAATTCGTTGCTGGTTTCACAATAAATTCCCTCTGTGTGGCCGGCAGAGGGAAGCATCACATTCCCAAATGTGGCACAGGAGTGCAGCAGCAGAGTCTGAACTTTGTGTGGTTAAACTCCAGTGCAGAACTTCCCCAAAATTCTCCCCAGAGCTCTGAGAGCCTCGCACAGGAGAGCAGAGATGCCACCAGCCCCGCAGGGAGATGATTAAATACCAAAGCAAGCTGCACCTTCCTCAGCAGGGGAGGTCTGAGGTGAGAGAGGATCCACATCAGGCAACACCTGTGAGGCAGCTGGATTCTGGCACAGATGTTCCATTCACACCCAGAGTTGGTTGGGGATTTTCGTGTCTTTTCTTCAGATGTTATAAAAGATCACAGTGGTAGTTAGAAGCATTTGATGAAGCAAATCCCTAACTATTCCATACTTTCTTGTTTTCATCTTAATTTTATTCCAAGCTGAAGATCTATAAATTCCTTTAAAATTAATTTAAGTAGTGAATTCTGCTTAGGAACCACATGAAGATAAGAACTATTAGAACGTGCCCTTAACAAAACACTTTATTTCTAAACCAACACCTGATATTTGACACTGAAAGAAGCACCATTGTAATGGCTCTCTCAGATTTGTGGAAATCCTTTCTGTTCCTAGTCCATTGATTTTTGACTCCTTCACAAGGCCAAACCTTGAAGAGAGGCCTTCACATAAATTTTTAAAAAACCCAAACCAGATTTCAGCAGTAAAAAGCCTCTTGTAATCCATCATGACTTCTAATTTTTGGTTTGTATTCATTCCTCTAATTAACATGAGTACTCTCTGCAGCATCTTGTTTGGGAACACTGGAAAAAGCTGTAACAATTCTAGCAATAATCTGTCTTCTCATCAACCTACTCCCCTGTTTCAGTTCTCTTCCTTTCAAATAGAGCAGTGCCAATTCTGCCACTTGGAATGGAAAAAACACTGCAACACCCTCCTTTAGCAGGGCTCCAAACCAGCAAGGGGACACCAAGTTCCCTGCAATTTTCTCTAACCTTATTTGTGCCCATCTCCACCTATCAGACAGGTGACTCCTTTATAACTCCTTTATTACTCTGCTAATAGAGAGTCCCCAAACAGCCCCTTTGGGGTCACAACTTGCTGCAAACCTTCAATAACAAGACCTGAATCACATTTCAGTGACATTACAGGCTCAGATGTAATTCTGTTTTGGACTGGGACAGGCATTCTCTGCTGAGCATGGCCTCTCCAAGCCCAGATTGCTTCTGGTACATGTGGAAGCTTAATTGGTTATTAATTGCTCCCCATATTGTTTGAGGTTTGGAAATGCTTTGTCCCAATGACCTCTCCTCCTACAGTTATTGCTGCCAGTCCACAGACACTTGTTAACGTGTATCAGACAAAGAAAACTGGGTTTAAATTAATAAAGCCCTAGCCTCCAAGATGAAGAATTTATTGCTAGTTTTTAAAATTGTATATCTGAGGTAATTTCATAAGTAGTCCTCAGAAAACTTTCATTAGCAGAACTTGGAAAAGGCAGTAAGGCAGAGAGAGCCCTGATTAAGGGGGGATTGAGTCCTCCCAGTACTTTCCCTGGCACAGCCCAAACACAATACTGGACTCTACCCTCCTTAAAAATCAGTCACTGGCTTGCAACAATTACGATTTCCAGCTGTGCACAATCATAAATATATTTTTATACAGAATATACAGCTTTATAATATCTTTGAGAAATTATTTTTGCAGCTTTTTCCTCTAGTTACACACTCCTGGATGTTTCCATACAATGCCTGGTTTCCTGTCCCATCATCACTTCCTATCTGAAAAGCTCCAGAGGGCATAAATCACAACACAATCCATGAATCAGTGCTAACAGCAATGTGCTCTCTGCAGGCTCAGGAAGCAGTGGGGTGGTTTGATGTTCCTTATATGCATAACAGAACACAGAGACATGCAGAAATATAGAAATTACACATGTGGGAATAAACACAATCAAATCATCTCGTTTGTTATAGAATTTTATATTCCTGAAAAGTTTAGATACTTCCATCACCTGGATTTTTAAACTGTGGAAAACTCAGGCTTGGACACAAAATGATGATAAAATACATTATTTCATGCAAAGTCCCCAATTCATGCTGTTCTCTCTCTCTCTGTGCTACAGAGGGCTCAGCTGCCCTGCAGGAACACTGATTTCTCTTACACAAGTCTGGATTTAAGGTAAAGTTGGTTCAACTTCAACTTTTCCCATGGCCAAGACACATCCCAGAGCCAGGACCAGAGTATTTCCATGTGTAGGATTCACTCAGGATTCACTCCCACCCCAATAACCAGCACTTGTGTGATTTCACACCAAGTCACCTCTGCTTTCCAGGACTCTGATGCACTCAAGTTTCAGAAGAGACTGGCTAAGCACAGATCAAGACTCGTTTTATCCCTAGGCACTAGAAAACAAAGAATGAAGGGGAATTATGGAATAGCACAACTGGGGGGGACTGAAGATGAGAAAGACTCAACAGATCCATTTCTGGTTTTAAGTCAAGCCTGAACAGCCTTGCTTGTACTCTCTGCCTAAATTATAAATTCAAACACAACAGCACTACATCGTGGCAGAACTTCTCAAGGCCTTGAAATGCAAAGAAAGAGGAAGAGTACAAGAAGAAATTCAGCTGGTGACTTGGACACTGTCTGCCTCTGTCACTTGAAAAAGCTCTGTCCCCACATGCTCAGTGCTCCCAGCTGATTTCAGCACGGCAGAAACTTTCTTCTTACTCATGGGCCTGTTTCCAAAACTTGCAAGTTAGGAAGGTGCAGAAACTGGGCTGCTGTTTTGTACTGGTAAAGGTCAAAACCTGAATTTCTTCAACAGCAATCAATGTTCTCTGTGCAGAGGATAAACCCATGTGGGTAAATCATGAGCATCTCCTGCTCTTCAAAGCAAAGATGCTGTGGTTACCCACAGGTACCTCCCCTTCAGAGAGCCACAGCCTCTCCAAAAGCCTATCTGCTGTCTACAGGTTAATGACAGATTTTACTGCAATGACTTGGTGCTCTCCAAGTGTCAGAGATCATTTCTAGAAAGCTTTTACTGCAGTCTCAGCTCCATCCTCAGTTACCTTGTTGACTTTTCAAATACCTAAAGATGCATTACTATCCTGTACCATTAATTTGTGCCTTGTTTCTATTATGGTTTCGGGGGAAGAAGAAAAGTTTATCATTTAATTACATTATGCCACTATTACTGAAAGCATTTGGTGCTTTTCAGCATCATTATGAAAAGGCAAGTTCATTTCAAATTTTGTTTCACAGAATTACCATGGTGGTGACCCATTTCCCTTTAATGATTATTTCCAGAGCAACAAGCAACAACATTAAATACAACTAAAAAGTCTGGCATGCAACAAAGCTGAGTGGAAATAATTAGCAAAGACTCAGCTAAGAATTGGTTTTCTTCTGGATAAAATTAAAATAAAAGTGCTGTAGCCTCTAACTCTTGTGAAATCTCCAGGTAACAACAGGTAACTTCAAAGACAGCAGAGCAACCTGAGGTGGTGGAAAGCTTTGGTTTGCTTTTCAGGAGCCTGTTTAAAAATGGTCATAAGAGATAACCAGAGTTCCTGGTTTACTGAGAGAAAAATGTAATTGTATGTAGAAAATCTGCTTTAGAGAGCAGCAGGGAGAATGATGAAGATCAGATCACCTTCATCACTCAGTGTGACATGTTCCCACTGCTTATTTACTGTTCCACAAGTCACTTGGCAGGGAAAACAAAGTCATCTTGAATTATTTAGAGAACACCAATATAAGCAGATGAAAGAGGACAGTTAAAGCCTTCCCCAGTTCATGTTACAAATGCTGTGCTGATTCTAACAGTAACCTGGAGGCTTTCTTCACCAAGTTCCTGAACTACCTGTGTTATACATACCTCAGCTCTTTCTTCCATCCCCATTTTAACCTAATTTCCCTCAGATATCTCAAAAGACAGCTTTCAAAACCTCTTTGAAGATAGGGGGCAATGTAGAGGAGAGATCCACAGTACATTCTGTATTGAAACAGCTGAAATTATCCCTTATACACCAGAGAACCTGTGTGGGAAAGAGGCAAAGCACCTCATCTGCTGGAATGATTTCAGAGTTTACACCTTAGATATGAAAACTTGAGCAAAACACTTCGAGAATTCAGGCTTCATTAACTCCTCTGTTCATCATATTAATTATCCTTTTACAGCCTTCATTTTGTTTTTATTTTTATGATCTTTCATAACTCCCAAATCATGAACTGTTTGAATCTCCACTTACTTATATTTGAGTATCTAATCCCAGCTTGGAGAAATCAAGGTAAGTTTTGCAATATTTTCCAAGCATCATAGCAACCACCTGCAATGCTACAAATCCAAATAAGAACTTCAAGTGTGTGCAGACTGGACTGCTAAAACACAACTTGAATTTCACAGCCACATTTGGTTGGAAGCTTTCTGCCAACTCACATTCCACTCAGGCTTAAATACTTTAAAATAGGGCCCTTATTTTTGGAAAATCTGTTTAGATATATGGAATGCAAGATACCTGACTCAAAGCAGGAAACAAAACCTCTTATCTAGTGACCCAGATCTACTCTATTAACAGGTGGGAGATCCCCTTGCTGTCATCAACATCTGAGTTCTTGATGCACTTATTTGTAATATAAATAATCCTGTGCAGTTAAGTACTCAGCTTTACAGTATCTCATAATCTTGTTGTACTTACACGGAGTAAGTATCCATTACCACTTGGAACACTCATTTAGCTGCTCAACTGACTGCTTAATGAGGTCTGCAAAGTAAAAGCCTTATCTGCAGAAAGCCAGTGTAGGAAGAAGCATGTATGCAGTCCTTTCTCCAAAGCAAAGCAAAGTATTTCTTCAGACTTAATGTGGAAAGGAATTTGACTAAAGGGAGTGTTCAGAAAAAAAGAAATTAAATAAAAGATGAAATACATATATGTAGTATTTTCTAATAATGGAGGCAGTGGTTTTTTTTCCCATTCATTGAATACTCTGTTGTTAGAATTTTGTCTCTAGAAGTACCCATCAGACTTTCAAAATTTCTCCTAAGAGCTAGGCCTGCTGCCTCACCCCCACCAAAGAAATCCTTTAAGAATTCCACACAGCAACAGGTCCAGCACAGCTCCCTTTAACAGCTTTTTTTGGAGTGCTTAATAATGACTCAGTCTGGCCCGTGTTTCAGCTCCAGAAATACAGTGGGACATCATCAGCTGCATTCACTCAGGCTTTAATTAACATACTGGTCATCATTAAATGTTTAAAGGATACTGGCAGTAAGTGCTGAGCACTTCCCTTTCACTCACCACTCATTCAGAGCTCCATGCAGGACTCCAGAGCAAAAACAAACCCATCCCAAACCCTGCCACTGCTGCCAACAGCTTCAAACCAGAGCCATCAGCTCAGAGATGCCCCAAAGGGATCAAGCAGAACTCAGCAATTCCCATCCAGATTACACAGACTTTCTCACCACAGATCTGCAGCATGACTCAAAGGCCCTCAGCCACAACTATTTGCTACCCCAGAAACCTAAGTTTCAGAAGAGTTCCATGAACTTTTATTTGTCTGTCAATTAGAAAATACTGTTTTAAGTAGACTTTGTGTCATTTCAATGCTTTAATTTTTTATGCTTATTTTGCTGCTTAAGAGCTCCCATTTTTAAAAGCTGGAATTTGTCTATATTTACTTTTTCATTAAAACAAAAACACCTTCACTGATCATGCAGCAAACAGAGCACTTAATCCTTCCTCATGAGACAGCATTACTCAAAGATCTGCTATGGAGCAACCCTTACATCTGCAGGAACATCACTGGCACTACTGAAATATTCCTTTTAGTCCTGTATATGCACGAGGAGAAGCTGAATAATGGGTGAAACCCCATAATTTGTCATTCCAGCAGCCTGAACTGAGCTGTTTCCACCCCTCTGCTCAGTGTCAGCCCTGGGTGTGCCCCAGAGCTCTGCTGAAGTGTGGTGACACAGCAGCCCCCAAAGGAAGTGTGACAAAAAGCTGTTTCCTGCTCTGTGGCCACATTATTCATCAGTAACTAACAACAGCTCCAGTTTGTCTGCACTTGGTTACAGTGTATACTGACATATCCCAAAAAAAACCCAACAAAACAAACCAAACCAAAAAAACCAAACCCAAACAAAAAGAAACCCAGGAAAACGTACATAAAATCCATGTGCTTTCTCTTCCTATAAACACTTGTTCACCACTGTTCACACAGGTCTATCCTGTGCTTATGACACTTGTCAATCAAGGTATTTTTTCCACAATATACTGCATTTCTCTGCCCTTATGGTGATAAAATCACTGTCAAGTGAGTTGGTGTGACAGGTGTATGAAGTCTCCAAATCACCACTGCCATTTCATGAGAGAACTGGTCTCTTGAAAGACAGAGTACAGTGAATTTCCTGATTCAGTGGGGAAAGGATCAGTTAAAAACTGGAAAAGCTCTGAGGTGGTAGGAGTGAAGTGCAGCCAGTCTGATAAATGAAGGGCAGGTGGGAAGCCCACATATTCCCAGGATCCCTAACTCTTCAAAGATGAGGTTTTCCCATTCTTCTGTTATCCCTTCCCTCATCTTCCAGCACTGTTCCCAAAGCTCTGCAGCTGCTGGGAAGCAGGCAGGAGGTGGAACAGATCTGAGGGGCAAAGCAGCTGCCCCACCGTGACTAACACACCCCCAGGGCTGCAGTGCAACGAGCTCTTACTGCACACCACAGAAACAGAAGTGAAAAGAAACAGGTCAGTGATGCCAGGCAGGTGCTCACTCTGAGATAAAACCACCTCTGAAGCAGGGTAACAATAGGAGGGTAAAAGATTTCTTGTTATCAGTTATGAATCAGGTGAATTTCAGCTTAGTCAGGGCTGCTGACTGGGAATGCACAGGAAAAAGGAGCACCAGGACATTGCTGAGAACAGGCAGTGCTGCTGCAGAAAGTGAAAACCCAGAACCACAGATTTTCTTAGCAGTGCCTCTGCCCTGTGAACTGCACACAGCCCCACATCTGAGCCCATTCCTGCAAGGCATCACTAAAGAGCCTCCTAAATGAGCCAGTCCTTTATCATAATGAATAATTCCATCCTTCTCTTAGTGTTTCAGATTGTTCCCATTTGTACAAAGCATGTATTTGCTTGCTGAATAGAAAGTCCAGCCAAGTTTAAGGTACAGACAGGCAGAAATAATAACCCTGTACATCTGAATACCACTTGTGGTCATCAGTGCAAGACTAATTAATACAAGAGCTACTTTGAAATCATACTTTGACTTTCAAAGATGACAACACACAAACATGATATAGTTGTTTATGAAGACATTTCTATAGCAAAAAAAACCCCAAACCAAAGATGCTCAGCATGCAAACTACCTGGACCACTTCTTTCTTCAAAATTATTCTTCAACCAAAAATATGTGACATTTTTAATAACTAAAATCTATGTTTTAGAAGCAGGTATTTCATTTCAAGCAATACAGTGTTTGCATGTATCTTTTTTTTTAAGCCATCTTTTTATGCAAAAAAGGAGCTGCCATCATAGGAATGCTTTACAGGCAACTGTTAATGCTCTTGATCTATTTCATTTTAGAGAATCAAACTCCTCTAGTCCTTTGTTCAGTTTTCAGAACAGGATACTTGATTTTGAAAAAGAAGCTCTAAAATTCTCATGCTTGTGTCACTAAACCCAGATTAACACAATCTTGGCTGCTGTGCATCACTTTAACACCTCATTAGCTTCAGTCCTTAGTACATTAGCCCAGGACCTAATGTTAAATACCTGAGTTATTTAACAGTTCTGATAGTTATTTCATTGTGTTTCCTATGCTTAATTAGTAAACATACATGCAGAAAGCATCAGCAAAAGGCAGTGAGCTGTCCAGTCTGAGAAGGAATTCCTTCCAAAACTGGGCATTTCACTCTTCCACACAGAGCTGGAAACTCCATCATTGGCTTTCTGAAGATGCCAGTCCCTTCTGAGTGCCCTGTTATTTCTGTGGAAAGATTATTGGATGGATGGAACTCATCTGCCAGGGCAGCCACCCAGGGAGAGCCCAAGGCTCAAACAGGAACAAGCAAAAATTGTTCCCTCCATCTCAGTCAAGTGCCCAGCTCCTTCCACACAGATCTCCTGCTCCACTAAGCTGAGATGATAACAAGCTTCTTGTTAGACCAGCTTAATGTAAGAATATTTATACAGAAATAAGTGTAAGCATTGGACATAATTTAGCAAGCACATTTAAGCAAGTCTAACAAGCTGCTGCCAAACAGCTCCTTTTATATTTTAAAGATCACATTTAAAAAAAATTACTGGACAGGTGATATATAAAGAACTGGAAGTTTTTTTCTCCCAAGTTATTGTTGGTGGGAAGAAATGATGAAGATTAATTAATATTATCTACCACTTCATTTACTAGAAAGAGTTTACAATGTACTTTTTCCACCTAAAAACCTGCAACATCCAGAGACTTTCAAAACTGCTATAAAAATTATATACTTCTGGTTTTGGATGGTTTTATCCCTGTTTAAACACTGGATGTGTTTATCCAGTAAGTTACCCTTAACTGCTGTTATGCATGAAAATTAAATTTTTGAACACTTGAAAGCTTTATTAGTAATGACAATGGCTATAACACTGTAAATCCCCAAGTTTGCTGTGTGTTATGCTCCAGAACCATTGCATGATGCAGCTGTGGGGTCCCTTACAAACATAACCTCACTACAGGGAGCACTGCAAAGCCTTTCCTGGAATGGCAAGAACGAGAGATCCGAGTTGTTGTTTGTTCACATAAGGAACACGACAGAGAGCCAATGAAGTTTTCACTGATATGCAGAATTATTTGCTGGGGTTCTGACTCATAAGCAGCTTGCTGCTATATTTAGCAGCAGAGGAATGTTTACTTGATTACCTCTCCTAAAACAATAAATAAGATTTTCCTGAAATCTGTGGAATGTACTGTTAAGGATTTCAGGGTGTGCAACATAATGAATGCAAGGCCCAAGACCCTCAATTAATCAAAGAACCCATTATAAAACTTAAAATAACCTCTCAGTTGTTGGAAACTGGGAGCTGTTCACAATTATGTCATCTCCCTTAGCTAAACATTCATAATGTCCAAACATTTTTAGGTCTGTCACCCATGACCAAGTGCCCATGAAATGCATTGGGGGGTTCAGTGACCTCACTTAGATGAGGCTTCTCAAACACTCCTCAGACCCAAACCTGATCCCTGCAGCCTGGAATTTGAAAGCAAATCTAGACAAGTTTTTTTTTTTTAAAGTTAACCAATCCTGAGCCCCACAGTGTCACCCTGTGTCCCTTCAGCAGAGACAAAGGGAATTTTGGGCACTGCTCTGTATCAAGACTGACTCTGCCTTCTCCTGTTGGAGCCAGGGCTTGTTTAACCAGCTCCCAATTAGAAATAAATATAGTTTTGTATTGCTAGAAAGAAAACTCAAGGAACATTGTGGTTTACACAGAGAAAGCCACGATGTTCTGGAAGCCACCTAGAGAATAAGCTTTAAGTTGATTCTTAGCCATAGGTACTGGCTTGGGACAGGTATTTGGTTATGAAGGAGAGAAGAAATAGGTTTGTTTCAAGAGGTAATTTAACAGGTTAACCATGGTTAATCAGATTACACTAGGATTAAATTAGTAGAGCACAAAGTACGAAGAGAAATTTGAGTCATACTAACACAACAGGATTTTATTAATTACCTAAAAGTAAAAAAAAAAAAGTCTTACAACTATACTAGGTTCATAAACAAAAAAGGAAATAACTAACAAAACCACAAATGCCCTTTTGAATTCATAGGATTACCTAAACCCATGAGTTTATTTAAAAATATTACATTAAGAAGCAAAAAGGACCAGGAGTAAACAAAAACATTCCTCTTTATTTCAACTGATTGTTCTAAAAGTAATTAAATCCAGGAAAGCTATGCTGCCATAGAAGTACTGGATGCTGATATTTCCCATGTAAGTGAGACAAAAGTCATCCCTCTGTATAATTACAAATACAGGCCAAGAGTGCTGGTAAAACACAGCCTCCATCACTGCCTGGGGCACTGCCCAGGCACCTTCAGCTCCCAACAGAGCCCACACAAACATGAAATGCCAGCAGCTTCAAAGCAGAGCAGCAACCTAAAGGCAGAACTTGGGTTTAATAAGTTATTTCACTAAGAGCAGCACACTCACCAGGCCAATAAAACACCTGGAAAATCCTTGCTGGCCACAGAAAACTCCCAGGAGATAAAAAATGAGCTTTTCCTGGCTGAAACATTACCATTGCTATGTAGATATATTTCAGTAAGTTCCTCCTATTTTCACTTCGAATTTCTTATTAACATTTTTCCCTTTTTAATCCTTAAACCACCAAAAAACCAAGCTCAGGCTGCAGTTCTGCCTTTTCCCCTGCCCTGGTTGTGGTTTCACAGCTGTTCTTCAAAACAGGGCAATTTCCTGCAGCCAGCTGGGCCAGCTCAGAGCCAGGTTCCCAAGGTGGGAAGGGGCTTTTCACTTCTCTCCCTTTCCAGTCTCCCCTCTTGTACCACTGCAGGCATTTCTGAGAGCACCTGACAGGCAAGCACAAGGCTGAGCTAAAATCAGCCATTTTTTCAAATAAGGTAAATTTTAACCCAGATCACTTTTGCAATCCCCTTAACACCAGTCACATGAGCATTTGGTGTACACAAAAAAAAATGCACCAGGAGATGGGGAAAGGGTAACAGGCAGAAACAAAAGAACCAAACTCCTTCTGCAGCAGCCCTAATATTTTAAAGTAACACCAAAGTCCAAATAAAATTTGAAGTAACTTTCAGCTAATAACATTCCATTAGCAGAAGTGCACATGGAAAAGAAGAACTCTACAGCAAAAGCTACAGAACCCAGAGAGCTGTTACCTGCAGAGAGGCAATCCCCGGGGAGTGAATGCTCCCCCTGCCCTCAGGCTGTTAAAATCCTGTCCTTAATTAACAACTGGGAGGTTCAAATCGCCTTTGGAGAATTTAAAGAGACAAATCCCCCCCATAAGCAATAATCATTTACATCCCAGAACCCCAAATTCCAGTAGAGACAGAGGCCAGAGAGGTCCATGGCTGTTCCAGCCCTTTAGGCTGCAGGGAAGCCACTCAGGGAAGTCTGGAGTGACCTTCTGGTGCAGCTGGGAAACCCTGACCTTTCCTGTGCCATCAGACACCTGCAGCAGGTGACACAGCCACCCCTGGCCCTGAGCTCCCTCTTGTTGCTCCTGGTTCTCTCTCAGAGCCTCTTGTGGACAGTCTCTCCTCTCTCCAGCTGTCTGGGAAGATTACAGTGCTCCCTCCTCTGGACTTTGCTATGTTCTCCTTGGAGAATTTTATCCACAGATTTCCATACCATTTATATTCTGAAATTTTAAGACTGTCAGAAACATCAAGTTTTTCAAAAAATAGATAATAACCATTCCTGCAAATGGAACCTATATTCTCCTACACATGAAACTTGCATTTTTTGTCCCATCCTTATGATTGGATTGTTGTCACCTTTCTGTAATGCATCAAGCAATGGAACAAGCACCTGCCACGGGCTTGGGCTCATGATCTTCCAGACAGGCCTGTGCAGGAGAGGGTTTTGCATTGGCATCTTTGGATTCATACTGAAGACTCAATAAAGAACATGATGACAAAGAGTTCTGACCCAGAAGTAGTCAATAATATCCACTGATATGGCTGATGAGCTGAACTTGCTCTCAGCCTATAGACTTTGCCCTCTTTGCACAATTTCTATTGATCTTCAAACACATGGTGAGAGCTGTGGCAGCCTGGTGCACTGTGCTGGTCCCACATCAACGTGGCAGCAGGAAAGGATAAAAACATTCCCAATTTTCACAATATAAATGGTCACACCTCGTGAACCACTTTTAGTGGAGAGTTAAAGGTGAGGCAATATTACTGCTAGCCTGGTAATCTCTCACTGCCACATTTGTGCCCTTTCCTTATGCCAGAGCTGGGACATTACAGGTGAGGATTGGCTCAGCAGACTCACCAGCAGAGAACTATTCTTTTTTTTCCCCTTATTAATTTTGTATCACAAAAACTGCTGAGGTGGCTGAACAAATCCACTTTGTATGTGGATAAAGTGAGGGAAATACAAACCCCTGCCACCCTGAGAGTCACCTGCTCTCACACTCAATGAAATCTAATGTGTGTTCTCCTCAGCCAAGCCTCAAACTCATCTTCAGCCACCTCTCTCATTAAAACAGACAATTGTGCATGTGCAGGAGAAGATCAGAGTTAATCTTGCTTCTCACTATTTCAGCACATGCCACCTTCATTCATTTAGAAAAAGGACTAAGTGGACAAGCAAAGAGCTTTGATTACAGATTGCAGAATCTTGTTTTTCACAAGTAAGTTCAGTGTGAGCAGTGTTTAAGGAACTAACAGACACAAAAGGAAGAATTATTCAGAACACACCAAACATGTAGAAGAAGAGCAGATCCTTGTTTTCTGCAGTATTTTGCACAGTCCCATCCTGCTGGAACTGTGCAGGATGACAGGGATGTATATTTGACTTCAGAGCCAGGTGTTTCCCTCAGGAAAGATAAACATGCAGTTGATTTCAGTGAAAGTTACTAAAGACTCTTAAGTTAAACCCAAATATTGAGTGAACCAAAATCAGCACAGGGAGTATACCAAAAACATCCCTGCTGAGCTTAATTCTTCTCATTCCTCAAAGCTGCAATACCTGCTTTTCAAGGTATTTAAGTCAGTCTTTTAAATAACACGATGAAATTATATAATAAAATTGGTTTACATATTAAATAACTGCATCATATCACTGGTTTATCCCCCTTGAAAGAAGCTGTTTCAATAATCCCACAGTTAGCTCCTGTAAAAGGACACACTTGTAAAATGTGTCCCTTTATTGTCCCCTAAAATGGGTTTTAGTGGAGTTAGCATAGGAAAAGTTAGCAAAGGAAAAACCTTTGGTCCAGATGTGGGGATGGAAGTCCCTCCATACACCCCCAAGAAATGATATGTGCTACCCACAGGGCAGAACAGTAAAATACAGAGTAAAAATCCATCTCTCTCTGGTAAGTGAATCTATTCTTAATATGCTGAACAGGCAATGACCATGGGTGAACATTCCACAAGTTTTTATCTTATTCTTCCACTGAACGATTTGAACAAAGATTTCTTAACATGATCTTTAGCTTTAATCAGGCCTATTTTTGTCCATCTGCCTGGAAGCTCTTCATTAGCATTACTAATGCCTTCACCATGTGCATTATTTCCATCAAAATGAACTTTACTTCCACCCAGAAATCTGCTTGTTGAAGTGTGGGCTATGGAGAGAAACATTTCAAGCTACTCCACTGATAATGGAGTAGCATTCATTCCCTGCACTGTAGAATTCTTATTTGTTAGGGGTTTGTGTCATGTACAGAAATTATAAACACTGTGATAGAGCTTTCTTTATAGGAAAAATAAACAAAGTAGGAAAGTTCCCAGCCTGACAATTAAATGCCCAGTTTGGTTCTGCCATGCTTTGAGTGGCCCTGGGCAGCTATAGAAATGTGGTTTATTAAGAAAATTGCTGTGGTATTTAGTTTTTGTGAAAAGCTGTGAAGATGTACAAAAGCAGGATAAATAGCAAGGTCTCTAGTGCTGAATGTGGTCAAGGGAAGCCTTGTAGTAAATAAAATGAGTTTATTTTGAACTGTTCAGTCATGTTTGAGAAGCAAATTGTGCTGTGAGATAGGGACATCAAAAGATATTTTCTAAACAATTTGGGGAAGATCCCGCAGTAAGATGAGCTGTGAACTCAGCCATGGGGCTGTGGGGAGATGTGCAGAACAGAGAGAAAAAGCCTCCAGGAGCCTTCGAGGGGAAAATGAAAGTCCCAGCGTGAAGAAAGAGCTTTTCAGTTTCCTTCTGCAGAACTGCAGGCAGTGACAGAATTGCACTGGCAGAGACAAACAACACAGAGGTGCTGGGTGCCTGAAACACCAGAGATGACAGGAAAAGAGTGAAAAATGAGTAGCTTTTACTGAGACCTTGAAAACTCTATTTAAATCCAGTTACTGCTGGGATTTGACTCTAAATCAAAAAGATGTACTATATTGTTAAAAACTGTAAGGCAGGGTAGCACATATGAGTAATAATAATTGTATGTTTAAAAACTGGGATACAGTGTTTAGTGGCAATGCTAACATTTTTTTTTTTTCTCTGTACAGATCAGCTCCAGTTCTTTCAGGCTTGGAAGAAATGCATAAAGTATTATGAGACATAAATGTGTTTTATTCACATTGAGCAGTTGTGTCCTAGATATAAATGTTGGGAAAAAATAGAAGTACTAATGCAAAAAGTTCTGATTATTTTATGGAATAGGATATTTGAAAGATAAAGGAAAAAAAAGAGAATCAATTATCAACTAATTATCATTACTTCATATATCAGCAGTTTGCTTAGATTTTTCTTGTAGGAAAAGTCCAAAATCAAGCAAAATAATTTCTTCTGTGTTTTTATATTGTCCTCTGAAATAACCCTGTGCTATTTTTTATATATTCCTTGCTTCTAAAAAGCATGAATGGAGCAAGAACTGTGTTTTCTTACTGTTCTGTTAAAACCTGAAAGCAGAAAATCTTTTGGAGAAGATAAACCTCATTGGGATCTAGAATTATAGACTGAGGGGTCAAAATGGAGAAAAGAGTGACAAGACAATTTACCTAAATCAGTTCATTGATTCAAAGACAGGAAATGCTTGTAACAGAGAAGTAACATGGAAAATATAAACCTAAAAACTGTATTGATGTTTTGTTTCCTAAGTATTAGGGGAGCCTGGCCTGAAGTAAATTAAAACCTATTAAAATTAATTAAAATAAATAAATAAAGCTCATCCAGCTTTAGATTTTAAATCAGAGCTGGACTTAGGTTGAACTGGTTCAGGTTGAACAGTTGAGGTTTGTTGTAAGCACAATTACCTCCCCAACATATTCAACATGAAATCCTTCCTAAACAATAGGTGGGAAACTCAACTTCCTCTTCCTACAAGGCAAAATGTGTAAGATATCCTGGAAGTGCAAAGTTTAAAGCCCAAGAAATGAGCTGTGGTGCAGCCATCTCACAGCTGGTTAAAAACAAACTGCAGCCATGAAGAATTAACCTTGTGAGGTGTCACCCTGAGCCATTGAAAGGAATGTTCAGAATCAGCCGTGGTTTTAATTAACATTTGTTAAAAGGTTAATGTAAGATGTTTTAATGTACCTTCAAATCACTAATAAATTTTTTACACGTGTGGTAGTAACTTCTTGTGGCTTCAATTACAGAAACACGACAGAGTGTTGAATTATTGCCTCTAGAAAGCCAGGAAATTATGGTTTAGATTAAATAAAGTTTTAGCAAACAAATAATTCTTTGAATTATCAGTGAGTGGATTTTCTGTAGATTTAAGTTTGCAAATAACTAATGCTTATTAAGTAGTCTAAGAGAGTATTTTTTAGATAGCGAGGTAGTTTTGTCAATAGAGACTATCTATTCATATGCAATTAACGCTCTTCATTTATTTTAATTGCTTAGCAGTTAATACTTCTAATCCTATTTTCCCACCTGTTAAGACAAGCTATTCAATCCCATGCTTTTCTTGTTGTTATTTACCACATTCTCATGCAGGGTGAACAAGCTTAGACTGATTTCCATCTGAAGATAAATTCAGGAATTTTGAAAAATTCCTAAGTGTAAATCGATTCCAACTAAAACTACAAAAAGAAGGAAGAGACAGGAGAGTAAACACTGACGGCAGTGATGGCACTGATCAAGAGGAGAGAAAAGCCTGACAGGAGCAGCCTGACAGGAGCAGGGGAAGGACTGTGGTGTGCTCTCTGTGGTACAGTGGTTGTGCTAATGACATAGAATTTCTGGATGAAAAGCTGGGAATGTACTGCTGGGTGACTTAGCAACATATTTCCTGTTAGTGGTTAAGTTAAATACTGTGTGTTTTCTCTTCTGGTAGCATACAGAGTAATTACTTTCTTTTCTTTTTTTTTTTTCCCTCCAGTGCAGTTAGGACAAAGAGTACAACACTGTTAACTTTCTTCTTCAGTTCTAGAAATATGGAGAACAGAACGTTTCCCAGGGACTGAAAACTGAATTGCTGTTCTGGTGATCTGTCAACTTTTCAAGCAGAAGCCTATGCCTTGTCTGGCAAATGGAAATTCTACCACTGAATTATGAATTCTCATATATCCAGAATAATTTTCTTTTTTGGGTATACTTGGAGTGAGTGCCTTCTGCAATCTTGCATGATTGAACATTTGGTCTGCTTAGAGGGAGAGTATTAAGAGCTGTGAGGTCTCATATTGCTGGGTTAGCCAGCCATCCTCAAAGGCCCATTCCATCAGTTCAGATATAAAATAATGCACGTTTTGGGGATGCTCAGAATGCCTCGTGCTTATCAGTGTCTGATCATTTTGCTGTCAGGTAATTGTGTGATCTCTGTGAGCTGCTGTGGTTGTGTGACTGATTGGGACTGAGATTACACATAAGGACAAATAGCAGCAGCTACAGAGCAGTGGCTGTTTGGAGTTACGTGTTTGCAGTGTTGTGAAATGATATTTGTAATAAATAGTTCTGAAATCCATTTGCTTCAGAGATAAAGCCAAGTTAAGAACAGTTTGTACAACTACTCGTTTCCACCCTCAGGCCACACTGTTGCTCTCGGAGTTGAGCCAAAATACTGCATTGCAGTGTCTGCCAAAATGAGCTTTGTCTGCCTGCCTTAGGCAGAGTTGTGGTTTTCTGGAGGGTTTTTTCTTCCTTTCATTTTGGTGTTGAGGGGCTTTTCCGTGTAAATTTTTCCTCCTTGGGATAGCTGCATCATTTCTCTTCGCTCCTTTTGCTTGGAATTACCTGCAGAGTTTATATGGTCATAAAGGTCCTTAGTTCATACATGGAATATTTGCTTTTCAGTCCTGGAAACTGAAGTGGGGTGGGGGAAGAAAACTAAAATGCAGCAGCATGACTAAAAACATTTTCAAAAAGAAAACAACAGGCTTTAACTTCTGCTGAGGAGGCTGTGAAGTGGATCTAATGGCACTTGATCTATAGCAAGCTTTTCAAAAGCAGGTCTCCAGCAAATCCTGGAGCAATGTTTCGTACAACACAATTTTAAGCCACAGCTGAAAACTCCAAATGGAGACTTGCAACGCATTTGTAAATCAGAGTTAAAAAAATGAAATAACTCTGGCAAGCAAGCAGCCATCTGTCCCAGGAGAGCAGGCAAACCCAGGAAGGGGAACTAAGAGCAGCTGTGGGAGGACTTTTCATCACATGATGCAGCTGCAGCCTGATGGTTGCACATCCTTCTCCATCACTCAGACAAGGCTACATTAATTACAATGTACCAGCACTAAAACAGCAAATCTCCTGTGATGTTTTCAGTGATGTCCCCACACCTGATTTAGTGTTTTTATTCATGTTTTGCTAATCTCAGGAATGTGATTTGAGTTTTACTCCATCAGAACTAAATTAGCTCAAGGCCTGACTGTACATTTGCTCAGATTTCTGTACATTTTCTCGATTTCTCACACGTGCACTTGCTTTCACTCACACCACAAATTATTTTTGGCCTGTTGTGCCAGCTGCTCTTGAATCTTAGAGGTCAGTTAATATAAAGGTTTTTTTTTCTGAAGAACTCTTGGCTAGTGCAGTATGAGCATCACTGTGGCAAATTTAGAAAATCTGAGGCCAAAAAGTTCTTGAGCACTTAAGAGTTATGCTGAACAAACAGTGCTACAGAATTTGGTTTAAAAACTCTTAAATTGGTACATAGAGATGCCAGGCTGTTGTAAATTCTTCTGTTTTCTCTGAATATGGACTGACTGAACTTTGTGCTCCAGATATGGGCGCTGCTCAATACAGAAAAATAGAGACAGCAGAGAAAACCCAAAATGGTCATTAGAGCTAATTGAATAGAAGAAAAAAAAACCAGATGTGAGCATTTCTTTTTAACTAACCATTGTTCCACCGTTGCTGTAGAATGACATCCTGTAAACTATAAATGGATGCAGTTGGAAATAACATGACATTGCCTGACACTGCAAACAAGTGATTAATGAATACTTGATTAATTTCATCATTCCAACTTAGCTATGGTTAAGAGGGTATCATAAACTATGTCCAAAGATTTATTGTTAAAATCAACAGAATGAAAAAAAAGGAAGAT
Source organism: Peucedramus taeniatus (assembly GCA_013400575.1). Taxonomy (NCBI): domain Eukaryota; kingdom Metazoa; phylum Chordata; class Aves; order Passeriformes; family Fringillidae; genus Peucedramus; species Peucedramus taeniatus. The sequence goes on from WBNO01020986.1 coordinate 31,731, forward strand.
TTAAACAGGAAGGAAGAGATGAATCTCAAAGAAAATGTTAGAACAGAGCAGCTAGACAGAGCTGGCCTATTTTATAACCTCCTAACTTCTGCTGCCAAGATTCTACTTTGATTTCAAGACACCTGCCAGTTTTAGAGCTATCCTTTTATTTGAAAGCTGGTATTGTCAGACTTTATCAACAGGTTTTCATTGCTGGACTTTAAATGTAAACCTCAGAGTCACAAGAAATGCAGAGAGCCCCCCGAATCTCAGGCTTTGTATCACTGTGTATGTATCAGACAGAGATCAGAAATTCACTATTCTGTCTTGTTTGCCTTTTGGGACTCCCTCCTAGAGGACAATAAAGTGATACATTTATATCTGAATGTGAACTCCAAAGGATCGCCCGTGTCCCACCAAAACAACACATCATGATGGTGTTCACGACTGCTTTCTCAACATAATTTAGCGGGTATAGATTCAGCTGTACCAACATAAAACGTGTATTTTTCTTTAAAGATAGGAATTATATTGACATGAACACATCAGTCATCACACCGCCCTTAATAACCACACGTGAGCCGTGATTTTCCTCTGTCCATGCTGATACAGAGCATCCTCAGAGTCCTTCAGTTCACAGCGAGGCGAGGCCGGAGGGATTCTGGAATCCACAGGAATGGTTTAAACAATTCGTCATTGTTGCAAGCCGTGGACATGGGTAGATGACTCAGATATTGTTCAGCCTGGAGAAGAGAGGCACCTTTGGGGTGCTCTAAGAGGCCCAGAACCTGCCGGGAACGTTCACCAAAGATCGGGCAAGACAATTTACAAGAGCACTCAGTGACGGGACACGGGGGAATGGGTTCACACTGTAAGAGCGAAGGTTTCGATTCGATGTTAGGAAGCAATCCTGCCCTGTGCGGATGGGGCAGCCGCAGCCTCTGTGGGCAGCCGCTGCTGAGGCTGCCCCTGGATCCCTGGGCGTGCCCACGGCCAGGTTAGACGGGGATTGCGGCCACCTGGGCTAGCGGCGGTGCCCCGGCCCGCGGCAGGACGCGCTCTGCGCGCCCCTCCCAGCGCACGGTGCCATAACCCCGTGCGGAATCGCGGCCGGGCCCTTCCCCGCCGCCGGGGCGTTCCGAGCGCCCCTCACGGCTCCGCCATTTGCTGCCGCTGCCGCAGAGG
>WBNO01020986.1:33204-151291 GCA_013400575.1 Peucedramus taeniatus
TGAGGGCTCCCCGGCGGAGCCGTGCCCGGGCGGGCGCTGAGCGCGGGCGGCGCAGTTCCCACGCTCGGGCGGGGACAGCGACAGGGACAGCGCTGCTCCGCAACCTCTGCCCCGCTGCCTGACGGAGCCCGGGCGCGGCTGGCTCCGGCTGAACAATCCAGAACGCCGCTGATCGTGATGCGAACCACGTGCTTGCCAATGGAGCGTCTCACTTCATGGGAAAACAATTTGAGAAACTGGGTGGTGGCTTGGGGTTTTTTGAATGTAAACCCTGTTCAGGACTGCAGTTTGTTTGTTATGGCTGTGCTCTTTGATTTTTTTACTAACAGACCTGATAAGTCGAAATACAGGCGGAGTTCAAGGCAGCATCACTGGGTTGTATCACGGTTCATAAATGCTGCAGTAGCAAAAGCTGCTAATGTGACAGTGTTTACCTTTGCTTGTTTACATTTGTTAGTTACACGTGTTGAATGTACCCTATGTAGCTCAGTTCTTGGTTGTATTTCCAAGAGCAACAGTGTAGCACACACTTGAAACTCCCTGAATATTCTCCTTGGGGAGAGTACTAAAGTTACAAACTTTATTTGACCTGTTGCAAAGGTTTTCCCCGGTACTGGTAAAACTAAGTCACTGTTGAAGTTCTCCCACCATGTGTTCCTTCCAGTGAGTACAGAGCTTTTAGATAATCAGCCTAGCAACCGCAGTTTGGGGTTTCGTTGTTTGTTTTGTTTTTTTGTTGTTTCCTTTGTTTCTTTGTCACTGAACATGAGGTTAGCATATGGGGAAGTTGGTAAATATATAACATTGAGGTGTAGAAAAGTTACTGAAAGTTATAATTGTTTCGGAGGATGACAGAAGCCTGAATGACTTGAACTGCACTTGTATTAAAAGTGGCAATGTGTATCTTGGCAAAAGATAAGCGAATGTGTTGTCTTGTTTTGTTTCATGGTGTTATTGGAAACAAACTCGTGTTTCCTTGCATAGGATAAACTTTGTATAAATAACACCTTTGGGTGTGTTTATACTACCTCTACTATTTCCTGCTAAAGTACCCCAGAAGGCTGCCTGAAGATTCCTGCAGGGAAATGATTCAGAAATCACTCAGGGAAGTGCTTCTGTTGGAAGCTATGAACATAAATTTGAATTTTGCTCTATCAGAAGAGAACTCCGTTCTGAAAGAAACACATAATTTGAAAAATCAAAGCGAAATGAGCTCAAAATTGGATTGAACAGGATGACTATTTCCATTGCATGGTCTATTCAGTTATTCTAGAATCACTAGAATAAACTTTCATTGTTCCATTGAGTGGAAAAAAAGAACATTATGTTAATATTTGACTTCATTTGCTGCAGTTTGCTTTTGTTTCTTGAGGGGGTGGATGATTGCAGTCCAGCAGTACCCTGGATCAGAGCAGGGATGTATTGCTCAAATCAGAGCCTTCTGAAAGATAGTTTTGCCCTGGGGCCTTTGATGATATAATTGAGTGAGTGGGTTGAATAGGAAATGCACTCTGGACATGATGGGCACAAATGGTGGATAAACCTGACACCAACAGAGATTTACTTTTGAAGGAGAAAAAGGGCTGGGATTCAGGTGTGCTTTCAATTGAGTTGGGGTGACTGGACAGCCCAATTTACCAATTATTACCATGGGTTTGTAAGGGAAGAACAAGCCTGTAATCAGGGAAAGGCTTCATGTATTATACAGGAGAGGAATCCTACAAAATTTTACTGGCTTTGGTTTGAGTGAGGAATTGGTTCTGCTGGGGCTGGCAGTGGCTTCAGGCCCTGGCAGAGCACTCTTGCTTGCACCTTGTCCCTGTTCTCTTCATTGTGCAGGTAAAATAAAGCTGTGTTTGGGACTGGTGGCAGAGAAGCCCCACTGTTTGTGCCAGTGCTGTCACTGAGCTCATATGCAAAGTTCCTCACAGTTGGGTGTGGAGATTTTCTTGGTTCATCTTTGCAACTTACAATTCATCGAGTTTCAGTGGAGTTGCAGAGATGAATCAACCTGCACTCCCTGTCATGTGTTGGGTGTAATTCCAGGAGCTCTCAGTGTGCTGACAGGAGTGTGCCTCTTCCCAGAACTTATTTCACACATCCAGGGGACTGCTGAGCAAGGGCTTGCTGGGAGAGGGTGTGCAGCTACACACGGAGGAGAAAGTATTTTTGGTTCCTGGCACAGGAGCTGAAATTAGGCAAATCATTGGGAAGAAGTCCAGAGGAATGATTTTGATATGATAAAAATGGCTCTAGGTGGCAGAGGGCTAGGAACTGAAGTCATTATCCTGAGGGAGGGAAACTAGAATAGAAGGTTTTTATTTCCCTGTTCTCTTCATCTGAAACTAAAAGGTGTGCAGTGCTGCTTGGCCTGCAGAAGTGTTGTGGTTTGTTTGGGGAGTTTTTAAGGGCTGCAGCCTGATCAATGGCACTTTTCCTGATGAATAGGAAATAGGACTGGGCTGTTGAGGGAGAATCTGTGCTGGGAAGGAAAACAATGCTTTAAAGTATTTCTCTGTAAGACAATTGATGACGATGTACACACATAGTCACAAAGTAATTAAAGGGGAGCTGTGTCAGGACTACTCATTCATTCATTTTCTGCTTTAGGTAACTGGGAGAGGTGTTCAGGTTTTATACAATTTGTTGAATGTGACTGAGCTGCACAATGAGAATTTAGTTCCAATTTTTATAGTAGTAGGGTGTGAACTGGAATATTTTATTGAAGTTTGAGATCAGTGTTAAGAGCACCTGGACTCACCTGCTGCTGAGGGAGCTCTGGCTTGGTGTTTTGGGGTATTTTTTTCTGGCTTAACGACTAGGGGTTGGAATAAGTGCCTGGTATTTTTTGTCGTCATTTTTGTTTACAGTGAAATGGGCAGAAAAAAATCTAGATTGTTTTGGCAAACAATCATCTGATCTCACGTCAGCCCTGAGAATAGGCTGGCAGGAGGTGGCAGAGAGCAGTTCCATGGGTTTGGCAACATGCTAATTTGCTTGTTTTAAAGCATGCCTGTTCTGCTAGGGCAAACAGACTAAATTAAGGTTGTCAGGGAGATTGCTGGGATTCCTCTGTTGGTTAATGCTTAACTCAGATGTTCTTTGCTCTCCTCCACACTTCAGTCACATGGGAAATAGATAATTCTGTCTGGGACCTAGGAAATGGGAATGCTTGAGAGTGTCAGCTCTGGTTTGACAGAGCTGGTGTAGCTTACCAAGAGCCTGGCAAGTTGAGCATCTTTTTGGTTGAGAAGTTTGAGACTTTTGACAGAAGTTCATGGCAGAAGGAGGGGAGACAGAGGTCACAAAAAGGAGCTGGAGAGGCTGCTGGAGAAGAGACTATAATGGGAAGGTAATTTGAAGGATGATGAAGTATTTGTTGGTCAGAGACCCTGAAATCATTCCTCTTGGAGGTTTTCAAGTTGTGAACCTGGATAGATTCTTTAGCATGCTGATGTGAATTTGGTAGGTGACCCTGCTTTTCGGGCAGGAGTTTGGGCTGCCCTGAGAAAATGAGATGCTCTCAAACATCTGTGGTTGTGTGAGTCAGCACTTAAAAAGAGGTGCTGTAACAGGATTTGGGGTGCTCTGGGAGTGTTAGAGCACTCTAACTAGAAATTAACATGGCCAGTGTTTTTGGTGGTTAGTGTCTTGTGTCACTTCAGGATTAGCAGCAGCACGTGGTGGTCAGTACATGCTAACACCCTCTGCTTTACCCCCAGGTTCCCTCCAGGTCTGTGTGGGAGCTGCTCAGTGCAGGATTCTCCACTTCCTACAAACCACATTTCTGAAAGGGGCTGCCTTCTGAGTGTGATGTGCCCTTTAAAATCAGATTAGGAGAGGATGTTGTGTAACTTGCAAAACAAATTGTTGGGGGGAAGAGAGAGCTCCTTTAATTGGAGAGCAAGTGGATTTGGTGATTCACCCAAGGAGCATCTCATATTTGTTTTAAAAGCAGAAATTGTTTGTGCTTAACTCTGAAGTCTTTTAAACCTTGTGAGCTTTGAGATGAATCAAAAGCTAGGAACTTAACATTCTGACTAATGTGCCATAAACTGGCATCAAACAGTTGGATAAAAGTTTTTATGAAGTCACTTTAAAACAGAAATAAGCTGTGTGGTTGGGAGAGGTTTCCCAGCTGTGTTGCACCACCCATATCAGTGCAGGAGTGGAGTGATTTAAATTGAGTCTATCAATCCCTGTCAGACAGACTCTGTGCTGCAGGACCCACCAAAAAAAAAAAAAGGTGTGTTCTTCTTGCATGACTCCTTTAGATATCTGTGTACTGCATACATGAACTATGAGTCAGGTTGAGCAGAGATTTTTGGCAATCAAATCAAATGTCTTACATTTGAAATCATAGAGTCTCTGAGTGAAATCTGTGCATGCTGCAGAGAGTTCTTGTTTCAAGTGTATGTTTGAGGAAAAAGTGCACCAGAAGGCTTGTGTTCTAAAAGAGTCTTGGTCTTGTTAGATCAAAGTCAGGATATTCCAGCAAGTGTAGTTATCCTGGCGTGACTTTATGATGCTCATATCCCCATTTGTCTGTTTAACCCAGAAATAAGTTTTACACCTTTAAGACTGGTTCCGAGAGCAAAGAGGGAAGAAGCACACAGTTTTTCTCCCAAATTTGCCCTAAACCAGGACAGAAGTTATCAAGGGTGCAACCATTACTGAAGGGTAAAATTAATGTCTTATGAAACTTCTGTTGCTTGGAGTTATTCTGGTCAGGCACTGCTGCTGGCATGGGAGGGAGGGAGGGGCAGCCTTGGTGCTGATGTTTGGGTCAGTGCTGGAGCTTTTAATGGGAATTGCTGTTGACACTGTCAGTGAGGTGATAGGGACAGTGATAAGCCTCTCTGTGGTAATTAAACTTCCTGAACTGCTCCTTGTAAGACAAAACCATAGAGTACTTCTGTACACTACAGGAAGCTTTGCAAACAGAGCAGATCCCACCCAGGCTGAGTGGAAGGCAGCTGTGAGGACTGACAGTGTGCTCAGCAAATGGAAATGGTGCTTGCTGAGATTTCAGGCAGCGTGGTGCTGAATACTCAAGTGTTCCAGGATGAACTTTGGTTCTGGTGTCACAAGTAGCTGTAAAGCTTGCCTGTGACACTGGGATTGCTGGTGAATACTCAAGTGTTCCAGGATGAACTTTGGTTCTGGTGTCACAAGTAGCTGTAAAGCTTGCCTGTGACACTGGGATTGCTGGTGACCCGGCAGAAGGAAAAGATCTGCCTCTCCCCTTGGAGTGGGCTACAAGATCACTTCATGTTTTCTGCATCACTTGCAGTTCTCTAGAGGTAAACAATAAAGCAGTGATGGCTAATAACATCCCTCTGATTCTTTTCATCCTTGTCCAAATTCAGAGTACAACAAGCAATGGCAGTTCTGCTGGAGCAACTGTCTATTTCAGTTTGTACTTCATCAGTTTGCTTGTTCAACCTTAAAGCACAAGAAGTTAGGAAATTACTCAAATGAATGGTTTTAGCAGTTGCTTACACCTTTTATATCATCATTCCTTACATTCATTATGTTTTAAAAAAACAATGCAGTAACTTGTTTTGGAGGAAATAAGGGATTTTTTTCTTAAAATCAGCTATGGTGATAGAGCAGATAATTTTAAGAGGTTGCAACAATTGAAAAACCTTCTTTAGTATTTGTGTAGCAATTGCTAAAGCTCCAGGTAGACAAAGGTAATTTGTCTTAAACTTGCATGTTGGTTTTGTATCAAACTGATCTTCAAATCTTGTGAATGAAGTGGTTTTTGCTGCAGCATTGGAGGAGTGAGCACCTCAAGGATTCCCACTTGCACCTGTAGCTTCCTACCAGGTAGATGGGTGGGATGTTGTGTGACAGGAGTAGCACTAACACAGCCTGCAAGGCAAACATGTTATACCTGGTAACAATTAATTGCATGGGAGAAAGGGGTGCCAGGTAAAGAATTGGCTTTTTTAGGGAGCAGTGTGGGCTCCAGCACTCTCCCTGCTCCCCTTGGTGCTCTGCTAAGTTTTGTGTGGCAGTGGGACAAACAAAGTCATGAAATGAACCTGTCAGAACAACTCCTGTACTCTTTGCTCTTCTTTGATTATTTGCTAGAACCAATGAGACTGGAGTTATGGTGTAACTCCTCCTATTGTATGAATTTGTCTAAAGTTCATCCACCAGTTCCATGGAATTGTGTCTGCTTTTCAGCCCTCCTCTCCTGATAGCTGTTGGACATGGTAGCAGCACAGGTTTGAGAAGAACCTGCTGTGGCAATGAAATGATCTTGTAATGTACATCATCATCTAAATCATGGACTCTTGGGTCTATAGAAATGGAGAATTACCTTGAAAGTTCAATTCTGGAACAAGCCACGCATGGGAATTTTATGGTTTGCTACAGCTCCTGAAGGTTTTTGGTTCACCTGGGTGTGGTAATATTTGGCCTGAAGGTGTAGTGCATAGTGTAATGTCACCACACCTTCTGTGTTGTGTAAGGCAGAAATGTTCTGAGGAGTTTCTAATGGATACAGGCTCCTCCCGTTAAACAGGAAATTCTCAGGGAGTGAGAGGAGGGGAATGTCCAGGTGGTGCTTGTGGCAGGCAGCTTTCTTGGAAGGTTCCCTTTGAGTGATCCTCAGAGAAAATCATTGGAGAAAATTATGAATATGGTGAATGTCTGATGTGGCTGCTGCCTGCAAGTGTTCTTTGCATAGTGTTACTAAGAATATTTTTGATTTATAACAGTTTAAACTTGTTTCACAGATGGAAAATGTTGGTGTAAAAGTGACTGATTAAAAACAATGTCATTGGTAAAAGTACTGCCTTGTATTCCTTAGTGATTCTTGTGTGTGTGTAAATATATATATTAACACACTTACTGCTGCCCTACTTACAGTGGAAATATGAACTCTTCTTTTTATAACAAGACCCCATTAACATATTTAGTTTGTCCCTTTGAGTCAGAATAAATACAGAACTTGCTTGAGGATTGTGGAACTTTGAGCGCTGCGACCTTGCAGTTTACAACAAGTTTCTAAATACAAAATTTAAAATATTTGGGGAACGTGCTGTAGAATCCCAACTCCTGGTGCTGCAGGACTGTTGCTCTTCAGCCAGGAGAGCAGCAGCTGTAATTTTAGATTCCAAAGGCTGAGAGAATTGCAGGATTGGTGGTGCAGGTTGGTTTGAGGGACACAGGCCTGGTTCTTTGTTCAGGGTTTAGCTGGTCAAACATTAATAACTTTGTCCTGGCTGGAGTCACATAAACAAGCTGCTCCATACTATGTGTGCAGGCATGAAGGTGAGAGGAAATAACCTGAGACCTTCAATGTCCTCGTGGACACCTTTTGTCACAATTGATTGGTTATTGTTCACAGGTGGCTCTGTATAAATTCAGTTTGGGCTCAGGGCTGGTGGAACAAGACAAAATAAGTACTTTGGTCAGGAGAAATGTTAGTTCTGCAGTTCATTACTCCTTCTTAATATGGTAAGAGCTAATGATGGTTGTTATAATGACCTTCAAGGATGCCTGTGGTTTAGTGTTTTTTAATGAGTGTAGCTTTGTCAGGAACAAACACAAAGCCAACATGAGATTCATTAGATTCTAGCCCCTAATAACAGAATACAAGCTGGTAATTCTTATGCAGTATAAAGTTTTCTGCTTTCCTGTCTGCATTTTGGTTCTTCGTGTTCTTTCTCTTGCTGTGAATTATTTTTATGTCTATTAAATTTGAGTAACTTCTGAAGTACTTTGGTTTCATAATGGAGCTGTGCTGGATGTTTGCATTTGTAATTGTGTGAGTACAGGAGTAGATGAGAACTTGACAGTTATTAAGAGTTGAAGTGGTTGTATGTCCCAGTTGTATTAGAGCAGGGAAGAATTCCCATAAAGAAGGAAGAAGACAGCAGCACATCAGGCTGAGAATACACACTGGTGCCATGTCTGTATTTTTGTGCCAGTCACATTTAGTGGGTAAATGAAAAACAAAAGTTTTTCATTTCAAACAAAGCCTGGAACTCCAAGGGTAACCCCAAGTTCGATGTTCCCCAGCTGACACAGGGGCTCAGCTCACTGCCACCCTTCAGGCTGCTCTGCCCCTCTTGGGGAGCTGCACAGTAGCTTTGATATCTCATTTTGTACACGCTGGAGGAAATTGTACAGTAACAGATTCACAGCAGTGAATTTTGTTTTCATCCTCCAGTTCATTGTACCTTGGTGGAGGTGTTCCCAAACTAGAAAGGTAAAGAGTGCAGCAGAAGGCTTTGGTGAAGTTTCTGCCTGTAAACCAGAAAGGTAATTTAGATTTTTAACATGCATTCATGTTTGCACTTCAGACCAAGTTTGGGTGGATAGGACAGGCTTCCTAAATCCATTAAGGTTAGTTAATAATGTTCTGTGATTCAGACTAATTCATGAATGCCTTCTGAGATAAGCAGTAACCCCATCAGTTAACATTTGATATTTCAAAAGAATTGTTTTGTGAAAAACCTTTATAAAATTCATGTGAGTGTTCTGGGATAGCCAAAGCACATTGAACACTTAATATTAAGATAAACCATCCTTTTTTTTTTTGCTTACCTCCTTTAGCAGAAAATAAGAGTCTCCACAATCTGTGACAAGTTTCTCTAATTGTCCTGAATTCCAGTTTCTTCTTAATAGGGACTCTCACCTGTACTGAAGTCAAGTGATACCATGGGATTCCTCATTATTGAGTACAATGTAATTCCTCTCTGTTCACATGGTGCTTCATTTCCTACTTCCCCAAAGGACAAATACTCTTCTTTGGATGCTGTTATAAACAGGAAAGAATAGGGAAAAGAGCAGGAAGACCTCAAGTGTGTCACAGCAGCTGTACATTGTTCAGCACAATATTCTTTGCCTGTTGAGTTACATTATGGTCCATTTCTGTGGAAATTATTCAACCTTGAATTTCAGTTCTGTGAGGAAAAGCCAGAGTTCCCTGCTATGACAGCAGCACTATTCATTTTTCTAAGTTTTCATATCACATAATTTATTATTAAGGGAGAAAAAAGTGTCTTTACCATCAACTTATTGGAATGCAGGGATCAAATACTGCTCTGATGAAGTACTTGCTCTTTACTAGTAGGTCTGTCTTGGAAGACAGACAACATTATTCTAAGAAATTGTTGACATGATCCCTGTGACCATGTTCCAAGTCTGCTGAGTACAGACAAAATGAATGCTCTTCACAAGGAATTCCAGCTCCTTTGGCTCACTGCACCCCTTCTGCTGCCAGTTTGTTTGTGGGCTGTGTTTTGGTTGGTTGGATTTTCTTACTACTTACAAAACAACCCAAACAAAGCAGATACACATGTTCTCACTTTCTCAAAGTCTATCAAAGGCAATCTATTCCATTTTGAAGGAACTGCCCAGTATCCAATGAAGCTCCTGCAGCTTGCTGTGGGTGTTCTGCTTTATTTTTAAGAGTATCAGTCCTCTCCCAACAGATGCATTCTGCCAGTTTAACTTCTCAAATGGTTTCGTAGGAAAACACAAATGGAGTCTGACACTTATTTCAGTGTTTACTGTACCCACAAGAGCAAGAGATGTTCTACACAACCACCAGCATGCAGTGAAAAATCTTACCAAATCCATCTCTGCATGGAACAGCAAGAGAAGTTCACAGAAGCTGAGCCTCTCTCAGTGCAGGGCTATTGGGCTATCCTTGCATACACTGTCATAGAGGAAGCAAGTAAGCAGAAATGAAAAAAAAAAAAGGTAAGTAAGTATTAGGGTGAAGACATGTCTCAAAGCAGTTTCTACTTCAATTTTTAAAGATAATTTCAAACCAACTCTGTCAAGTTGCTCCTCTTGAGAGAAAACACTTAGGTTACAACCAAAGATTAATTCCAGGTTCAGTGTGTGATTGTGGTTAGAAGGGTAAAAACTAAGATTGCAGTTCAGTCAGAGCAAAGGTGACTCTTGGCATGATGAAAAGGTGTCTCTTGAGGAGGTGAGGCATACAAGGAGGCCTGTTCTCACTCCTCTTCACTGACCCACCTCGGAGCTTGGAGCAGCTCTCACCCAGTCCCAGCACATCTCAATGAAAAGCTCAGCACCTGCACCCAGGAGGGCCAGGAGCAGCATTTCAGTGCACATCAAGTATTGCTTTCAGAAAAATCTGCTGTGTGCTGCCCCTGGGATGGAAGCAAAGAGCTCAATCCCACTGCTTGTATCTCAGCATAAAATTGAGATAAAGTCTGCACTTACTATGTCAGGAATTGTTTTGACATAGTTTTTCCAGTTTAACTGTTCCAGAATATTTCAAAAGCACTTCACAATAATATTATACTGCAAAAGCCAAGTTCCCTAAATTGGAACAAACTTTTTGAAACAGTGATGGCAGTTTGAGCTTTAGATTTTATATATATATATATAAAGTTAGTTCAGATGTCTTCCTCAACGCCTTTTGTATCTTCAGTTACAAAGCTGATGAAATTGACTGTTTGTTTACAGTGTTTTTTATTTCTTTTCAATTTCTGAATTAATTTGCTCTTCTGTAAGACCTCAGCCCCTGGCATTTGTGAGGGGAGTGTCTGATATGATTCCCTTGCCTCTGGCATGTGTTCCCTCCCCTTCTGTTCCGGAGCAGTGCTGAGCCATCTCCCAGCAGGTGATTAAGGATTGGTGCCCTCTGCTGTTAATGATTTACCAGCCTGGCTGACCCTCGGGCTTTATTTAGCATGAGGAATTGTCAAACTTATTTGTGGAGCACTGCTCATTTGTGGGTGGTCATTCTCCTGGGGGAAAATGGGCAAAACTGGCACCTCTGGGAGGTGGTGCCATCCTGCCCTGGGACAGCCCTGACTCAGGGATGCCAGCAGTTCTCCATCTGCATTTTGGCAGCCTTCGTTTCCCTCCATGTTCAGGCTCTAGGTTAAGCCTTAGTTTAAAACACTGAATAATGCACAATCAAGGAGTTTGTGAAGCAAGCAGCTGCAAGGCAAACAAGATTTTTTTCCATATGGTGTCATATAGACCAAATGTAAATGTACAACAATAGTAACAAAACCATTGGTATTGCTCAATTCAAGTGTTTTTGAGAAAGCAGATGGATTGCAACAGTCATTTCAAGGTTTTTCTGAAAGCATGGTGAATGCTCCTCAAAGTGTGAAAAATATTATGCTAAAGCAAACATTAGTAATAAAATTAGTAAAAATATAGTTCACAAAATGTCAGGTATACTTCCTCATGGGTAAAGATCTTGAAAGGCCTAAATGAGTGTGTAGTCCTGGTTTGTGCACATCAGCTTTCATAACTTGGGTATCTTTTCACCATTTCCTAGGTGCCTTTTTAGATTTAATTGCAAAACTGAATATGTTAACAGATGGTTAAATTGTCTAATGGGAACATTATTCATTCTCTGAACTGAAGAACAGAGGTTGTAGGAGTGAATTCTATTTTGTGACTAAGACCTAGATTCAAGATGCAGACGACTTTTTGTACTTTGAATATTAACCAGTTTGGGGTTTGTCCCTTTAAACTCCCTTGGTTCAGGTGCTCATATGGGAAGTTATTCCTTTCCTGCTTGTATGCAAATTAAAAAGCCCTTGTCCTTGAGTGCAACTTTGCCATGGCTTTGCAGGTGTTGAAGTCAAGGTAAATTTCAGAAAACAGCAATATCAGCTCAGTTTAAAAAAAAGAAAACAAAACCAACAAAACATTAAATTTGAGAGAAGGTCAAGTTTCTGATTGGTGCCCTTAGAAAATGAGCTTTGCTGGGAGCAGTGGGAGCTGCTCCCTGAGCTTGCAGCCTGTGTGCAGGAATGGGTGTTCCAGCACACCATGGTTTGTCTGGCAGTGGAGTGAAAATTGCTGTTCAGTTTAGAAGTTACCCAGCTGATCGTTGTTCATTCTGCATGTGGTGATCTGGGAGTTAGTGCTGATTTGAATTTTGTGGTGAGAGTGAGACTCCTGAGTGTAACAATTAAGAGCATGGCAAAGTAATACTTAAATATAATCAATCCATGTAAATGCACCTCAGTTGGCAACTCATGGCCAGCTTAAGTGATTTGGAAGGTTTTATTAAAACACAAGTTAGAAAAAAGTATAAAAAAGTAGACTTGCTGTGAGTTTTGTATTAGAAATTGATGCAATCACCTCAAGTAATTTAATTCTGTGAATGTGACGTTTTTGCTGCTGTAGCCTGCATTGTTTGCATGAGGAAGCAGTGATTTTTGCATCAGGAAATGTAGTGATCTATGAATATCTTTCTACTGTTTTCATGTGCAAGATTTCAATTACTGTGAGTATTAACTTGGCTGAGACCTTTTGAGATAATGGAATTGTCTGGTGCATGTGCATTAGTATATGCTATTATTTCTGTGTGCTTTACTGTCATGATCTGTCTGTAGTTATGAAAGCAGCCAGATACACAGAGTAAACTAAGACTGGGAAGAGTGACTAGAAAATGATATTAACTGTTGATAGACTGGAAAGGCTGTGTTTGAAAGGGAGAAGCTCTGTCACTTAAATCTTCTAAGTACAGAACTAAATCAGTCAGTAGGAAATAGTTCTTTGGTGCAGATGCTGAAGAAATTCTGTAGTTTGTGTTGATACTATAACTAGAAGAGAGAGATGATCTACAGCTGTCTTAAATTGTATATGTATTTATAGATAAAATGTTAATTTGATATCCCTTATCTGCAAATGTTTCCTCAGAGATTTTTGTGAAGCCTTTTCCCTTGGGCTGCTCCTGCAAACAGGTACTCAGTGTCTTTAACAAGCCAGGAAGGTATAGATTTTTCTGTCTTATGTTGCTCTGGCTGTCTCATAGATGGCAGAAAGAATAATGCTAGAGGACTACAGAATCTACAATATCTTAAATTTCCTTCTAGGGAGGTAAACTACTTTTGGGTTATGTTCTGAAATCAGCCTGGAAGTGCGATTTCTTTGTTTGTACAAGAGATTGTCAAAATTGTATGAGGATCTGTGGGTACAGAACTGCCTTGACTTTGCCTCCAGCTACTTGCAGTGTCTCTCCTACCTGTTAAATGTGCTGCTTATCTGGAGTGGCTGCTGGCAGCAGTGGAGCTTGTGCAGCAGAAGGATATCTGGGAAGAGTGCTTGTGGGGTCTGAAAAAATGCAGTGTGCTATCTTGTTTTAGTATTCTGTACTTTGCCCAGAGGAGTTTGAGTGACAAATGCAATATAAGTGTAGAGATGGGGTAGATGATCCTGTTCCAGCTTCTGGCAGAGATTGACAGTACTTAAATGAGAAGGGGAAAAAAAGTTCTCATACAAGTAGCTCCTAAAATACATATGGAGTTTCAGAACTTCTTGTTTGCCTGGCTGTCTCTTTATTAAAAACAGGGTTAGACTTTACTTCATTTCTCTCTGCAGTCTCAATTAAAAGGTTTATTTACCAGAGTGGTAAGTGGACATCTTAGTTTTGCTTTCAGGATGATAAATTCCATACTAAGTCCAGGTGAGCAGAATACAGGAGAGGTGTAAGGAAAGATGTTGAGATGGGGTGCTTTGGAAGATGAAAGGTTGGTGTCAACACCTGGATATGCAGATGTCTGTACTGGGTTAGGCTCAGGTGGAGCTGGTTCAGAGCAGCCCATCTGGTGCTGTGTCTTAGGTTTGTGACCAAAACAATGCTGACAAAAAGAACCCCAGTGCTTCAGCTTTTGCTGAGCAGTCTGGACCCTTCCCAGGCTCCAGGATTTCTGCTTCTGTGAGCTCCCACCAGGAGCAGGGTGGGTGGCCTGGAGGTGGGGACACAGCCAGGACAGCTCATCCGCTGACCAAAGACATTCCAAAATGTATCACATCATGCTGGGCAGTAAAGGCAGGGCTGCAGGGTGGCGAGGGACAGTTTTTTCCAAACCGTCAGGTGCTCAGAAACTGGGTAGGCATTGGTCTGCTGGTGCCAGGCTTTTTATTTGTTTCTTTATTTTTTTATTTGCATCAGTTATTACATTGTCTTTATATCTCAACCATCAAGTTTTTCTTGCTTTTGTACCTCTGACTGGCTACGTGATCCTGCTGGGAGGGAATGAGTAAGTGGCTGTGTGGGGACTGACCTGTGAGCTGGGGTCACTCCTCTCCACTGTCCCATGGACTTGTGAATGCTTCTCAAATTCTGTCCCCCCATGAGTTCTAGACCTGAACTCCTATTCATGACTGCTTTGTGGCAGCTGAGCAAAGTTCATGAACCAAATGCTTCCTCAATAGTGACTGTTGGTATTGCTGTGCAGTATGGGTGGCTTTTTTGGCCAGGAATAAAAATGTAACTATTGGTGATGTCAGCAGGATTTTCCTGCTTAGGAAGAAGCGGTGGGGCAAGAGGGAGGGAGGGTGGTTTGTGCATCATCAGTTCAGTGGCTTCAGGCAGTTCCTCTCCAGGCTGCCGTGACTCAGGAGCAGCTGGCAGGAGGCTGCAGAGTTTGGGCACAGGAGGTGCCTCAGCTCTGAGCTCGCTGCCCCGTGGCTCTGCTGACGCACTCGCAGCCCTGGAGCCCCTGTTTGTTTTGGAAACCCTGCTGAGAGCCCTGGCTGCTCCTTTGGGCAGTACTGGGGGTGCTGCAGCTCTGCAGGCTTCGGGGGCCTCAGTTCCATACCCACAGGATAGGGTGCAATGGGATGCAAGCTTGCAGAAAAAATGGACATTCCATGTCTATTTACCTGCAGTTTTTTAGAACACTTAGTGAAATTTCAAATGCTTTTTAATGTTCAATTACATGAAATAGACTTCTTTATTCTGAAGCAGGAGGTAACACTTGTCTTTTTTTCTTTGATTTGTGTGTGTTGTTTTTTGTTTTTTTTTAATAGAATGTTCAAATAAAAACTTTGGCAGATGATGTGGTAAGGTCTTTGTAGCATCTTAATTTGCAATGGTAACTCCACGCTGCATGCTACTTTACTCAGTGTTGTGGACAGAATAACATCCTTATAAGGATATTAAGCATTAGATTTCAGAAAGTTGAGTGACCGTTCCTAAAGATCTTAATTTATGACTTCAATTGGAGAAGATTAATCATGATTTCTATTTGGAGAAACTTCCTTAAGCACATTTGAAATACTTTAGTAATGCTGTGGCTATGTTGAAACTGTTACTCAAGAGTTGAAGTGTTATTTCTCTTGACCTTCTCTTCACCAGTAAATGGTCTGCAGTGGTTTTTCAAAGTTGGTTGCCTCATGATTCAAGTGGAACCATTTTGGGTAATAAATGTCTACTGGATGCCAAGGAACAAGTGTGTATTCAGTAGCACTAACTTGATAAAGCTGGATACTTTGAAACTGGTTCCAAAGTATTTTTTCAGAAACTTGTGTCAAAATTGATTTCATTAAAATGACAGCCTTGTATTACATACATACAAAATAAAGCCAGACTGGTTCTTTAGTTAATGATTGTCTGCACATCTGAAATGAGGAAATGATGCCTGGTAATGACATAGAAGATTCCTTTGTGTCTTTCCAGTGATCTCACTAGTGCAATCTCATTGAACAAATTTGTTGTTAATAAGTTACACTTGAAAGAGATGGCAGTGTGGTGAAACTCGATCTTAAATGACTTTTTGTGGCTGTTGAATGGTCAATATGAAGCTGTAGCATTTGACTAAATTTGGATACTGCCTTTCAGGCAATGTCATATCCTTGGCCTTTTCACCAGGCTATGCCCTAATTTTAGTTTCCAAAAATGTAATTTAAACTATTCTAATAAGGTAGAAAATGGATTAAAGTAATATTCTTGCTTTGTCAAAGACATTGACAGTATCCTTGTAGGTATTGTGCTTCTGTCCACAAATATGAAAATATCTAAGGAAGAAAACCCCTGTACCACCTCTCCCTCAAAAAAACAGCTCAAAAGAAATTGAAAGGGAATGCAGCTTATCTAGGGACACTTTCCTTCAGAGATTTAAGGTAATCTCAAAAATCTCAAAAAATAATTTAAGGTAATTAAGGTAATAATAAATAATTTAAGGTAATCTCAAAAATAACAAAAACAATGAACAACAAAAATTAATAAAAAGAAACAAAACAACAGAAAAATAATCTTTCTTCTCCATACTCCAGAGCTCTTGCTCTAGTGTCTCCACTCTGGACTTGCTAATCTAAAATGAATCAAAATGTTTGCAAACAAAGTACTCCATCAGACATTTCACACCTCAGAGAGGTCATTTCATTGTCACCAATATAAATTTTGGTTTACAAGTTTTTTTGGAGATGACAGCAACTGCTATGAGTGATCCTGGTAACCCTACATAAGCTGCTGTTAGATGAAAGCACATCTTCATAAGGCTGTTGAGTGTCTGACACAAATACAGGAGTGTTTGTGGATGCAAACAGTTCTTTGAGAAAAATTGCTACGTGCATGATGTTCTCAAAATGAACATATATATATGTATATATATATAGAAATAAAGACAGTTATTAAAAAAAAATTGGACTCTATTCAGGGTAGAGTTCTATGTTATAAATACAGCAAAAATGGCCTTATAAGGAAGGTGCTGGTTGTTTCCAATATTAACCCAGTAACTGAGCATGCTTAGAGCCCAGGAGTGGGGATTGGTGTCAGCCCTAACAGAGAGCCCTGGCAGTGTCTGGCCATGTGTTTAACCACGGGTGCCTGCTTCTGTGTGAGCAGTCCTTCACCTGGCTTTCTAAAGCTCAGCACTAATCCCAGGAGTTCCTCCTCAAAAACTCTGCAAGGAACTATGAGCTATGCTTGGAGTATTAATTCCTCTACAAACTTTATTTTACTTTAGCAGGATTTTTAATAAGCCTGATGAACTTGTAAGTACCTTCTTCCCCATGCTGCCTTTTTCAGTTGTCCTCCAAAGACTTTCCGCTCTTCAGGTGAAGGAACATTGGGCAGTACCTTTGTGGTACCATATTTATTCAGTATCAGGATAATTAGTAATGGGAGAAGATGAGCTGAAGATTTCCAAGTGCTGAGAGTTTAACCTAGCTGGCGCAAATTTGGATTAGTGAGAAATATCTAAATCCCTTTTGCATGTGACCTGTCATGAGTTTACCTTATATGTTATTGTGCAAAGTAATCTCTGAATATTAGAGTATTTTTACTTACAGTTCAGTTTAACTCTGCTGCTTGAATTAACTAAAAACATGTGCATTGCTGCCATGTAATTGGCTGCTTTTCTCTATTTCTGCTTATTCTGGAATGTCTTTGCAGCGTGACAGAATCACAAGCTTCAGAAAATCGGCCGTGAAGAAAGAGAAGCCTCTCATTCAGCATCCTATTGACTCTCAGCCTTCCATCAGTGAGATCCCACATGCCCAGGCACTTGTTGATGAGCGCTGCATGAACTTATCAGAGAAAGAAGTTATGGATCTCTTTGAAAAAATGATGGTAAGATGTGGTATGGGGGAGAACTGTCCTGTTCCACTGGATAGCTCTGCTCTGTTCAATGGAGCTGTGAATGTCTTTTGAAGGATTGGATAAGTGTTAATTAACTTTTGCTTGATTTGCCTGTTAAGGGATTAGTTTTTAACTTTTCCAAGTAATGTTAACTGAAGCAGACAATAGGTCTGTCTCACAGAGACTAGCAGTTCTGTGACAGGGCTGTTCACCAGTAGTGATTGCAGGGACATTGACTGCTCTTAGTTGCCAGTCTGAAATTACTTTGACTTTTAATGGCAAGCCTAGTCATGACTAGTAATGACTGTATTGTATTTAATCAGTTATTAAGTTAAAAGAAGTGTCTTAATAGATTTAATCTAGCAGAGCATTTTGACTTTTAGGCTTGTTTTAAATACACGGCTGGAACAGTTACACCTCTACCATTTCCACAAGCTACTAATCCATATAATAACAGCCTTCTGATTAGATAGTGCAGGAAGGGTGCCCATCATGATAAGATTTCACTAAAAACACAGGAACATCTCAAGAGTTGACACTTATGCATCAGCTTGGGGTGTAGAATTGTTGTTTTTGTCCTTTAGTTTTACTTCTTGAGCCAAATTTCACAAATGTTAACTACCCTTGATGCAATTTAAATTTTGGGTAAGTCTCAAAAACAATGAGCACTTGAGGTGACAGAATTAAATGAGGAAATCCGGTAGGGCAAAATCAAAGACACGCAGATAAACTGGAAAAAGTCACTTCTGTTTGTTTGAAAATTAATTGTTTAACAAAAGTAGCTTAAAAAGAACAAAGACTAGTAAAAATCCTGAGATTGTGTGAGAATGTGTTCCTGATGTGAGCAGCTGTGGTTCTTTGCAGGAAGACATGAACCTGAATGAGGAACGTAAAGCTCCTTTACGAGACAAAGACTTGAGCACAAAACGTGAGATGGTTGTCCAGTACATTTCTGCAACTGCCAAATCCGTAAGTACTCACCTGAGGAAGGAGCTTAGCTTGGAGTCTTAGGCTTTTCAAGCTTGAAACATGAAATTTTTTGTCTGGATTTATCTAAGAGTGGTAGGAAAAAATAAATGTGTACTTACTTCTAAATGCTTGCAGCTGCATCTGAACAATCTGAGTTAGTTTGCATTTCCCTTTCTGGGCAATGCAAAAACTTGGTCCTTTCTAGGAAACTGTAAGAAATTGCAAATCCAATGGTGTAGAGTCATGGATGGAACCTGAGCATATTTCTGTGCAATTCATCTTAAGAATTTTTGGTACCCAAAGTTTCCTTGTGGTTTCAGTAGCGATGTATGTGCTAAACACCTTTAGTGAAAAGATGGTCTTAAAACCAATTTCAAATTACATTTTGAATAGAAAAAATGGTTTGGCTTTTCATAGATGTTGATTACTCTCTGTAGTTTAATTGATTGACCCTTCATGCAGAATTTTTGAAGTCTGTCTTCTTTGCGATGCAAGAAGTGTAAGGAAATAACTGGATACCCCAACATTTTTGGGGTGGAGAAATACAATTTCAAGTAGTGAAGAGCTGCAGTTTTTCTGCAGTTGAACTGTTTGTACTAATTAGTTATAAAATGCACCAGCAATGCTTTGTGTGTCTGTTAAAAGTTTTGACTATGGCAAATATAGAAATAAGTAAAGATTATGTTGGTGTCTGGCTAAGGAATCTTTAAGCATGGACTGCAAGCAGTACAGTTGACTTGTTCCTTGTTAACCTTGAAAATCAGCTCTGCAGAGTTAAATTTCAAAAATTAAGAAGACAATGACATGCAATTATTATGCAAATGCCTTGCACGAGACATTATGAACTTCAGTGAGGAGAAACTTGTGTTATAATGGTGATGAAATGGTAATGAAAATGGTGATTTAAGTTGTGAGAGGAGTGATGTTCCTGCATGAGTTCATCTTAAACAAAATCCACAGTCCTTTAGTGTGTGCTGGAAGGAATCCAGTGCTTTAAGCATGGTCTAACTAAATGTACAAATTACTGGAGAGCTTTTCAAGCTTGTGCAGTGAATGTTATGAACTATGAACTAGACTGGCTTTGGGAACTGTTAATTATGCTTTGTAAGGTTTTTATCTTCACTTGATAATCAATATTAAATCTGGAATTTTTCTTAGTATGCAAAAATACTTTAGTGAAGCAGTAGAAGGTGGAAGTAGAAATGGAAGTATTTGCATTTTTTCCCAAAAAGTAGTTGAACATTGGTGATGTCTCTCATGTACACTGCCATTAAAATGCCTCAAGCCCCAGAACTGTGCAGCTGAGTAAGGAAAGCATGGCTACCATTGCATGGCTCACTGCTGACATGTTAATGCATTGCATTGCTCCCCATGAGTGCTGCAGCATGGGAAACTTAACAGACCTGGGAAGATATTTGTCCAAATGTACTAACAACTTAAAACCAAGCCATCCTAAAAGGTCCTCGTACATGAATGTGCACTTTGAGCTTAAGTCAGCACCAGTGTGGATGTTTTACACATTGCAAAGGGTTTTTCCTAGAGGAAAAACAACTCAAATTTTGTGTGCTTCAGTTTGTCCTCCTTGCAATTGAATCACAGCATTTGAATGGAATTTTTCAGAAATATACATTACCTTTCTGTAGCATGTTATCCTAATTTAACTTCTAAATAGCTAGCATCTTGATTGTTAAAAATGAAATAAAATACAGAGGTTAATTTTGAAATGTTGATTGGGATCTTACAGTGGTGCCAAACCTCATTTTCACTTGTAATTTCATCTTCCTTTTAGTGCAACTACTATTCTGCTCAATGAATTCAAGCCCTAATCAATCTTTACTGCATCATGATTTGTCAAACTTCCCTTTCTTCAGGATTGTCTTCCATGAAAATGCTGGTTGCATTCAAAACGATCTGTCTTTAAATTTTCTACCTTTTTCTTTTATCACAGATAATTATCTGTCTTCCTGTTTTACACTGAAAATACATGGACCTTCTGCTTAGAGCTCACAAAACACATTTAACAGTTGATGTGACTTTTCTTGCAGTTCATTTCATGTTTATTTTAATTAGGCTTTTGAGCTCCCTCCCTTCATGTGAAAATATCACTCTCATTTGCTGATGTTGTCTTAACCAAATTATTTTTAATTTGGTGCTTCATTTTCTCTGTCTGTGCTGTCTGCAGCATGTTGACCATGCTTTTCTGAAACACTTGTCTTCAGAGTTCTGAGAGAGGAACTTTGGGTTTCACAGGGTCAGGAGTTCTCCTTGGTATGGGGGACATGTAGGAGCTGATGAGCTGGATGCTTTCATGGGAAGTGATTTTCTGTGCTTCTCATTCTTTCTCTCACTGGAAGAGAAAGATTGTTGACCATGGAAATTATACCTGAGAAGTGGTGAAGGATTGAAATTCAGTTTCAGAACTGAACCCGGTGACATTTTGTGCTGTACTGAATAGGTGAATGTTGGTGAGAGGAGAAGATAGTAAACTGGGAGAAGAGATTGTCTGGTGGTGGCAATCCCTTCTTGAGCTTCTAGAGGAAACCTCTTCAGGAAGAGAAGTGCTGATTGTCAAAGACTTGCAGGGACTTTTGTTTCTGAAAGTTCCTAAAGGAATAATTGAAAAGAGTAGAAAATGAAGCAGGTAGGGGCTGAGCAGATACAGTGACACTCAGATCTCAGAACCAGAGCAGCTGGAGATCAGATGAAAGTGGTTGTGCAATGAAGTGGCTGCTGTCAGCTTGCAGCAGGTGAGCTGAGCAGGAGCAGATGTCCATGGTCCTGGTGTTCCCAGGAGCCTGGGCATTTGTGCAGGGTGACAGAACAGGGCACAGATGTGCTGCCTTCCTGCAGTTTCCTCTGGGGAAAGTCACCTTTTTGTTCATGAATATAGAGAGATGTTCTTCCCTGGTAAAGAGAAGATGGCATTCTGAAAATCACTGTTTAATTATCCATGTAATTAAAAGCATCCACACTGAGCAGTTGAATAAAAATGTCATGTGAGATTTTCTGAAATGCGAGTTAGAGTTATAACTGTAGGCTATGTTTTTGATTGCAAAAACTTAATTAAATTCAGTGGTGACATCATCTAAACAGATCAAAAGCTCCATAATAAAAGCAGTTGTTATACATACAAGGAAGTCAGTATGCCATTAGTGTGTTCTCAGTGTCATATGTAAAGTATCTGACCTGATAATTTTAACAAATGGCATGTTTAATCTTTCAAGATGTAGCTGTCACAACAGGTACTTAGTTATTTGTTGGTAAATGTGTCAAATACTGAAGATTCAGCAGCAAAACATAAGAATTTGAAGTTGTTGCTCCTGCCATAGAGCTGCTGTTTCTCTGTCAGAGAAGCTCTAACCCCTAAAGAGGTTGATAAAGTAATAAAAGAATATAACTACTACTAATGATTAAACACTGAAAAATGTGTGTGCAACTACATCCTACTAAGTACTGTGCTGTGTTTATTTATTTATTATTATTATCTTTTTTACACAATAACCTCTCTTGGCTGACCACTGCATGCAGATAGTCGGAAGTAAAGTTCCGGTGAGTACGAACACGAGAGTTTTGTTTTCTCTTATGAACTTCCCTTTTTAGAGATTAGCCTGGAATATTTCGGACTTTTATCTGGGTTTTAAAAGTTCAGTGAGCACAACTGAATCCTTGTTTTATCAAAATAATTGTCAACCACCTCAATCATGTTTATCTTACCAGTATGAGATCATTGCTTACATTTTCGAGGGATTTCTTCACTTTTTCAGCAGTCTATTTCCAAACACTTCAAACTCACTGAGCTCATCTCTTCATTGTGAGCAGCAAATATAACTCAAGCTTGTCTTGCTTTTTATTGAAGGCAGGCACTTGAAATTTTAAATGGACAGTATTTGGCTTAATTTATTCTGTTTAGATGTGGAATTTTTTATGTCATAATTGTTATTATTCATAACTTGTCTTGGAAATGCCAACTTCAGCAGATCAATGTGACAATAAGATTAATTTAAAGTATTCAGGAGGTCAGTAGGTTTAAGATGAGATCTTTGAGAGCATAACTTTTCCCTTTTTAAGAACTCATCTACATTTTATGTTGTTTTGATTTAATTCAAATATTATAGACAAATATTTGGGATTTAATTTGTTGGAGTGAGTTCAGCAAGTTTTTGTTTCCTAGAAAAAAGATTTTTTTTGGGAATAATTACATATGGATTTAAAATGGTGGTTGAAAGCAAAAATGTTCTTTTAAATTACAGATGGACTTTTTTTTTGATTACAGCCAAAACAGGCTTTTCAGGTACAGCAAGGCTTTCTACTTAGGTCATATTCAGTAATTAAATTCCATAGTAGAAATAATGGAGAACAATCTATGACTTAAAATTGTCTAATCATCACCTCAGATGTAGTTAGGTTTTTATTCTACACACTGTATTCTTGTGTATTTTTCTCTTGGCTTTGTTTTATTCAGAGTGGCCTTTAAAGAGAGTTCTATGTTCACCAGCATTTTTTAGTTTTGTGCATACTATTGGTTCTTCCCCTGATTGAGGAAAATATCTTCATTGTGCTTATGTATTTAAAGGTATTTGATTTTTGAGGGGACTAATTATTAATTTTCCAGTTCAGTGTGTTAAAACCAGTTTCAAATAATCCCTGCTGCTGTGTAATTTCCTTTTGGTGTGAATTACCCTGAACAGCCACTTTGTGAAGAGATTATTTTATAAAGAAAGTTGATATTCCCACAATGGGTAGGGGGGAATTTCTCAGATGTTTTCTTCCCCATGCCTTTGAGTTCAGGGTCTGATAGAGAGCAAGAACAGCTCTGCATTAAAAGCATGTTTTTGTGCAAATAACTTGCTAAATACTAAAATAAGGAATGCTGTGCCTGGTGTATGGCTTCTGCATATTGTTGCTAACAAGCACTTGCACCTCCATGTGCTTCCTCCAGGGTTCATCCTTTAGGAGCTGTTTGCTTCTGCCAGCACATGGAGCTGTGTCCTTGAAGATTTACAGATCCACTGGGAAGATTTACAGATCAGGGAGGAGAGGAGCTTTGGGATGCTCCTGGTAGTGCTGTTGGGTTGTAGAGATTGCAGAGAGGAGGTTTCCCTGTTCATGGGAATTTGAGTTTTACACAGGATGCTCAGCACTGGTGGGACTGCTGTGTGGTGCAGGCTCTCCTTTGAGTTGGCATCAGGAAATCATTCTCTGCCCTAATTGTAACCCTGAAGGTGACCAGTCATAAAGGAATTTCTAACATTTTCATTCTTAAGCATTGGTTTAATCTCTGAACATTCTGATGTGGGACCCAACCCTCTTCAGTTTCTTTCTACTTCACTTTTGCTTCCATCTTTATTGATGTGCTCCTTAAAACATTTTTCACTGAGACCTTACACTTCACAGTAAATGAGAAATGTTTGTATTCAAATCTGATCCATATAAAGGCATAGCAATACTTAAAAATAGTATTCCAGTCAAACTCTCTTTGAATAGGGAACTAAAAGAAGTAGTACCTGTTCAGCATTCAAGTTAGCATGGCTAGAGGTGAAGTGGATTGAGACTGAGACATTGATTGCAGGGAATAACAGGAAGTAAATCTGGTAAGCTGAAAAGTCTGTGAAAAATTTCAAGAATGGATTTTTATGAGCTGCCTTGAGTGACCATCCATTTTGAAGAAGGAAGAAAATAAAGAAGAGGAGTTGGTTCCTTATTGCTGTGCAGTTAAAGATGCTTTTTCAAAGAATCAATGAAGAAATGGCCTGTCCTGCAAACCATGGGAAGGAGCCTTAGCAGAGCACGTTGCCAGTCCTTTGAACTGCTGATCTGTTTTGGAGGGAGTCATGGATCTTCTGAAAATAAGGGACTAGGCACAGCAAAAGTGCTTCACCAGTGGCCTGGATGGCACAGAAAGAGGAGGCAGCAAGATCCCACCTTGGTTTAAATATGAAACAAAGAATAGCAAAAACTTCAGCTTGCCCCAGTCTGAACTGGAGTCTCCTGTGGAGCTTGCAGCAGACTGCAGTGGAAGGACAAACTCATCTCTTGGGAGAAACCACTGTCTTGCATTCCAAAGTGCTTTTCAGGGTCTAGCTTAACAGGCAATGGCATTGACTGGAGTTGCCATTGTCTCATCTCTGTACATTTTGTGGCTCTCAGCAGCATTTCTGTTCTCTTCTTTTACCATTTGGGGAATGGCTGAAATGATAACATTTGTGCCCAGTTGGATCTATACTGTGTAGATGATGTGCATTAGCTACACATAAAATCTTTTCTGATTCTCATCTGTCCAATGGGTGGGATAGAGCTGTTCCTTGTTCCTAGTTCTTTACCTTATGGTCCTTCAGAGTGATGATTTTCCTGAATTTTAATGATTTTTGATGTATTAATCTGATTTACAAACAGCTCCTACTCTTATATTTATAACCCCACCCATTTATTCCTTTCTCCTTCTGTGGAAGAGCATCTCTTTGTTTTGGATGTTGATGGTGACTGATTCTAGTCCCTTTATATCCTTCTTACTCATCTTTATTTGCCCTTTGATGTGTACCTGGCATGTGATGCCCAGCTGAAGGTGCTTTGCATGTTAGCAAGGAACATCTTCAGTGCTGACTCAGTGCAGAGGACCCTGTTGTCTCACTGCAGTCACAGTCTGTCCTGGTTTTGTTCTGAGTCTGAAAGTATATTGTGAACTCAGTTCTGGTTTGTGCCTGGAATCTGGCTAGATCAAAGTCATTGACTTAAATGTAGCCAGGGCATTTTGTCATCATCCATACTTTGTGTATTTTTGGAAAATGAATGGTAAGAATTTGAAGAGAGCAAACTGGAAACTTTGTAAGAAGTGGAGCTTTGTGAAAGAGACAATTTGAATATTTGTGGTGGAAATGATACAATTAAAACCAAATGCATATAAATCCTCTTCTTACACTTGAAGGCACTTGATATCAAGGCACTTGATACTTACACCCATGACATCTTTATCAGGTTCTCTTCAACAGACCCTTCAGAGCTAAGGAGCTTTAGGAGCTGCAAATGAATCAAAACCACTCTTCTGAGATAAGCCTGCTGCAGCTTGTCAGAGCTGTACAAAAGATTAGTTGCACCTTTTGGAAAAATGTTTTGTCTTGTTCAAGAGTTTGAATACTATAGCTCTAAAAAGTGATATTCAGGTATTTAATAGTGAAATAGTGTGGAAGTAGTTATTCTTCTGTAGGGGCACTTCAGCAGGAGGGAGCTCTTTGTCAAATCTCCTGTACGATTTTTTTTGCAGCAAACAAGATCCTCTAGAGATCTCTATTAGGGGCCAAACATGAACTATGGTACAGCAAAGAATTGGCTCATGAAGTTGCATGAACTGGGTTTTTTCTGTGTCTCTCTTTATGATTGCTTCTAATATAGTGTTGTGAAGTAGATGTTTAATACACTCTCGTTAAATATGTTAATACAGCTGAATGATGGAATTAAATTTTTTTGTTCCATTTGTAATACATGCACTTTTACTCAAAGAAGTGAAAAAGATTCCAGCAAAAATAATTATCCTTGTGATGTAAAACCAAAAGTATTAAACACCGATGACAAATCCAAGTCAAGTCAGGTGTCTTGAATACTTGTACTATGATTTGAAAATTCATATGGAAATATTAGTCCTTTGTTTGATCATCTAAGCACTGTTGGATCACTAGAACACTCAGCAGCCTTCTGCCTTCTGTGATAGGGTGGGCTAAAAAACAGCAAGCACGAATGTACCCTGTCCTCACAAGAATATATCCATGAGCTGCGGTCTGGAATTTCAGATGAAAAACTTCTTAATTGCCTGGAGTCTTTGAGAGTGTCTCTAACCAGCAACCCAGTCAGGTAAGCAGAGCAATTTCTGCAGTAGTTTTCATCATGCTGTTTTTGCTAAGCAGGAGAGTTGTGGGCTTTGGGGTTTTTTTTTTGAAACCAGTGTCATTATGCTAATGCTTGTTGACAGGAGAGCAGTGTTCTCAGCACCCTGGATCAGGGTAAATGAAATGTTTGCAGCTGTCTGCAACATCTCCTCACCTTTCACTGTGGCTTTCAGCAATTTGTACTTGTTGGAACTGTTTGCCTTCGTGGCTGATCAGATGTTTTGGGAAGTGAGACCAAAAGTGGAACCTGTGAAGGGATGCACAAGCAGTAATGGAGAAATAGCTTTGCAAGTTCTGCATTTGATTAAGAAGTAATTAAAAACATTTTTCTTTGGGTTTTTTTTCCAGCTGGGTTAACAACTTTGGACATGAAGGTCTTGGGCTTCTGTTGGATGCATTGGAAAAGCTTCTGGACAAGAAACAGTAAGGACCTGGATCATTTGAAGGGAGGGATGGGAGGTTGTGAAGATTTTCCTTATGTGATTTTCCTCTTTCCTTTCAAGGCAAGAAAGTATTGATAAGAAAAATCAACATAAACTTATCCAGTGCCTCAGAGCATTTATGAACAATAAAGTAAGTATTATTTTAAATTCACATACATCTATTGTGTTTGTGTTTTGCTGAGTTCAAGATGTATATAACAAGTTAAATGTTAGAGAGGGAAGGTTTGTATATCCAGTGTTTAACTCTTTGGAAATTCATGTCTTAAACTTAGTATAACTTCTGCTGAGAGTCTTCTTCGTGAACCTTTCTGCATTTTTTCTTAGTTTTGTTAAATATTACTGATTTTTGGAAGTAAAATGTTTGATAAAGGGAGGATGACAGTATAAATTTAAGATGAATTTGGAAATTAATTACTTGGAAATTGAAAAAAAACATAGTTTTCCAAATTCAGATTTCAATACATGTTTGTTAATATAATGTACTTTTCACCTGATTTAAATTGAGTAGGATTTTATATATTTTAAACTGCAGTTTTTAAGTAGGTAGGTCAAGAGTAAAGGGTTAGGTTAAGTTGTATCTGATTTTTTTCTAACACTGGTTACTCAGGTTTACAGAGTATGAGTACCTTCTAGAAGCTGATGTGCTAAACATGTAAATTTGCTTTGTGTGTAGCAAAATCTGAAGTCTTGTATTTATGTATCCTCCTCAGCAAATAGAACTGCATAAAAGTTACTTATAATTACTTTTACTCAGTTTAGAAAAATCTCACAGAAGAGCTTGTCCAATGAAGTGGGAGAAAAGCAGATTTTTCATACTTCTGAGGTGTTTCAGATACAGACAGAAAATACAACGTGATTTGTCTTTTGGTGGGCACTGATTTTACAAGGTCCTGGTGTCCTCCTGAGGAGCTGATTCTCTCTCTGTCAGGAGAAAGCCTCAAATGCAAGACTGGGGACCCTGACCTGTGTCCCTAGGCAATGATGGCCAAAAAGGGATTTTGGTGGGGTTTTGGCCAGAATAGGTTTTGGTAGAGTGCTGCCAAACCCCCTTGGGGAGGGAGGGGTTGGGAGAACCCCTCAGGATCTTAAGTTGGTGATAAGTTTTCCAAGCTCAACCTTTTCACCATGAGCTTTTTGTTTCTCCCAGTATGGTTTGCAAAGGATTCTAGGAGATGAAAGAAGCCTCTTGCTGCTGTCAAGAGCAATTGATCCAAAGCAACCACACATGATGACTGAGACAGTGAAAATACTTTCTGCTATCTGCATTGTTGGAGAGGAAAACATGTAAGTGAGATATTGAAGCCTTTTTTTGTGTTCATGAGTTGTTAATTTGGACACAGGTGAGAAAAATTGTCAGTGAAATAAATGTAACCTATTAAGTCTTCAATAGTGTGGTTTAAAATTAAAGAGACTTCATCTGTTGTGTTGCCCTAAGTCAGTATTAAATCATAGAAAAGCAAATGAGCAGAGACCTCACTGAAGTAGAAGGTGTGAAAGGACAAATCACCTCTCTACCACAGGCACCAGGAGTTTACATTTACAGCTGGGCTTTGGAATAGTTCAACTTAAAGTTATTTAGCACTTGCCCATGAGATTTTTAAAACAAAGATGATCACTTGGCATATGTTTCCTGTAAACTCACCACTGTGTTTATTTACTGAAGGTTAAAATGGGCAAACTTCATGTCTTCTATGCAATAAATAGATTAAAACATTCTGATTTCTGAAAGGACAATTTATTAGAATTTCTAGATGTTAAACACGTCAACTGTTATCAAGTGCACAGTCTTGCAAAGGGAGGGATTTTTTCCCTTCATTGGTTGTTTCATTGCTGAAATAATGATCTAGAGATTTAGTCCCCCCTTTTTTCTTATTTCAACATTAATCTTGTTGACATTTTTAACACTTGGTTCTTGGATTATTTTCAACTTTCTGTAGATAAATGCATTTAAACCCTGTCAGTGCGCTAAGTCTTGAGTCGTGTGAGTTGTGGGCTGAGTATGTTTAAAATGAGCAAGTTGGCTGTGCTGTGCTCTCTTGACAGTTTGTCTTTCTCTTAGTCTGGATAAGATTTTAGGTGCTATAACCACTGCTGCTGAGAGGCACAGCAGGGAGGAACGTTTCTCCCAGATTGTGGAAGGCCTGGAGAACCACGAGTTCATCCAGCTGCAGGTGAGTTTGTGTTTGTGAGCTTCAGCTGAAGGGCTGGACTCTGTGTATGGCCTGGTGATCTTGAATTCACACAGAACATCTTTTAGTGCTGTTAAGCAGTAAAAGAGGAGAAACAAATACCAGTGCCTGCTGGTACTAGATTTTCTACTTGTTACTGGTGGGAGACCAAGGAACTGACTTCCTGTCCCAAAAATAGGATTAAGAAATCTTGACCTTAGTAAAGAGAGCAGTTAGTGATATTTCTTTCCTTGGATGCCAGGGGTAATGTTGAGGTAAAAAGTCTGTTCCTAATGCTGGTGCTTAGGCACCTGTGGCCTCTTAAATATTCAGATATATGCTAATTATGGCAGGTGTAGCATGGGGTGTGCCCATTTTTGGCAGGGTCCCTTTTGGGATGAGTGAAGTGCAGCAGGATATTATTGGTGCTTTTGTCAACAAGGACTCTGCATTCCTTGCTCTGTGTGTGTGCCTTTCACCAGCCACTAGTGCTTCTCTGAGGGTAATCTAGCAAGCTTTCAAAATTATTTTATGAAATAATAAAATGATCTGTGCCAGTGGTTTTTACTAGGTCATGACATAGATCATGTTCACTGCTACTTATGTGTCAATGGGTAGAGGATTTTATGCTCTGTGGGCCCCAGAGTTTGGGTTGGTATTAAGATGCCAGCTTTTTTTAGTTGGGATTGGTTGTTGTTTTTTGGTACTGCCATTTTTGCATAGAGGCTAAGTGGCTGAATATCCCAATAAAGGATGACTTTGACTTATGACCTTCTCATTATACAGTGCATTATGCACATTTTGTACTTAAATTTATTTTTCATCTGCCTTGGCTGAGAGATACAGAAAAATAGAGGCAGGGCAGGTATCCTTGGGATGCCTTTTCCCAGTCTTGGCTCAAATACACATCAGCTGTAGCTGCCTTAATGCTGTGTTTACCATCAGCACCTCTTGTTCCAGAGCTGATGAGTTAATGATGGCCAATAAGTTGCTATAAATGACATTCTAATCTTAATAGTGCTATCACTGAAGAATTCATTCTGGAGTTGTCTCCCACTCCATGACCTTGTTGATTTAAGGCAAACAACAACCACCACCCCCCATTCCTGCCAGCCTCCCCCTCCCAAAGCTCACTGATACCTCAGTGAAGGCACAATTGCAAGACTCATTACCTTGTTTCTGACAAAATCCTTCTTTGCTGGGAATGTATTAGCACAAGCCATTAAGGCAGAGTCTCTCTGGCAGAAGCAATCAGAGCAGATGGCACCTCTCCTCTCTATTAATTTCAGATTGGACATGTGCTTTGGCTTGTTAAGTCATGTCATAGTAGTAAAATAACAAGAATCATTCAAGCAGGCATGATGATACTGCATTATCTGAAGATGCAGCTCTATCAAGAGAGTGTCTTTGAAAGGGTGTTTTAATAGAAATTTGAGACTCCATAAGGTGTTCTATTAAAGCTAAATAGTGAATGTAATTAAAACAGGAAAGTGCTTTTTATCTGATTTTTTTCCTCTGCAGCTATTGATTTTTTTTGTCCTACTCTAAAGCTACTTCTATTTGCAGTTAACATCTTTTACCAAACTTGCTATTTCCCTTGAGTCCCATTTTAGTCTTTTAAAGTGGATCAGCACTTTTGGCGTTGTGCTGTTGTCTACCTGTTTTCAAATAAATCAATTAAAGTGCACAGCTGTTCAATTAAAGCATTAGCCACTATCCTAAGACCAGGCATTTTGCACAAGTGCTCTGCAGGAATGGAAAAAACACCTGGTGATGTGACTAATTTGGGTGTTCATTGGGTGGTTCTGATGTGGGGGTTTTTAAGTTTTTAGTTATTGTAGAAACAATTTGTTTTCAAACTGGTGAATGCTGAGGGGAAAAAGGAGGAGGTACAATGGGCAGCTTTAGTTTGGGAATAACTAGTTCATGATTTTATGGTGGGTGGCCCTGGCACAGGGTGCCCAGAGCAGCTGTGGCTGCCCCTGGATTCCTGGAAGTGCCCAAGGCCAGGCTGGACAGGGCTGGAGCACCCTGGGACAGTGGAAAGTGTCCCTGCCATGGCAGGGGTGGCCCTGGATGGGCTTTGAGGTCCCTTCCAACCCAAACCTGTCCATGCCATTATTCTGTGATGATCCTTTATATGGTACTATTTTGACACAGCAGAAGCATCCTGATATGGAAACAAAGCAGTATTTGATGTTGCTAAAATAAACCCAAGTGTTGCATGTGTGCTGCATAATAAATAATTTCCATCTCTTTGGATTTATAATTCAGCTTCAGCAGTGACTGAAAGTATTGCTTTCCATTCTGTGTTTCTGATTACAGGTAGCATGTATGCAGCTCATCAACGCCGTTGTTACGTCTCCCGATGATCTGGATTTCAGGATACACTTGAGAAATGAGTTTTTACGTTGTGGCCTGAGGAAAATACTGCCTGTAAGTCACTTGTATCCAGGAGTTGATCACTGTGAATGTTGAAGATAACCAAACTGTTTAACCAGAACAGCAGATGGGAAGGATTGGGGGTGCAGAGGGTCAGATTATCAATCCAAATCTGCTTTCAGCCTGCAGAGTTACAAATTTAGATTCTCGTGAGCTGCTTTAACCAGAACAGTATTGAAACAAGTCAATATATTAGAAATTAAATGAGGGTAGCCAAATTCTGCATAATGAGCTCAAAGCACATGCAGTCAATGTGAATCTGGTTGTGGAACCAATCTTGGATTAACTTTCTTTGCATTTGCTGTTCCTGTTGTTTTCTGTGGAATCTGTTTTTCTTTAATCTGCCTGCAGAGAATGCATTGGGACATTTTAAGGAAAAATCAAATCAGAAATTCATTCTGAGACTGCATGTCTGTCTTCATGCAGCTGCACAGACAGGAATATTTCTGACTTGGGGAGAGATTTGTAGCTCTTAGCCAAGAAACCATTCTGATGCTTACATCAAAAATAGGTATATTTGAGGTACTCATCATTTTTTTACAAAAGATGAGATAAATTAGAGTACCTGCTTATATTTGTCTGAAACAGTATTTATTCTGTATTTCTCCTTGTACTGTGCATGTTTTAATGCCATGGTCTAGGTTAACTGAAGAACAGAAATTGTAAGCAAGTCTTCTTTACACTTCTAAGCTCATGTCAGTTAATGTTTTGAAATATACCTATTGTGGTTTTTGTCAAGGAACTCTGACATTAACAAGCAGGAACTGCTGA
The DNA here is from genome assembly GCA_013400575.1 of Peucedramus taeniatus. NCBI lineage: Eukaryota > Metazoa > Chordata > Aves > Passeriformes > Fringillidae > Peucedramus > Peucedramus taeniatus. Next base: position 65,210 of record WBNO01020986.1, read on the forward strand.
GTCCCATTAAGAGAAATGGATTCAACTGGAAGTTTTCTTGTTTTTTCTGTAGCCCATACCTGCTCTGGGAGCTGATATTTTGCCTTTAGTTTTTCTCAGTTGAATCATTATAATAAAAAAGCCCAGGCACTGAGTTGAAACTTGCTGCTGTTCTAAAGGTTAATGTCTTATATTTTGTCATGATGCAGTCCTTCAAGGGGGGGGAGTTCTTGCTTTAAAAAAGGAAAAATTAAGATATACTCTACCTTGAAAAACAGGCCTTGAAAGATAAGGAAAATGACGAGCTTGATATTCAGCTGAGGGTGTTTGATGAGAACAAAGATGAAGACCACTTTGAACTGTCACATCGTCTCAATGATATCAAAGCTGAAATGGAATATCCTTTGAGGAAATGCTGTTATAACTTGTGTCATTTCAGAACTTTATTAAATGGAAATTACAGTGCTCCATGTGCAGGTTATTTGTCTCAGTTGTATGTCTTACCAGGGGCTTTGTCAAGCAGATTTCTCTCCAGTTGCTTTTTTTGTTGGAAAATATTTGGATAATTAGTGCTTAAATTTGCATGTCAAATGTAAGTCATTGGGAACTGAATTAATTTTTCATAAATAACATTTATTAAGCTAAACTCTGTCTCATAACACATGAAGGGATAAAATTATACCCATGGAAGATCATAAGTTTGAAGAAAAATGAGTTTTGGTAATAAAAGGAACAAAATTTCTTGTAGGTTCTAAAGCACTACAGATGTGAGCCTTTTCTAGCTGTGAAGGAGCAGGAAATTCCAGATTACCTAAATTCAGAATAGCTGCTTGCAGGTCTTAGGAGGAAGCAGAGGGAGGTAGAGGCAATCAGTGGGAGGACTATAAAATCCCCTGGAATGTTGTTGCTTTGCAGAACAGGTAATTACAAGTAAGGGTCATCTTTAGGAAAGGAAAAAGATTGACCAGTGTGTGTTTGCCAACAGCCTGGCTGAGCTCAGAGTGGAAACAAAGCTTTGTGTGAAATATTTTTACAGGGTTCTAAAACATTAAGTCTATAGTATGGTTGTTGTAATTGATAATGAAACAAGTCCTAATTGATAAACAGGGCACAGAAATTCTGTGCACAATCTTAGTGGAAAAATAATATTTACTGCTAAGGATAGGAGTTCAAAGTGTGGAGGGGTTTTGCTTGAACAGTATGGGAAATGTCAGGGCAGCTCTGTTTGGGTGGGGTGGCTGTTCTGTGCTGCAGTGGGGTTTTTTGGGCTTTTGTCTGTTTTTTAAGTTTTTGGTTTTTTAAGTGCTCTTATTTTCTTAACAATGTTTGCACTGATGTGAGCGAAGTATTTCATCTGCTGTACAATATGGTGAAAGATACTTCTTCTGAAAATTACTTCTTGTCAATTCTCCAACATTTCCTCCTGATCAGGAACGATTACTACGTCCGGTGAGTGCCAGCTGCCAGGCTGGGCTTTCTGGGGGGAGGAGGGGCAAGAATAGAAATGAAGACCCTGGTAAACTGAGTAGCTCATGCCTAAAAGGTCACTCTAAGACTGATGTGTTATCTTTTCAATCCATGTTAGTATTAAAAAGATCTTGGTAAATATAATTGTATTTATTTCAAAGACTTGAAGCTTGGTCTAATACCCTCATCTCAAAAACCTCTTAACTCATTGGGCAGTTTTTCTTTATTCAGGTTTGATCCCTTCATTGCTTCAAAGAACATGGAAGTTGTACAACTGATCATTGAAAATACTCCCACGTGCCTTGGATCTGCTCTTTTGTGTAAACTTCTCTTATGTGTAGCATGGTTATAGCAAGATCAAGGCATCATATCCAGAATAATTACAAATAAAAGTTTGAACCTGATGCTTCTTCTGGCAGTTGTAGAATTCAGATATTAGGAGTTAGTTGCCCTCCCTCCCCAACTGCATGAAGGCTTGTTCATGTTCTTATTGTCCTGTAAATGTTCTCTGTTTTAGACCTCAGTATTACAAGATCATAGAAGAATGTGTGTCACAGATAGTGCTGCACTGCAGTGGCACAGACCCAGATTTTAAATACAGAGGAAGGATGGACATCAATTTTACACATCTTGTTGGTTTGTACTCTTCAAGCAGTTTTGCCTTATTTTTCTTTATGTTCTTCTGTCTAGACTTACAGTGACTGGGAATTTTTTCAGGGTTTGGGAAATAAGCATGTAAGCTACAGGTGTACTTGTGGAGTACCAGACCAAATGCTGTAATGAAATGAGACAGGGTCAAGAAAAAAAAAAGTGCCTGTTGTTGTGTCATGGGCTCACAGGGTAATTATGGCTGGAAGCACCTCAGAGCTGTGATATGTTTGACTTGACTTGTGTGTGGTTTTTCACTTAAATTCTAGATGCATGTGTGGACAAGGCCAAAGTAGAAGAGAGTGAAAAGAAAGCAGCAGAATTTTCCAGAAAGGTAAGTCCTGTTCATGGTGTGGAACAGAATCCTGACAGGAGCACAGTCAGCTTGTTTCTCAATTGAAACTGGGAAATAGTGGCTCTCACAATTCCACTTGTTGCTCTTCTGTCCTGAACTAGTCATAGTTAAATAACTTAAGTGCAGCTATAAACTGAAAAAAAAAAATGAATGTGCTATATTAGCTGTAGTAGTACTGAAGTTCATGTATTATGGGGGTGTGTATTGAAATCATTCAAAATTTTGATTTTTTTGCTTGTCAGGTCTAAATAGGCATTTTCATGACAAATGGCAGAACACGTTCTTAAATGTGATGATTGCAGGTTTAATTTTTAATTAATTTAAGCTTGCTGCAATAGATGTGTACTTGAGTTTGGTTTGAGAAGTCTGCAGTGTTCTCTTGGAGGGAAAAACCTGAACTGAGTAGCTGGATCTTGGGTGGTTCTCTGTCAGTGACTTATTGATGGAAGAAATTGTGGTACTAGAAGTGAACATGTTAGGGAAGTGCTTCTAAAAGAGTTAAAAGTGCATCAGTTGCTCCAGCTCTGATGTTGGCAGGAATTCTTTGACCAATGTAGTCTCTGGTGTGGCCATAACTGGACAAACTCTCCTGTGCTGGTTAAATCATTGCAGTTTGATGAAGAGTTCACAGCACGACAAGAGGCACAAGCAGAGCTGCAGAAACGAGAAGAGAAAATCAAAGAACTTGAAACAGAAGTCAAACAGCTCCGGACCCAGGTAATAAACCAATATCACATTAAGATCCACAGCTGAGTGGATGGTTTTGAGGAGGAGTTGAAGAGAAATTGCCCTGGAATAACTTGTCTCTCTGGAGTTTGGAATGTCTGCTATAGGTGTATTGATTTGTTTGGCATCCAGCATAAGTTACTATAGATAGTTAATGGAGGTAGCATTTTTCAAATAGTTGTGTGCTCTACCTGTCATTAGTACCTGCTTTATTGAGAAAAAATGCTCCTTACACTACAAAAATCTTGCATCCAGCCTGATTTCTTTTTTTCCTGCAGGTATTTGTTTATGCTTTCACACTGCTGCTTCTGTATGTTTTGTAGAAGGCTTTTGTTTTGGAAGTGTTTATTTTTTAAAGACTTCTGGTTTTATATATATTTTTTACATTTACACTTTATATAAGCCTTCTTTATTTTTCAGTTTTTACACCAGCTTTAGGTTTTAGGTCACTTATATCTTTTAGGAACTAACATTATGTCTAACATATTAGACATTATGATTTAGTGCTTTTGCCTCAGTCTGGCTTAATTTGTACTCCTTCAGTTCTAGGCACAGTCTGCCTGTTGCATTTTTGTTTTTATTTTTGCTGCCTTAAAGCCTGTGATCTGACTTCTGTTTGGACATTAAGGTGAAGATACAGACACTCCTGTTCTTACTTCCTTCTTGCCAATTTTCATATTTGTTACAAATTCCTACAAGCCCAGTGTTACACTGAAATTTGACAGTCTTTTAATGAGTTCTCCAGCAATTGTTGCATTATAACTTGTGTACCAAATACATGCCTTGTGCAAAGTAAAAAATGTACTTTTAGTCCAATTGTTAATCCTGTTTTATTGATTTTAACACAGTTCAGACTATGCAGACATGATAGGGCATTCACAGTAGTGCTGACCACTGGTTAATTAACCATGTAATTCTGGTATCTGTTCCCTTTTCTAGTGTTATGCTCCCCACAGAATATGATGACACTTATTTTTAGCTGCACTCACCCCTCTGATGGTTTGACATGCTGCTGTTTCTCTTCCTTGTGAATTAGTAAGAATTTATTAGAATGGATGTTGGGATTGCTCTTTCTTCCTCTCACCAAAGAAGCACCCTTAGACAGATTCAAAAGACAGCAGGACAGGTTGTTGAACACATTTCACCCCTCCAGGTGTCAGAATAGTTATGAACAACTGTGATCCTGTGACCTCTTGCACTGCAATAGCTGCTCTACTGATTGTTGGGGAAAAATTCCCAGCAGCAGATGAGTGTTGTTAAAATTCAGCATGGTTATTCTCATCTCTGATGCCCCAGCTTGCTGGGGTACCCTAAGTGGGATAAATGTTTTGTGCATTGGTAAGAAATAAAATGCTGTTCTGTTCACTTAAACGTTACTGCTACTATTAAATTTTCTTTAAAATTGAAACAATTTGTTTTTATAAAAATGCTAGGTTATTCAGTTTACTTGGCAGCTTTATGGTACGTGGTGTAATCTATTGTTATTGTTTCTCATTTAAATAGGAGAACAGTTGCATTTCTCACTTTCTTGAGATGCAGTTGGCTAAAAACCATCCTGGTTGGTTTAGCTTCGTATCAAACTGCCTCCTGTCACTGATGGAAAGAATTCCTTTGTTGTGTTTCAGGGTCCAGGCCTGACAGAAGTCCCAGCAATACCTCCAGCCTTCCCTAGTGAGAACATCCCACCATCTCCAGCGCCTTCACTCCCTGGTGGAGCCATCCCTCCTCCTCCTCCCCTCCCTGGTGCAGGAACAATTCCTCCTCCTCCTCCCCTGCCTGGTGGAGCAACAATTCCTCCACCACCTCCTCTCCCTGGTGCAGGAGCAATTCCTCCACCACCTCCCCTGCCTGGTGGAGCAGCAATTCCTCCACCCCCTCCCCTGCCTGGTGGAGCAGCAATTCCTCCCCCCCCTCCATTACCTGGTGCATCCTTTCCCCCACCTCCCCCTCCCCTGCCCGGTGCAGCCATCCCACCGCCCCCTCCTCTGCCCGGTGTGCCCCCACCACCTCCTCTGCCCGGGGGAGCAGGGCCTCCTCCTCCTCCTCCTCTGCCCGGGGGAGCAGGGCCTCCTCCTCCTCCTCCTCTGCCCGGGGGAGCAGGGCCTCCTCCTCCTCCTCCTCTGCCCGGGGGAGCAATCCCTCCCCCACCACCTTTCGGGGGGCCCCCGATGCCGCCCCCCCTGGGAGGGGCTCCCTTTGCTCCCTTCCCGGTGGTGCCCGCATTGCCCCACGGGATGAAGGAGAAGAAGAAGTATAAACTGGAGGTCTCAATGAAGAGAATCAACTGGTCAAAGGTATGACAGCAGCTGTGGGGATGATGCTCCTTCCCCTCCTTCACTTCCCAGATAGGCTTGGTACCCTGTAGTGATGGGCTTTTAAATGAGATTCATCTTGGCAGAACTTGTTGTGGTACTAAGCATCCCAGGAAGCCAGCTTACTTCCAATGCATTGTATCAGCTGCAGTGAACATCAAGTGCAGCTTTGCACCAAGTTGTATATAAATATGTATTTATCTCCAAACTGTTCTAAAGCAGCTTTCACACATACTTAGAAAAACAAACCAACTTAGGCTTTTTTAATTTGTGATGTTTAACATAGCTGTGAGTTCAGAGATTGCTGATATCAGGCCTTAATGTTACTTGTTGATTATTTATCCCAGATATTTATTGGTTATTCTCAATTAGTGATGTGCCTGAGCAGGGCTGTGGCCACTGGGAGGAGCCATGGGACTGCTCAAGGGAAAGGTTTGGGCATCATGAGCTTCCAGTGTCTTAATTTGATTATATTTAATCACATTTCATTTTTAAATCCATCTTAAAATATAAGCATTACTTGAGCAGTAAAGTGCAAGCACACTCTGATTTGCAAGCAAACCCTTAAAGCAGTTCCCAGTTATTCCTTGCCTCTCAATATATCCAGTCCCTCTAACAGGAGAAGTTATACAAACCTCCAGGTGTGTGCTGGGGTGTGTTGTTTTAAAACCCCTTTTTGATCAGTGTACCCACTACTCTTTCTATATAAAGAAAGTAAATGTGGGTATTAGACAATTGCATCTGCTATCAAGACTAAATCATTGCATTCTAAAGTTGTGGTTGGCAGGTTTTTTAGTGGTATAAAATATGACAGATATGTTGATGTTTGGTGTAGGAAAAAGTACCAAAATCACCAAATCATCAAGGCAAATGAAAGGACTTTTATACATGCCATGCTGTGTGGTTCCTCTAAATTCTGAGTAGTCAAAAGGCTTTGAGGTAACAAAACAGCAGAATAATCCCACCAGTCTTGGAAGAGGAATCCAGAGGTCAAGAGAGAGCCTGTGTGGAAATGCGTGGCATGCCAATTTATAGTTCCTTTGGCAGAAGAATTAATGCTTCAATGATTTCAAAATATTTGGAGATGTGCTCAATCTGAAAATGTGTCTAGCAGCCACAGTTTAAAAACAGGCTTTCAATAGATTTAACTAGAATGGTATAAAACAGCCTGCTATGTTTTTAGAATATTAATTTTAAAAAAATTTAAAATCAGTTTGAAAATCTTTACTTTTCCTGTAATTCTTATAAAATAATCTGCATAAAAGGATAAGTGATAACTTTCCTTCTTCACTGTGGGAGGAGGAATTAAGTGTTTTGGGGAGAAAGGGCTGGATCAGGATGCACTGCACGAGTTTTGTAACTGTGGGACATAGACTGCTGTCCTGTAAGCACAGAGAAAAGCAAGCTTTTATTTTATAATACATATTGGTAATTGCAGCCAATTTCATTGTGATCAGTTCCATTGGGGAGTTTGTAGGAATCATTTCTGAAGTGTCTCTGTGAGCACTGGCTGTGACAATGGGAAGGAACTGCAGATGGACGCTTTGCTTAAGTGCTCTGGGAACAGTGCCAGAGATCTCCTGCCTACTGAGAAACTGGAAAGTCTGTTTGATCATCACTTTTAAGGAGCCATCATTTGAGGAATAAAATTCTTACTGTTTAATTTAGTCTCTTTTGCTGTAACTGTCTTCCCCATTAGTGTTGGATTAAGGTAGTTTTTTAAAATGTCTTCCCTGGAGCTGCTGGTAAAGTAGGGCTGAAAGGTGGAGGACCAGGGTTTTGCAGGGAAATTGGAATCAGGCTGACAAATGCAGTATTGCTAATTCCCTGCATATCATCTTGAAGTGAAATAGCCCCTGGAAATTATTTGGCATTTAAACAAATTTATAAGCAATAATTAATAATGTGTTCAAAGCTGTTAGAGGAACATATTTTGAAAATATAACAGCAGTTTTGAGTCATACATGAAGAGTCAAGTTGTCTTTCAGCTTCTATATTGCAGTGCATTTTCTTCCTTTAAAATAGCCAGTAGAGAGCTCATCCAAAGTCTTTGCAAGGTCCCCATGGCCAGTTCATTCCCTGGTAAGTTGTTCCATACAGTTCTCAGGTAGCAGGGAAAAGAAGTGCTGAAGAGTTTGGGAACTCTCTGGAAAGTAATCAAGAGAGAGCTAGAACACTCCCAGAGCCAGCTGCTGTTATTAGTTCTGTTTGGAACACTTGCTGAGTGGGAGAAGTACAATAAAGCCCATTTGTGGCCAGAGGGCAGCTCAGCTCACAGTGCTTGTGCAGGAGCAGCAGGGAGAGAACATCCCAGAACAGGGCTGGACTTCATCAGCCCCATTCTCACAGAGGTTCTGTAGCATTTGTTTTAACTTGGCTGTTGAAAACACTCCTGATTGACTCTGGAGATGCTGTTTTTCTTTCAGATCGAGCCTCAAGAAATAGGAGAAAACAGCTTTTGGGTAAAAGCTGAAGAAGATAAATTCGAAGACCCGGAGCTGTTTGCAAAATTGGCACTTACCTTTGGAACACAAATGAAAGGTACATTCTTACTTTGCTCTTTATTGTGCTTTTATTAAGTTTAAAACTGTGCAATGGCAGTTTCTTTTATGCTTTGTGCAATACCCTGGAATTCATTTGATGGTTTTACAGCAGGAAGATGATTTAAAACATATATTATGCATAACAGTCTATTACAAGAATTGTTCCCCTTCACTTTACAGCATGAGGGGAGGAACCTTTTTGCAATAATACCTTTTAAAAGTTCACTATATGTTACAGACACATGTGAATTTTCTTCTAATGAAATTACAGTTAAATTTAAATTCTGATCCTAAAATCATGTTTATTTGCATTATTATTCCTAGCTGAGAATTTCTGGAATAAGAACAGGAGTTTTTACTAAGACAGTGTTAAAATCGATTAACTGAGGAAGGGCTCTCAGAGGACTGTAATGAACTATTTCTTGAGGAGATTCCTTAAATTATTTCTCAGTGTGGTTTTTTTCTGTGTCCTTTTGAAACCTCCTCAAAGAGTTGGTCATGGCTGTGTTTTTCATAAGATACATTCATATTGCTTTCAGTAGTCAGTGAATTTAAACCATTAGAATTCTCCTTTTGCAGCACACCTTGGCACACTGCTTTCTGGTCTAAATGTTCAGCTATTCCATGCAGTAATTCAAAAGCATCCTTTGCAATAATGTAACATTTTTTTCCATGCCCAAGTTGGGTTGACTCTTGGTTCCTAGCACTGCAGGGAGGGTAAAATGATGTGGAGTTGGTCACTGCTTTTGGTGTGACAGGAAGACCTTTAAGGGAAGGAATGCCCAGCAGCAGATGACAGAATGGCATGAGCCCCTTCTAAATGAAAAGGACAAGCTTCTGCCTTGAGCTGAATTCTTTCATCAGAAATCTGAAGAAATGTTTCAGAATTCCTGAAAAGCTTCTTCATTGAAAATGCTGAAGAAACCCTCTTGAAATGTTGACATAGCTGACAGTTTCCAATGAGAAGAAATTCTTGTTGACATAGTTGCACAGTTGTAGACCTAGGAACAACAGAAACTCCTCAGATAGCTTAGTGTACTGATAGCCCTGCAGATATTTTTCCTTGTTTGGTTCTCAGTTAATGGTTGTAGAAAACAAGATGCCATAGCAAAGGATGCACATTAAAACTGCTGCTGCACAGTACTCAGGATATGAAAACCTTACTTGGCTGACTCCTGCAGAAAGGCAGAGTTGTCTGTCTGAGTTCAAGGGTTTTCTAAACTTGAGAACCTACTGGAAGTCAAAAAGACTCTTGGAGCATTTAGTTGCAGCACAGACCCAAAGAATTACATGCCAAAACCAACTTTTTTTCCTGCAGCTGCCATCTGCAAAGGGAAACATGGAATGTGTTCACTGTTCTTCTCCCCTTTTACCTTAAGCAGCTCCATGATGTCCCAAATACTTACTTCAGGCATCACCTGGGATCAGATTTCCCTCCTGCTTCAGTCTCATTTTATGAGGTGGTCTCCAAGTACATTACAGGAGACTGATAAAAAGCCAAATAGAAATGCATGTGATATTCTCTCAGGAGCACAGTCAGCATGTAAAACAAACAAAGGGATGAGTGGAAGCAAACTGACAATTGCCAACAGCAGTTTGGATGACTTAGTGTTTACTGTCTTGTATTCTGTGGCATTTTGGGATGCCAGTGGGAATGGTAACTGAAGTAAAAGAAATGGTAGTGTAAACATTTATTAAAAATCTGTGATTCCTTGTAAGTTGCAGCACTAAAATTTGATTAAACCTCTGAGTTCTATTCATGATTCTTTGATACAATGAGAAAAACGCTTAGTGAATTTTTTTCATGTAACCTAGTTTTGTTTTAGGATACTCCAAAAATTACTTGATGTTGGCTATCACTCAGCTGCCTTGCTGTTTGGGTGCTGTCTGTTTTAGAGGAATGCAGCCCGAGCTGAAGGGGTGTGGTACTTCTGGGGAGAAATATTGATATGAAGTTGAACAATAATTTTTGCTTACTATATTATTAATCCAGTGTGGTTATACATCTCAGGAAACCTGGGCTACTGCTTTTTGATGGAGTTGGGACTGTGTATGATTTAATTCTGTAGAATGTCCTAAAACCCCCAACAACTGAAATTGACAGTTTAAAATACTGGTGTTCTTGTCAAGAACCTACTTAAATCTTTGAAATTATTTATGCAGGTCATTTTTTTGGCAAGCACTCTTTGACTAAACTTTGTTTTTGTCCCTTAACTGATCTGAAATTTTCTCTCTGGCCGCTGGCAGAAGGGAGAGCACCAGCAGCACTGTCATGTCTTCAGTGCTTGGTGGAATATGATGTCAGAAAGCTCCTGTTTAATTAATGGCATGTTAAATCCATGTGGAATTGAATGCTGAAGTGTCTCCTAACAGGAACAGGTAAAGGCTGCAGTGCTGTGACTGCAGCCAGGTTGTGACACATCCCATACTCAGGACTGGGACAATACTCAGTGCTGGGCCTGCTGCTATCAAAATCATTTCTCACTGTTTGATTGATGGTCTAATTGCAAAACACTGCAAAGCAAGTTAATGCCTTCTCCCTAAAGGATCATGTTAATTTCTGGCTCTTGTAATTTAGGTTGTGTATTTTGCCAGTCAAGAATGATAGTAGTGCTCTGAAGAAATTAATTATGTGTACAGTAGGTCTGTAAAGGTAGTAATTAGTACATAATAGTCTGTAACTACTGGGATTGTTCCAATACAGAATTCATTATCCATCCAACTTGCCTCAAGGGAAAACTTCTCCATCAGGGTTCTGTTGCTTTACAATTAGACTTTTAAAATACAATTCAACAATCATTTTCATATGTTTTCAAAACTGAAGTAAGGTCTTAATAGCTGAGTTGTGTTTTTCATATTATGGGAAACTGAGTGGGAAGGGACAAGAGAAAAGACAAACTTCCATGTAAGCTGTAATTGAACAAAACATGAGCAAAGTGTTCAGGTTTTGATTTTATATGTATAATGTATATAATGTATAGAATATGTATATAAATAATGTGTATAATGTATATATAATATATATAAAGGATATATGTTAGGTCAGTGCACCATTAAACTTGAAGGAAAATTCTTTGCATTCATTTACATTTGGGATTTATAAATACAAGAAGCAGCAATTAGTACTTTCAGAAAATGGCTTTGAATTTGCTGCACTGAGAAGCCCAGATCTAATTCATCAGAGAACTTCAACATTTGCAAGCTTTCAGTGGATCCAGCTGTGGCCAGATTTCCTGTAAGACAGCTGCACTTGTAGGTGTGAGGCAGCAGGACTCAGTTGGATGCAGAAATCCCTGGTGTTAAGCACGGCTGTGTTGCACTAGCTCAGCTGCCTACTCTGCTTGGGCAACAGAAAAAGGAAGAAAAACCACTGCACTCACCAGGAATTTGCTTCAGGATTGCAAACTGCAGGTGGCTCCCTTGGTCTGCTGCTGCTTCAGGCTGAGTTTGTTTGGTTCCTTTCCCTCCCCAGCCTCTCCTTTGCAGAAGGGTGGGAATCCAAAGCAGAGGAGGATCAGCTTTGCAGTGTAGGGTCACCCAGGGCTGTGTGGCAAAGGAATTTCATTTCCTTGGGTTGCACACGTAGGTCATCAGTCTTCATATCTGTTTCACACAGAAGTGCAGCAGATTGGTTTGTTTTCATCTCTGGATGTATTTGAAATTGTTGTTTTTCAGCAACAGAATAAATTCAAGTACCATAAAGGAGGAGTGAGTTATTAGTTTACTATTTTCCACTTTCCTTTTCTTCTCCACTGGATTTATCCAGTAGGTAAACTCAAACTCAAGGGTAAAAAAAGCTTTGCATGGTTTAAATGAACTGCTGCCTGAAAATATTGCCATCTAGCATCAATTTATATATGTATATTTCTGTATTTTGATATATTTTATATACATTTTTAAAATTCATAATTGACCTTAGAGTTATTTTAGAGTCCAAGTCAAGAGCATCAGAACCCATTTCATTCATCACAGGACAAAAGGACTTATATAAGTTCAGAAGGGTCTAAAAGAAAGCAAAAGTTCCAATTAGGAGGTAAAGATTGTAAATATTCCTAATATTTTATTTCAAATAGCATTTCAATGCACTCACCTTTCAGTAACTTAATTTTTATGTCAAAGGTAGTTTGTAATATGGAGTCACTAAGAAAACATAATTTATTTTGAAAAAACATACTATGTAAAATACATGTCCTGTTGGTGTGACCTACTAACTGCAGTTGTTTTGATCATGTGACAGTGAATGAAGAATATCCCAGATGAAAAAATAAAATCCATTTAGACTTTTTCAGCAGTTAGGCTCAGTGTCAGTTGTGCTGTTTTCATTTGTCTTCTTTTCCTGTTAAAATCTTATATAAATAACATTTTCAGAATGCTCATGCTTTAGGGTTGGACAGAGGCAGGAATTTCACTGCAGGTCCTGGTGTGGCACACTTTGGTTGTGTCTCTTAGTACTCTGCTTTTAAAAGCTTTTTGGTAGATTCATGAGGGGGAAAAATCGAGAGGGATGGGTCAGATGGGTGCAATTTTCCTATCTCCAGTTTGTTGTTCCTGGAGCCTGCTTTCTTTACATCTGCAGCAGAGTTAGAGTTTTTTCAGTGCATTGTTCTGGGTTCTGATAGAGAAGTTTGGACATTATCTTAATCAGCATTACAGAAAGAACTGCAATAATTGCACCTTCAGAAAATCAAATACAAGCAGCCTGTGTGTGAATTAAATTGTATTCAGATGAGGAGACAGGTGGGAAATAGTTTGAGGTCTGGGCTATTTGAAGGCTGCTATCATTATTCATGGATTGCTTGGAGGTACAGCATAATGTATTCCCCACAATTCCTGGAGAAATGGAGTTCATTTCAGAATCAGCATTCTGTCTGTTCTGAATCCAGGTCAGATGCTCTAATGTGAGGCCATTCCTTCAGTTTTACTTTAATTGGCAGTGCTTAACCCTTTTGGAACATCACTGGGACAGGTGAGAGCTCCCTACTGGAGACTTGAGGAGCAAGGATCTGAAATGAGGAATCCTGCTGGTTCCTGAGTGACTGGAGTAGTTCTGCAGGTACAAACTGATTATTCACCTGCCTTTGCAGTGCCACGTGGCACACTGACATTGGAGAGGCTCTCCTGGGTGTGTGTGTGCCTGCTGCAAGGCCATCTTTAGGTTAAGAAATCTCTGGCACTGAAAAATATTAGTAACAAAGGCTCTGCTGCTCAGATTTTCTGCAAGTTTCAATTAGTAATTTTGTCAGAAAGCTTCACCAGAAGAATTTAAAGAGAATTTAAATAGAATTGGAGTGGGGACAGACATGTATTGTCTAAAAAAACCTCCTCTATGTATTTATAACAATGTTGTGACTGAGTTGTCTTAGTAATGTGTTATATTTTAGATGGTTGCTTACTGAGTTCTTGTATTAATTTGTTATACCTCAGCTCTCAGAATATGAAAATGAAAATCTTGATGAGGAAAGATGGAAGAGCAATTGTGACTATAAAAAAAATGCCAATGGAAGGTGAACTCTCAAAAAGGCATTGGGTTTTTCCTAGAAAGGAAATTGGTCCAGTGGGTTTTTTTCCAACATTTAAGGTGTTGGAGGTTCCCATTAGGGAAGTGTAGGAATCACTGCTGGTGACACACAGACAAATGTTCACTACCCACATATTCCAGGAGTCTGGAATTGCAGCCCACTGTGTGATAACTCTGGTAGTAGTTAGTACTTTCTATGCCTCCTCCATGCCTCATTTTTCTAAGGAGCTGGAGCTTTGGTGTGTATGAGCTTGCTAAAATCCAGCAGGGGAAGAAAGGCAGCTCTGCATTCCCAACTGTCTGATTGAGGCTTGGTGATGCAGTGCTCAAATAAAGCCCAGCACAGTTAATGAGGAGCTGAGGACAGAGACACATGTACTGGCACAGCAGAGACAGGGATTGTGTACAAAGACTAATTAGCATGAAATATGAATACATTCATGAAGTAGTCTTGATCTATAATGCTCTTACAGAGAGTATTTTTTTTTCCTATGAATTCGATGAAAAAGAAATTCAGAAGTTGAATTGAAAAAAAGAATCTGTGTTGAACTGCAAAAAGAAATGGGGTTTGTTTGTTTTTAAACAAATAGAAATCTATATTCCTGGAATAAAACCCCTTCTGTATGAATAAATAAAGAGATTAGACTGAGAAGAATGTTTTCTCTAATGTCAAAACAGAAAGAATAACCTGCAAAAGATGCTCCTCTTCAAGTATGCAACTGCATTTTTCATGGGAATTTAGATTAGATATTCTAAAAATCGTATTTAATGTGAATCTTGTTACTCTCCACATGAAGTGTTCAAGGCCAGGTTGGATGGAGCTCTGAGCAGCCCTGGTGGAAGGTGTCCCTGCCCATGGCTGGGCTTGGAACAAGATGATCTTTAAGGTCCCTTCCAACCCAAACCATCCAGTGATTATATGATTAAATCATTCCATGGATTTGACAGCAATCCTGTGTTCAATGAACTGCTGGGGTTATCCACTGTGGCAATTTTCCTCAAGCATGGCTTCTCTTTCATGTGCAGGAATTGCTATCAGTAAATGTACATGAAATACACTGATGATGAGTAGGAGGTCAGTTCTGGGCCTGTGTTCAGTGGCTCTGTGCAGAATGGTTTTATAACCATTCCCTTGGCCTTCTGATGTGTTTGCAGCTGTAAATACGTTTTCTGGCAGCTTGCTCAGTGTTGGTAAAGGGAACTCCAGCTGAGTGTTCCAGTGCAGGTTCTTCAGCTGAACATGGGCTGGGAATTTGTGACCTGAGTGAAGCAGGGGAAGAATAAAGAAGTCTAGAGGAAAGGATGGAGAGCAGACCAGCTACTTACCAGGACAGTTGGTGCTGACTATTAAATGGATTATGCCCCAGTATTTCACTCTCCTGAAAACTTCCAGCAGAGTTCTAGGAATAACAATGTATTTGCTTAAATAAATAAAACCCCATTGTAAACAAAGCCATGGTTATAAGCAAAATTTATGGTCTTACTTGTAAAATAGTTCTTTCAAGGCTGCATTAAAGAGCTGCCCCCTGCATCTTTCAGTAGAACCATGGTTATCACATCCTACACTTGCTCCTAAATCTACTTTCTATCAAAAGAAATAGAATGTGGATTTTTTTTCCTGCAGAAGCATAAACTGACAAAATGTGTCTGATTCATGGCCTGGTTCCAGTTGCTCACTGTGCTGACCTGCAGTGATTCTGTGTTTCTAGAAAAATGATGCCCTCTCCATGGATTTTATGTTTTATGTGCAAAAATGTTTTTTCCTTTCTTATTGCTGACCAAAAACCCCAAAAAATGTCATCTGCTCTTGACATGGAACATTTCCCTGAGTGATAGTTGCTTCACCTGTAATGCTGTTCCAGGATGCTTTGGAAAGAATAGCTGCTATTGCAAGAATTTCTGCCATTTATAGTAGAGCAAGGATAGTTCTGTTACCTACATGAATAAAGGTTCTTTGGAGAAGGAGACATTCAAAAGCTATCTGAAGGATTAAAAGTTAACAATCATGCTATTAAGTTTCTGAATTCATTGAGAAATTGAAAATACTAGGTACATAGGCATTAGTACAGATAATAACAAAAGTATCAGCTTTTTGAATTACTTATTAATCACCTCAAATGGATGTAAAGCTATAATTACAACTCTCTATATTGTGTCTTGTGCAATGAGAGAAATTGAAATGTCTCTGAAACTTCTTCCTTTCAGGTGCTTTATTCTGTTCTGTAAGGTGGGAATGTAATTATTGTAGAATACTACTGCTGAATAATTTCCCACTGTGAAAAGGCTGTGGCTTAAAGGCTTTCTAGAAGCAAGAAGTCCACCTGGTAAAAGTCAGTGTGGAATTATCATTAAGTTGTATATTCTGAATGGGAATACCTGTAGAGTAAATGTCAAGGTTTTCTTTGACATTTTTTTGGTTGTTTCCTTGGAGGCTTGGATCATTAGCACAGAGACACTGCCTTCTTAATTAATCACTCTAGCCAAATTTTGCTTGTGTTGGTGGTATAAAAGGTAAGCAGAGCACAGGTTCCAGCTGCTAAATTCAGAATGTCCAGAGGATCCTGCCTGTGCAGAGTGTGCTGAGGTGAGCAGTGGAGCCTGACGTTGCTGCTGAAGGTGAGAGACTGGGAGCTGTGTGTTCTGCACTATTTTTAGTCTGCTACAATGCAAGCAGCTTAATTTAGTACCCTGTAGGTCCCCTAGGACTAATGCTGTGATGTGGCAATAATTTATCTTGTGTGTCTTGAAGGCAGATAATCATTGCCTGTGTGTTCTCTGGGCACCTGGGTGTGTTCACAGCACTTGGGGATACCTGGACCCCAGGAAAGCTTTTCCAAAGTAAATCTGAGGTGGTGGCAACACACACAGCCATCCAAGGCTGGCTTCAGGCTGGGTGAGCCCTGGATTTCATCTTCAGCAGGTGACTGAGAGCAGCTGCTCAGTCTAAAGAGTAAATACATGTTAATATATATTAAATGTCTGCTGCTTGATGTACAGAATTGATTAAACAGAGGTGCTTCTCAGCTGCCCACTGGTGATGTTTTTTCAAAGCCAGAGGTCACATCTTTACAGGTAGTGAAGTCTTCGTTGTGTTTTGTCTTCAGTGAACTCAGGATCTTTCAGCATTTATAACCTGTGCCATTGCACTTCTCTGTATTTCAGACAGATGTGTTGCTCTGCAGAGTTTTAACCCTGCTGCTTCTGGTCATCCTGGATTGCTGCCTCCTTTTTCTCTCATTGAACATTTCATTAATAGCTAATTTATATTTATTTCTCTGCGTTTTCAGAGACTGCCCAAAGGGGCAGACCCAAGTTGTGCACAATCCAAAGACCCAGTAAAACATCCACTGGCCATGCCCCAAAAATGATCAGTGACCACCCCTTTAGTGAGGGGCACTCAGGTGTGCTTGTCCCCAGATGCCAGCCTGGCAGTTTGTTTCTCAGAGTCCATCAGAGTGCCAGAAGCACTCCAGTGTCCCGGGATATTGAAGCCATTGGGATGCCCTGGTTAAGGAGATCATCAGTCACAGTGATGGGGACAAGGGGCAGTGCAAATTCCTGTGCCAGCCTGGGGCCTGTTCCAAACCTGCCCTGCCCTCTGTCACAGCCTGTGGCACAGGATGAGGCTGAAGGGGCTGCTCTGTACAGCCCCCATGCAGCTAATTGGATTTATTTGATACTGCCCACCACAATGCCACAGCTTTAAACATTTGTTTATGGAGGGCTAATTTCCCAACGTTTTATCCTTATTTCTATTGATCAGCTATCAAAGCTGTGCTTACCAGTCAACCTCATGGGGTGCTGACTTTTACTGCTGAAATTAATGGAATCTATTAAGGCAGATCATTTGCCAATTATTTTTAATATGATCCTTTTACCCTGTGAAGTTCTGATTTGGCCCTGATGCCTATGAAAGCTTCTTTGTGAGTTCTGTGGGTTCAATATAACAATAAATACCAGCTAATCTTTTTTTTTTTTTTTTTACTCTAAATAGGAGAATAGAATTCTTTTAACTAAACATAAAATCAAATTTCTTGTGTACAAGGTCAGTGGAAATGTAACATTTTTTATTTGATTGTGGGGCAGAGTGTATAACCAGGGTGGGCTACATTACACTAAAAAGTCAAGCAATTTGGAATTCAGTTTGTTTAAGTATTGTGCATGCATGTTTGTTTAAAACCTTGTTGATAGAGCAAAAAAGGAAGAGAATACTAAAATGTCTGTTTGGACATGTGTATTTTACTTAGTGTTTCAATATTTAGTCAGGATTGTTAAATGTCAGATATGACAGTGATAGAAGAAGTCAATTTATCACTTCATTTTTAATACAATTCTGGTGTGTTCCATTAAACACCAATATCTAATTAACTTGCCTGTATAAAAGGATTTTTGGATCTTGGGATCTTAGCTTCATAATTTGGAAAGTTCCCTTGGAAAATGTGATTCCCATAAGTGTATTTGTTTGTGAAGGTGAGTTTTTTATGGCTTCATCAAGGGGAACAGTAGGTGAACTAATAATTTAAAATATCTCTATTTATTAGACTTCTCATAGTAATAAAAGAAAATGAATTTGTTAGAATCTTGGTAAAATATGGCAGTAGTTTAGCAACTTTTTTTTTTCTGAGTCTCGATACTTTTTTTTTAACTTTTGAAAACTGTATGGATAAGAAACACATCAGAATCTGGGAAATAATTACAGCTGTCCTGTCTCAGCTTGGTGGTGATGGTGGCCTGATGTCAGAGGAAAAAATATAGCTGGGCCATGTGGCTGTTGAAATTAGAAATGCTATTATGGGCAGCATTTTATTTACGTAGGCAAACTTCTTCTCTCCCCCCATGAAAACTTCCTGGGAGAGTTGTGAGCTGCAGGGATTGCTCTCCTGGCTCAATGCAGAGCTCTGTGCCCCCACACCCCAGCACAGCAAACCCTGGGAGCTGCTCCAGCACCTCCAGGGACAGCCTGGGGATGCTGGCAAAGGGACAAACGGGGTGCAGGCTCCTCAGGCTTCCTTCATTTCAATATTCATGAGAAAACAGCACAGGAGAGGTCATGGAAAAGGCCACTGGGTTTTATTCCAGCTTCTTACAGCACATCTCCAACACAGTAAATGGGGCCCACGGAGGATATTTTCAGTTTAATCCTTGTTTGCCTTCTGTTGTTTGATTTCTAATGTTCATCTGTATTTCTGTGACCATTTGTGTGCCATGAATTGTTAATATTTGCTCACTGTCTCACAGCAGGAGCAGCATCTTTCACAGTAAAGAGAAGGGGGCAAAACCAGTTGGGAAATGGGGTGTGGGTGTATTTGGGATTTTTTGTGTGTGCGTGGGGAGAGGAGTTCTTTTGGTTGTTGTCTTTTTCTGGATTTGTTTGTGGCCCAGGCATCTCCTTGATGCCATTGATGGAAAGCTGAAAGCCATCCCAGTGCAGAGAGGGTAATTAAGTCCACTTTAGCTGTACAACTTTGCTGCACAAGTTCTTGCTAGAGATTGACAATTAGACTATTTACAATCATTTTAGGGCAATTTTAACAGAACAAGGAATATTTCATGTGAAATTAATAGTAGTCATTAAATGTGGTGGTCGAATGAAGTAGCAATCAATTATAAGAACAATTAATAGGAGTACAGATCCCCTGTTACTTTTTTTTTGCAAAACTAATTTGTAAAACTAAGTTATGATCTTTTTTATTCTTCCACAGAGCATAATTTGTTGGGTTGATGCCACTTCCTTCAGCTTGATTACATTAATTAGGCAAAAAACAGACAAGATTGCAAGAGGTTCCATGTTTTTTCCTCCCCGTTAGTTTCATTTTTTTATCTTGAGAGCTCAGTGTAAGATTCACTTTTAGATCAATTTCTTGCTTTGTAATAATTCTTTTTTTATTGCTGTACCAGGTATTGAGCTCTTCTGATTGCAGAAAGGACAGAGTGACAGCAGGAGTGCTTAATTAATTTTGCTTCAGGAATTGGTAACTGAGTGATTTTAGGTGAACTGAAAAATGCCAGGTGGCATTGGGAATAAACATGAGATCCCACAGCTGCTGCCTGAATTGACAGGAGGCGTGGCTGACATCTGCTGATGCTCTTGCATTTATCTCTGGATTTTTGGGGAAACTGTTTGCTGGCTGTCAAAGTTAGAGCCCAAATGGCAGAGTGAAGCTGTAAATGAATTTGGATGCCAAAGCACCTCAGTCTCAGCTCCTGGATTGTGTGGCACATGTTCTGCAGGATGGCTGCAGCACCCAGGAGAGTCTGTGCCTTCAGCTGTGGGAGCTGTGGCCTCTGCCAGAGCCTCTCCTCTGGGATCCTCTGAGTGTTCTCTGTCACTGGGGAGGGAATTGCTCCTTGGTCACTGCTCTGTTGAGCTTGCATTGTGGCTTTCTCCTCCCTGCCATCATCAGGGCTCTGCTTCTGCAGGTGGCAAGGGACAGGAGCAGAGGAAACAGCTTTAGGTTGCACCAGGGGAGGTTTGGATTGCATCTCAGGAAAAACATCTTCACAGAAAGGGTTGGCAAGCATTAACACAAACTGCCCAGGGAAATGGCATCCTGGAGGTGATCAAAACCAGCTGGATGTGGCACTTGAGCACGTGGTGCTGAACGTGCTGGTGCTGCTTGGACTTCAGGATCTTAGAGGGCTTTTCCAGCCTGAACAATTCCATGAGTCCATGGACACGTTTGTCATGTTGATGGTCAGCAGGTTCTTTGTGCACTTTGGCTTGAGCACACAGACTTTGTCAGGGTTCACTCTGCTGCCTGCAGCCACAGCTTGGGCATGGTTCATCTGTTCTTGCAGATGTTCTTCTGTTCTTGCAGATGTTCTTCTGTTCTTGCAGATGTTCTTCTGTTCTTGCAGGTGGCTGGAGGAAGGTCAGGCTGTGCCCCAGCTGAGCTCCCTGTCCCCTTCCCTGGGTTGTTCCAGCCTGGGAATGCTGTGGGCACACCAAGGGACACCCTTGGGGTGGGTGTACTGCTGGGGGAAAACAACAACAGCAAATTTGAGACTCCTTTGTGTTTGACTTTGCTCCTTCTCCCCCTTCATTCAATTTCTATTTCCATTTCTGAGTGCCTCTAGGACTAGCACAGAAATGGGAGACTATCTGTAGCATTCCCAGATGATCAATTCAGCCAGACTCTGAGAAGTTTTATTATTTTGCAACTGATTTTGCTGAACTTTTGGGCTACAAATTACTTTCTAATCTTTTGGTGGCATTCCTAGCTCTTTATTTCATTTTTTTACCAAGTCATATCACATCAGGAGTTTTTTTGGGAGGGAGATAAATTCAATGTAATTATTACTTTCAGCTGCTCAAGTCTACTCTTATGTGTGTAGTTCACATCCCTTGCAACTGTATGTACAGTTAATTTTTTTCTCCTATGCTCCTGTACCAGCCATAGCTCTTCTCTCAGGAAGAGGCAATAACAAAGCAGTTAATTTCTTTTGTATATTTACTTCTACTGCCAAATACTGGTAAATGCAATTGGGAAGCCACTTGCCAGATGGAAATAAGATGAAATTACTCGTTCATTTCCCATGACAATATAAGGATGTTTTTGTTCACTGTGTGTACAGACTTGACAGAAGCTGGAGACTTAGGCTCAGGTTAAGTTCACCTAAATATCTGCTTTTTCCATGCAGTAATTCAATGGACTCCTTTTTAGCTCCCTTTAATTTTCATCCTCATCATATTCATGACTGACAGTTTTTGCTGTTAATTCTTTATTAAAATTATTCATTGATAATTTAAAGAAAGAAGGGAATTTCATATGAACTGGACATTTCAGCTCATAATAAAATGCTTTAACAGCTTCAATATCATTAAATAAAATCATATATATTTCAAAAAATTAGTCATGGCCACTTCAAATGCTATTCAGTAGCTAAATTAATGAACAGGTGTAAAATGATAATTTTCAAGAATAATGTATGCTTCCTTTTTTTTTAACTACAGAAGTACAAAAGTACTGATGGTAGGACTTTTTTCCTAATTAAGTCTCTAAAGTATTTCAACCTGTTTATGTATGTTCTTTGCCATGATTATCATTAGCCTTGTTTAATGTGTTTTAAGCTTAGACAATGTTTTTTTAGGGTTCTGCCTACCCTGGCTGGGTTTGGAGGGTTTCAGGCAGGGCCCTTGCAGTGGGATTAGATGAGTTCCCAGCTGAAGGTCTCACTGAGGGCACAGCTGGAGCTGCACAGGCACTGGGAAATGTCAGATCAACAGCAAACAATGCCTTGCAGCCTCTTGCATCAGCTTTTTCCCTCCAGCACTCATAAACAAATGTATTATTGCTAACTTAATAGAGCTGTAAATTAGGAAAAAGTTGGTTATGTTGGTGTTTACATCTGTGTTTTCTGGTCTCCAGAAGGGGTCTGTGTGTGCTGGAGTTGGCACACACTCTCCTTTGGCTTTGTCATGGTGGCTCCACTTCCCTTTCCCTCCTCTGTCTGAGGTCAAGTAGAAAGAAAAGCCCAAAACCTTCTACAGCTCTAAGTGGTGTGGGGTAATTGTGCATGAGTGGCTCAGCAGTTGCACTCCCCAGAACACCCTCCCTGCTCCAGACCTGAGCTGAGCTGTTCTTTCAGTGTTCTCTTGCTTCAGTAGTGCTCAGAGAGTAAGGAACATTCCCCTCTGCTACACCTTTGGTTTTAAACTGACCATTCCTGGCATGGAAACCTGGGTATGGCAGCACCAGCTCTTGGTGCTGTCTGGAAGATTTGTTGCTTTGGAAAAAAGCTCATTTTGGATGAAGATGTAAGCCAGTGCCATTATCAAAGTGCTGTAATGAATAATCACAGCACTGAACTCCAAGGTCTGTATGAAGTAACACAGCTGCTTTAGCTTCCAGATTGATTTTTCATCTTGCTTTTCTGAGCTGCCCTGTGCTGTCTGCTATAAAATCCTCCTTTCATCTCTCCCTTTGGTTCTGTGGCATCAAACCAAAAAGCATCTTATCTTTAAACAGGCACTTGTGAAAGGAGAGCCTGACGAGGGGCAGGAGGTTGGTCAGCAATGGTGTATTGAGTTCTGGAAAGTATCAAGTGTCTTTTTAATTGACTTAATTATTTTTCCAAATTCCATAATCCGTGGTTGTGTTACAGTTGAATCACTGCTGAAATGGATTGTGTGTGTGAGCAGAGCCTCTGGCAGAAGAGGGATGAGCTTTGGAGAGCTCTTTGATGCTCCATCTCAGGCACGGCTGAAACCGTGGCTGAGAGATTCTAGGAGCTGTCTCATCTAGAAATTGTCGTGGTGTCTCTTTCTGCCTGTGAATTTGGGCTTGGTAAAATTGGTGTTGGTGCTGTATTGTGGCTTTAGTGCTGTCACATAAGCATCTGGTTCTAGTTCCTCTGGTTTTTGTGAATTGGGATGAAGTGAACTTTAAAGTCTCGTGCATGGGAAGATAGAACTTTTTGGAAAGAGCATTTCCTCTGGCCTTTTTCAAGTAGAAAAAATTTTCTCTGACCCAGACCTCTGATGTTGGTTAAATGGATGATCCATAAGTAGTGGTGTTGCAGCTCCTCAGGCTCGAGTAGGTCAGAGTAGCTGTGGTTTGTTATGAACCTTTGGACTGTGTGATCTGCTGTGGTTTAAATGTAATTCCTGACAGTACAACCAGTAGAGGAGTGCACCTGCACACAGGTGAGGAGGGGTGATAAGGGAAACTCATTCTATGCCCTGTACAGGCAGAGTTCCTGCTGTGGATTCTGCCTCAGCTCACCCTCTGCATGTCTGTTTGTAAAATATTAGGTGTTTAAAGCCCAAACCACTTTTTTGATACTGAAGCAGCTGAATAACTTAATACCTGTTTTGCCTTGGGCTGGTGTAGCACCTTTGCCCTTGAACTCTTGCTCACAGAGGTGTTTGTCACTTGCCATTTCTGACTTACCTGAATTATCACTGTAGGAAGAATTTCCTTTCTGTGAGGTGATATTTGGTAACAAAAACATTTATTACTCTTGTTTTCTTTTAAACTGTGACTTCTGCAGTTTGCAAGCCAAGGAGCTGGGTGTGTGTTTTATGCAGGTTTGTCTGTGGTGCTCCTGGGACAAGTCTGGTACCCTGTTTGTGGTGTTCAGTGCTTTAAAGATTCAATCCTTGGAGCTGTGCAGGGTTTAACTCTTGGACAGAGCAGGTTTCAATAGGTCACTCATCTCCTTGACTCACTCTTCTCATCTGTCTCAGCAGACACAAGCCCAGGCTTTCTCTCTGCTGGGATGGAACAGAACTTGTAATGTTTGTGCCTTCCCAATGGGACAGCTCATTTTTAACTCTTGGGTGGTTTTGTGTTTGTGTTGTTGAGCACCTGGTCTTGTTTCCTTGTTTAATTGAGAACAATTAGTGCTAAGGGCCTGGTTACTGGGTGAAGTGTCACTTCAGGGTTTGGATGGAGCTCATTGCAGCTGGGGGTCAGTGCTGGGGTTGTTTGGTGAAGGGCAGCTCCAAGAGCTGCTCAGGGAGGCTTGCAGGGAAGTGGAAGGCAAGGGAAGAGCAAGGATTGTTTGTTGTTGAGTTTTTTTTGGGTTTTTTTGGTTCACTTTTCTCTGATTTAGGCCCTTTAGAGGTAGCTGGGGCTGAGGGCACTGCCTGGGACTGGCTCAGTTAGTGCTGGCAGGAACATGCCAAGATAAACTGATTATTCAGGGCTATAAACCCAGCAGAATTCTTTTGTGCCAGATGTTTTCCTTGTTGTAATGGGTGTAAGGAGACAAATACCTGGTTTCTATATTCTTTTATTTTTATTAAAGAGATTGAAACTGAGGTTTTATCTTATTCTTCACACTAAAAATTAACATTTTTTCCTTAGGAAATACCTGTAATGAAACCCTTGATGGCTCATTACAGTGCAACAAAAAATAGTGCTCAGAGAACAAAACCATATTCAGTCTGCTTGAAACTTCGTCTTAATTTGACTTTCCAGTTTTTCAGTTACTTTTGAATGACTTAAAATATTCATTAGGTTCAATTAATGTTAAGCACATTAAGATTCTATTCCTTCATTGCCAAATATGTTATGTGATATTTAAAGGGAAATAAATCCTTGTTAATGGGTTTACTTAATGCTCAAGAAAATTCTGCAAAAATTGACTTTTAAATTATGCAAAAAATCAGCTTATATTTTAGGTACTCCAATGCCATATTTTTTTTCCATATAATTTAAAGTGCTGAATATAAGGTTAACAAATCTTGCCAATTTAAAAGAAATCACTTTAAAATAGACACTGTTTTCTTAGTTTTGCTGTTTACCACAGACAACATAAATAATTAATAAAAACATACCTTTGTTCAGTTTGAGAAAAAACAAATGATTTATGTTGTTGCTTTTGGATGAATAACTTATAAATATTATTAATGTTTCAATAGAGGGCACTCATGTGCTTCAAGGTAGCACCAAATCCCTGGATTTTTAAAATGCTTGCAATGAATTGGAGCTGAAGTGAAATTTCTTGGGGTTAAAGTACATAAATATTATTTGATAGTGCGTGGGAAAATTGTTCATTGTCATATTTTTATTTCTCGTTCCTTTCAATTTTGGACTTTTGCTTAGTTTGTTTGGATATTTTACAGTAGGTGGAGGCAGTGCAGTCACTTTGCCTTGAACTGATTGTAAAAGATGTATTATTATGAGTTGCTAATGGACTTGCTGTTAGCTAAGATGGAACTGTTGTAATAATGAATAGAATTTAATAAATACCTTCTTTCCAGCCAAAAAGCCTGTAGAAGAATCAGAAGAAAAGAAAGCAGTTCAGTCAAAGAAGAAGATCAAAGAATTAAGAGTTTTGGATGGAAAATCTGCACAAAATTTATGTAAGTGATGGGAGGGGCAGTAGGTCAATGTCCAAGCAGCATCTACACCTCAGTGTTCATAAATTGTCTTTTTTTGTTTACATGTGCAGTTGCTTTTTCCAAAAACTGCTGATTTGAACATGAGTCTTAAATTCAGTGGTGTTTAAATACACATTCTGAATTCACTATATAACTCGGGAAAAATGAAAAAAAAGTAACATGGAAAAATGATTTAATGAGTTACTGGGGTTTTTGTCAGTTAATTCTCTCAATTAACTGGCAAAATTAACTGCTCAGGACTGGAAGTGCAATTAAATGCTCACTGATTTGGGCAGAGCACAGTGTGGGTGGGGTTTGTGGGATGGGGTTTGGAGGCTGCTCCTGATTTTCCTTCTGGTCAGAGCAATGAAGAAATAAAGGTTCCAGGGAAGGTGTTTCCAGATAAGCTGCAGAGGTGCAGGTGCTACTGCTGCAAACTGGAACTAAACCAACTCACTTGTCACCCTGATTCTCTCAAGTTTTACTTAGCCTTCTGATGTTTGCATTCTTTGCACAAACTTTCTTATGCACTTTATGTAAATAACTTATTGTTTTGCATTCCTTTATGGAGGATGAGCAACCTGACAGACTGCTGGGCTGCCCAGTGGCATTGAGGAGGTGGCACTGTCACCCTCCAATGACACTGGGATTTAAAAAAGATATATATGGAGTCAGATGTTTTAATAAAAAGTTTTTTTTCAGTTTACTACCACCAAAACTACTCTGTATCATTCTTGTGTTGCCCCCCGGGACGGGGGTGACAACTTGTGTCACTCAATTTGCTTCTTTCCTCCTTAATTATGGAGGGAGATCAATCATTGTGAGTAGTAGAGTCTTTAATTTGAATCAGAAACACCAGGAATGTCCCTAGTGCCACTGTGTCCATGGCAAATAAGTGTGTAAACCCAAATGTGGGCATTGCTTAGTACCACATCCATGAGCAGAAATGAGCTATGGCACAACTGATAGAAAACTTCAGATTTTGAAAGGATGGATGCAGGATAATCAGCCACAGTAGTTGGGCTGAATATAAAGCACTTTTTTACAATGTTATGCTGATCCATCTGTTAAGAATTCTTTGTAGTTTACTGAATGGGGCTCTCCTGAGATTTTATAACATTCTGAGATCAAATTGCTTTGAGAGCTCCATCTTTGAAGGGTTTGCATTATGTGTGTCTGTTGTATAAGTTCAGTTACCCTAAAAGTGGTAGAGTTAGGGCATTTTTCTTACTTTGCCCAGCTCTTCATTACCACTTTGATGTGAAATCTTTTCTAGAGTATCACATAAATATCATTGACCCAGTTGTACAGCTATTCATACATGGTTATGGAAGCAGTAACAATAATGGATAAGGAGATCTATTGCTGTCTGAGTAGGTCTGCTTAAGTAGGAATGCAGATGTCATTCATAAAGATAAAACTTTATTAGAAAGTAACATTGCTAGGGAGCAACTGAGGCTGATTTAAAACTTAAAATTGTTATCATAATTTCATTTCTTAGAAAGGAAATTCATTATAAGTCAAACTGCAATAGTGTGCCTATCTAGCATTTGTTTATATGGGAGACTTCTTTACTGTGAAGCACAATTTAGGTGGAGATGTGATTTTTGAGTTGCTAGGAATGGTTTGCCTTTGTATGTCAATCTTTTGTGACCTTTTTGATTCTAATGATGTATTACTTAATTTCAGCAATATTTTTGGGCTCCTTCCGTTTGCCTTATGAAGAAATAAAAAATATCATTTTAGAGGTTGATGAGGAGAAGCTGAGTGAATCCTTGATTCAGGTATGTGAAAATACCTCTGCTTTTGGTCACAGCCCATTTTCCACATAAAAATGGCAGGAAGGAGTAAGAATTCAAGAGCAAGTGCATATATGAAATTAATATATATTAAAACCAATTTACACTTCAAAAAATGCAATGTTTTATTATTTTAAAAATATTATATATTAAATGCAAATCTGCACTTTTACTGAATATTTCTTAAAACAAGCTATTATTTGGTCTTAATATAAGTATTTTAAATACTTATGAGATCTGTATTTTGACACCTTAAGATCATGCAATAACTGACAATTTTCCTTGGGGACATGAATAAGACTGCAAGCAAATTGAACTTTTGCCTGAGTTCCTGTATATTTGCCATCCCAAAGATCTGTACAATTTTGGGTTGTTAACCTTTTTTTTTTTTAATAAGGTATTTTTAAGTGTACTTTGTGCACAGATACTTTGAATGTCTAATGATTGTAAATTTTTTTTGCTACTTTTGTCATGTTTTACACAGACCAGTTATTTTTTGATTGATATTTAATGAGCAAGATGCGGCCATTAGGGCAGAAGGAGATTGTAGAGAGACAAAACTCCTTGATGCTGTCAGACCCTGAAAAATGATACTCTAACCTTTTAATACATTCTTCAAATCAGAGACTGCAGCAGAGCAGTTGATGTCTGTATTAAATAATTACTGCTTTGATTTGATGTTTATATAACGTTAAAGCTGCGTAAATAAAATAAACGTCCCGTAATTTCCTCGTGCATTTCCATGTTGTGGTATTTTAAGCATGTTATTTTTAATGTCTTAGGTAGTTTAATGTAACAAATTTGATATAATGCCTTGTTTGTTTTAGAACCTGGTGAAGAACCTTCCTGAGCAGAAGGAACTCAATGCCTTAGCTGAATTAAAAGATGAATACGACGATCTTGCCGAGCCGGAGCAATTTGGAGTTGTGGTATGTATTAGTGCAAGGATTAACTGCAGAGTTCCATTTTGGCACATCAAAATAAACAAATTCAGGGATAAAAATCTTATTTTTAGTGTTTTTGCAAGACCTGCAGTAGGAAAAAGTTATTTTTTCCTGATGAGTAGTAATCAGGAAATCTCTTTAATATGTGTTAGGCCAGCCTGGGCAGGGCCCTACCAAACAGGGTTGGAAGCAGATCATTCTTAGGGTCCTTTCCTGTGTGAACCCCTTTGATTCTGTGATTCTGGGTGTTTTTCTGGGAGGAATTACAGTGTAGCATTAAAAGCAACAGGTACTTAGGTGCCAGACCAAATCTTGTGTCTGCCTGTCTTGCCTTGAAAGTTTATTAAACAGCTCTGAAGAACCCTCTGCCTTCAAGCAGATAAATCTCCAAGAGTCCATAGAAGACCCAGTTACCCCGTGGCATTGACAACTCTGATAAATTTGTTTTGTATCAAAGCATATAAACAGCTGAAAGAGTTTATATGTCCATATCCATATTTTGTATGTATGTCTGTTGGCATACACATATAAAACATCTGCATTTATACAACACAAACTTGCCAAATGGCTCAAGGAGAGGTGTGAATTTATAGTGGAACTGAAATTGTAGCTTGTGCTCTGCTCCTTGCAGTGGCTTTCAGTCCCTGGATGTGTTCAAGAGCAGGGCTATCAATGTTAGAGTGGCTGGAACCTCTCTGGAAGGAAATTCTGCAGAAATTCTTTAATCCACGCCTGGGGGTGAGGGTGGCACACTGAGTTCCTGAGTTCTGTGCCAGCCCTTGGAAATCACTTTGTGCTCCTGGTCTTCCAAAGACCTCAGGAGTCTTTAGGCAAATGAGCTCATGTTTTCACTTCCCTTCGTCAGCCTAAGAGATTAAAATGATGCTGAGAGCCTCTGTAACGTGCCCAGGATTTATCCCCAGCTCCACAGGAGCTACGCTTGCTCTTGCTGGATTTTTAAGGCATTATGTACATTAAAATGCATTAAAACAGAAATAGAGGCCTCTTAAAAGACTTTTTTTACTAAAAAGCTCTGATTTGAGCATAATTTTGCTTCAGAAGTGGCTTTTGAGTGCTTTTTTTTTTAAATTATTTTTCAGTTGGGAAAGTAACAGAATATAATTTTTCCTAATGAGATTTTTGGAGAGGATTTAGAAAATGAAAGATATCAATGGCTTCTTTTGAAAAACTTTAGCCTATTGATTTCCTTTTCTTTTAATAAATGGCATAAAGTTCCAAAAATATTTTATTTCCAAACAAAAATGAGGAATTTTGGTAGTGGGATACATTAATTAGCCTTACTACAAGAAATAAAACATTGCCATTTATTGATCAGTAACAATCCAAAAATCTCTATAAATACATATTTGCTTTCTTTGGAGCAACAATAGTATGCATATATATTTAAAATGTAAACATATCAATCTATTATGTCTTTAGATAGACCAAAACTTATCTATGGATATATTATGTGTGGATATGTTATGTGTACTGTGATACATGCATATATTATAAATTATTTTATATATATACACCTATTTATGGGTATATTCCTCCGCTACCTAGATATTGTCAGACAAAGTGAGAAATTCCTTGGGTTTTGTGCAGGGAGAGTATCTGGAGTGTGTTGAAGGGAAATGCTCAGTGGAAGCAGGCAAGCTGGAGGTATTAGGACAAAGGAAGCCTCTGATGTTTGGGAATTCTCTTCAGTTTCCTGCTTAAAATCAGCCAAAAAATTGGCAAAATTGTGCATAATGACCTTGATTGGAAGGGCTCTGTAGGCATTCCTCCATTTCACTGCTGTAAACTCTTGGTGCTTCACCCTGATCTTTTAACTCAGATCATTTCCTGCACTGCCCCCTCCTCCTGACACACATTCCCTTTTA
The DNA here is from genome assembly GCA_013400575.1 of Peucedramus taeniatus. NCBI lineage: Eukaryota > Metazoa > Chordata > Aves > Passeriformes > Fringillidae > Peucedramus > Peucedramus taeniatus. The sequence goes on from WBNO01020986.1 coordinate 95,217, forward strand.
CAAACATCAGCCTGGCTTGTCTCAGCTGCTGTTTCTGGGCTGGGAGGCTGCTTTCCATACCTGGGGCTCCTGGGTTCCTCAGAGTCAGGATTCCTGCTGGACTGGAGCTGGATGGGGATGGGCCCTGCCTTTTCCTCTGGTTATTGACAGAGCCATAAAAATTCCCTTATTGAAAAAGCCATAAAAGTTCCCTTATTGAAAGAGCCATAAAAGTTCCCTTATTGAAAGAGCCATAAAAGTTCCCTTATTTCCCAGCATGGCCACGGTCCCTGTTCCACAGATTTGTGTTTCTGAGGAAACACTGACTAGAGGAAGTTGAGAGAGTTTCCAAGTATTTAATGCAACATTAATTAGCAAAAACTGCTTAATCAAACATCTCCAAATGGTGCTGTTTGCCTTATGAAGGAACCAAGTTTCCTGAAGCTTGTTTGCTTATTCAGCTTTACCATCTGCTTTAATAAAAACCAGTACTTTGCCTTGTGGGTCCTGCTTCTGTCTTATTTCTAGAGGCCTCTAACTGCATTACTGGTGCTGAAGTGCTGGGTTTTTTTCTGATTATGATATCATGGAACTGTCCATTAAAGTGGAAGGAATGCAGCTGAACATAAAGTCTTGACTGAAGTTTTTTTTTTTCCAGTGTGTCAAATTAATTTTGTAGTTTCTCATTAATAATAATCTTAACCTTGGCTTTAGGAATAGAAGACAGATTACCTTAAATAATATTTAAAGTGTGTCCCATTATTTTTATGTAGATTTAGGTGTGTTAATTATTAAGGTATGTTAATTGGATAATCACTTTGCCCATCAAATTTAATAAAGGTTGGAATAAGTTGCTTAAAATTTGTGTAGAAAAGCAATACTTAGTAAAAGATTAACTTATTTGAAGGAAGCGATTAACTTAATATTCAGCTGATATGTAAATGAAAATTAGAACTGCATTTTCATTTAGATGAAATGTTAAAATCAATTATATATTCTAATTAGTTATTGGAACTTTTTGAAGTTATATCCTGGGATCAAAAAAGGCACCACAACTTCCTCTAAAGGAAAGTTTGCATTGATGTTGAGGTAGAGCAAGAAAAATAGATTAACTGAATGAGCTGTGCAGCATGAACTCAGCTGGGCAGAATGTTACCTGAGTTCTACACATAAACCTTGTGTTCAAGAGTTAATTTGGGATATGGGAACAGCTGCAACTTCAGGAAGGAACTGCATTTCCACTTCAGTGCCAGTTGAACATTTTTAGTATTACAAAAGCATAAATTTGACTGAGGAGTTGTGTAAAGTTTCATAATCTGTGACCCTTTTTCTCCTGTCTAACCAGTTCAGCTGTCATGAGCAGTCCTGGCTGGGAGGCAGAAAAAATGGGGGGAATTGTGCAAGTTTATTGCACTTCCATTGGTTTAGAGTCATTCAGTCTTTTAAATTGAGTGTATTGGCTGCTTGTTTGGCCTCATTGTAATTTTGTGAGCTGCTGCAGAATTAATCTTCCTAGAACGTTCCCAGGGAAAAAAAGGCAACTTTAATATAACATAGGTAAGAGGCTAAGGTGTCTTAGTAAGTTGACAAATTTTTATTAGAGGAATGTCAGCATTTTCTTAGGAAGTGAGGCAAATTTAATTGTGCTTTTTGCCTTTCTCCAGTAGCCTTTGATCCTCGTTTTAATACAGGGCTCAAGAATTGAATGATGATAATAAAGCATAAAGAACTGAATAAAGAACTTGATTAGGTAGAGAGTTCAGACAAGACCTTTATGAGAGCCCAGAAGGGGAAATAATGACATGCAGCCCATCACTGACAGTCAGCTGGAAAAGAAATATCCATTTTCTTGCCTCTCTAACTGTTTGCAGTGGAAGCCAGTGCTTGCTGTTCCAGGCACCTGTTGGAATGTTTCATTTCTTATATGCCTTTGATTTTATTTAGAGCCATAAACAATTTGAGCTTTCCAAGAGAATGTAGGCATTGCTCCTTACCTGATTGTAGGAGATTCCTCCAAGTGATCCCTCTTTCTCTGCCACTGAACACGTGGATTTAGAAACAAAAGGGGAAACCAGGGCAGGGTGGGGAAGGAGGAACTAAAATAGCATTTGTGGCCATCTTCTACTGATACCTAAAGGGCATTATATGTATAAAAATGTTCTGGGCTTGAAGGAAACAACCCACATGAAACAGCTCTTAGCAAATTACCAAGATAGTTTTAAAATATTATGTAGGTCAGGGAATGGAATTAAAACTTACTGTTGGGTTGGTGGTCAAAAGCTAATAAATTATCAGTGTTCCATGACACTGCACAGTATTAAAGAAGGACACTTCTCTGAAGTTTAAGGATTATTCTTCACAAATGTTTGTGTCACGCTCTCCCATGGGCTTGTACATGTTTTGTTGCACTCTGGTTTTGGGATCTAAAGCTTTTGACAAATTTTTTCTATGCCATTTTGAGTAAAAACAGCAATTGGAGATTGTTCTACAAAAGTTAAAGCAAATTATGTGATTAATTTTAATTTCCATCTACTGCAGATTAGTGTAAGTAGATCCTTTCAAGGCAGATGTTTTCAGTATGATGTTTCTGAAATACAGGATGATTAGAAGAATAATGTTTCAAGACTTTCAATGATTTTGGCTTATAGAGGCTCAGAGAGAAATTTGTGACAATGGAGATTTATAAAAAAAGATCACTAGTTCTGCTGAAATGCTTCTTTACTGATCCTTTCCTTTTCCTTGTTCCAGCCTGATCATAGGAATTGTTTGAGACCATCTGGAGTGCCTTCATGTTTATGTTCATTTTAGAATGAATTCATTATTATTCAGGCCATTCAAGTCCTTCCTGTGAAAGTTATTGCTGCTGCTTCTGGTAGCTGTTGGGAGATAACACCAGTAGAAAAGTCATGGTTCCTCAGAGGACTGTGGCCAGTAGAGACAGGAGCACATCAAAATCTTCCTGTTTTGCTAGTCAAGATCTGTGATTTGTCACATTGCAAAGCTTTCCTTGCCACATGCTTCAGGAACAACACCCCTGATGGTGAATACGTTGGGGAAGAAATCTTTCTGTATTCTGCTAAGTAAGATGAACTAGATGAGGAGGATAACCATTCTTGCAATTAAATTAAAAATTTCAAATGGTTTAACAATGCTCAGTACATCTTTTTTTCCTAATTTAAATTTCTCTAGTGAATTACGGTGTGCTAAGTGGGAGGAAATAACTTTGATCACTCGTGCAAAATACGAAAGATATTTTGTGACCTAGCCTGGTGAATTTGGTCTTGGGGATTCAAATTAATGAATCAGCATTGTAGATGATTTTCAGTATCTCTGTCATTTGCCCTGTTACAATGTCAGGATTGTAGCCTCCTTGTCAGGGTTTATAACCTCCCATCTTTTCATCAGAGCAGGAGGGAGTGGGTGCTGTGCTCTCTTTTGCCAAGTGTCTGAAACACAGGCGTGGTGGGATCTTGGGGTGCCTGCAAATACGAGCCAGGCAATGCAAATGTGCAGAAGCTGTAGGCTTGCTGGCTGCACAGCACTGGGGAGCTGAACACAAGCTTTTCTGATAGCTCAGCACTTGGTGGGTCACGTTTTGCTGTGGCTTTGCTGTGGTGTTTTGGAGGGGACTCGGTGAAGATGCTGCGCGCGCGGCTCAACGGGATCCTGTTCCGGCTGATGTTCGAGGAGCACGTGAACAACATCAAACCTGACATCATGGCAGTGACCCTGGCCTGTGAGGAGCTCAAGAAGAGTGAGAGCTTCAGCAAGCTCCTGGAGCTGGTGCTCTTCCTGGGCAACTACATGAACTCAGGCTCCAGGAACGCTCAGTCTCTTGGCTTCAACATCAGCTTTCTCTGCAAGGTAAGCGGCAGCCACAGAAGCCTCAGGTGCAGCTTCCTGAAACTCAGCACTCAGGAGAAGGTGCCCAAAGCAGGGAAAGCATCACTCAGTAATTTACTGACTGCACCTCTGTGTTTAATCATGGGCAGGAAATACACAGTGAGCATTCCCAGCATTCCTTGGGTAATTTTAAGATGTCTCTGTTTTTTGCTCCTAAGCCTTCAAGCATTTCTGGCAGAATTTGGGAGCTATTATCTTGCATTTTGTAATAACTCCTTTTATAGTTATATAGTTATAATATACCTATAGTTACACAGTTATAATAACTCCTTTTTTAGGCCAGTGACTATCATTTAGTGAACTTTCTGCCCATGATAAGAGAATTTTATTATTTTTTTGAGTCAGCTGCCAGCAAGGTAGAAGATGCCTGTGTACACATTTCTATGTGCAGAATACACACACTTCATGATGAGGAATCCTAATGTGATGAATTCACTTTTCAATACAACCAGAGTTTTGTATTGATTTTTTTCTCTTTGCTTCTTTCTTGAACAATCTTAAAATTAATTGTCTGTTTACTGGATGCAGTACTTACATTATGCAGTCTGAAAAAAAAGAAGAGAAAAGGCAAGTATTGATCTGGGATAGTTGTTTGGTTTTGGAAAATAAATGATTTTATAATAGAGCTGGTCATTTTGTACACAGAGATCTAGTTTTGTTACAACTTTTATTAAAACATGATAAAGAAAATAAAAGAAAGCACAACTCCAACCCATCTGGACTGAGCTAGAAGGCTAATGACTGAGGAGTAATTGCAAATCCTTAAAAACAGATTATCTCTCTGGATGTTATATTGCAGTGTATGATGTTATTGAAGATAGAAATGATTTGTAAACAACCCTTGGCAGAAGGCAGAGAACTTAATTTTGTTCAAGTAAGAGACATCAGCATCAGAATTCCTGGGATGCATCAAGCAAGAGCAGCTATTCCTGTGCCTGCTCCAGAGCATCCTCACTGCCTGAGCATGGAATGCTCTGTGAAAATAGAAATACAGCAGGAAAAGTGCTCAGCCTGAGGGAGGCTGCTGCAGTAATTCACTAAAGGTGAAGTTTGCTGTGTTTCTTTACCATGTCCAAAGGATCCAGCTGATTTTTGAACCCCCAGTGCAGCAGGAGCCCCCTCAGGAGCTCCAAAATTCCGCTCCATGGGAATGGAAGTGAAAGGAAAGAGGTTTGTTCTAGGGATGTGCAGGTACAGCTGCTGGTCCTGTGGTGCTGAATTCAAGTGAGGACCAACAGCTCAGTTTCAGTAAAGCTTTTTCAGTGTTCTGGCTGGATCAATGTGTGTTCATCTGTTAAGTGCTGCCACGTTACTTTTTGTTCATAGTGCAAATAGAACAAGACAAGCTGTTTATCCAGGCTGAGCATTACTGATGAGGGGACATTTATTGTCCAGCAGCCCTTGTTCTGAGAAGGGGGAAAGATTTCTAGGGTAGGAGAAGGTCTATAATCTCATAAAAATCAATAGAGAGCCTTTTTATAGCTGTAATAAAGTGTCACTCCAGTGATGGTTCGTACATAAATTTTTCCTTGCATTGGCTGCCACGTTTAACCCTCACACCTGAGAGCTGCATCCAGAAGTACCTGGGAGATCCCAACCCCATCCTGGCAGTGGGTTATGGTGTGATTGGCATGGGTTAAATGCTTTACTCTGTGTAAAGGGGGATTTTTGTTCTGGGAGTGTTTTTCTGGCTTACAGAATTAAACATCTTACTCTGGGTAGCTCTTGATTTGAACGGTTGTGCTGTGTTGTGCTCTGTGTGCCTTGGCCTTTAATCATTTCCCAAGCAATGGATCTCATGGTATTGACCCTCAAATTGATGCTTCAGCATTCAGCTGGAGCTGCTTTCTGTAGCACACACTGATCTAGCAATTTATTTCATTTCTTTTTAAACTGAATGTGTTATTTCCAAATTCTGTCTCTCAGGCAAAGAAAAGCCCTAGACTCAAAACCTGTATTTTAAAATTTGAACACCACAGTGTTAAAAATTTATCCTGAATCATAGAATGATAGAATATCCTGAGTTGGAGGGGACCCACAAGGTTCATCAAAGTCCAGCTCCTGGTCTTGTAAGCACAACTTAATAGGCTCTTTTTGCTTTCCATCCACTTGGCTGGAGTGTGCAGAAGAGCAGAAATCAGTCTAAGCCATTAGGTTCTTTACAAGCCAAGCAATGTTATATCTATTGGACAAATTTACTGCAAGAAAAAAAAGCTGAATATAAAAAGTATTGCATTTATATGCAAAAGAATTAAAATAATGGGTGGTACAGGATGTGAATACAGACACAACCATGCTGTCACCTGCCCACTTCCTACCTTTTCTTTCTGTTTTTGCATTTAAATATCGTGTGCTAAACTGCACTCAAACAGCACCTAGCTCATGTTTCATTACAGGAGTGGGCTTAGGACTTGATTTTTAAAGTACAGATATTGATTCTAAATATCAAGCAGAGCTATCTGCATCCATTGTCTTAAAATTAAAGCTGAATATAGCAGAGACTTTTTTATGACTGGGCCAAAGAAATGAATTTGATACATTTGTTCAAGATCCAAATGAATGTTTACTACAAGGTGCCACTGCTGATCCTTGTGATACTGCTCTTAGTGACAAAACATGTTCCTGTTGTAATTTGAAAGCAAAATAATTTTGTCCATTTAGGAAAAAAAAGTGCTTTATCCACTTGATGATGTCAGAGAGATCAAAGACTGCAAATCCCACTACTGTTGTTCACAGACAAATTGAAATGCAATTTCTTTTTTCCATGCAGATGTTTAGCCAGTAAATCTACTGGTTTTTTTTTCAAGTCAGAAGAACTCTTGTGTATGTAACACATTAAAGCCCTTTAACTGCATACCATTACTGAGCATTGTTTAGTCTTTAATCGCTGAATTGGTATGAATTAAATTGCTTTCTTAATTGCCTAAATACCTTATATTTTTAAAAGCCTGTTTTTCCACTGCACTCATTTATTCCTAACAGGGTAATCCTTAAAGCTGAAAGGCCTCTATTAAATTGAACATCGATGGCAAGCCTGTCATGAGGATTATAGAATTAGAACTTCAAGTGATTTAGAGAATGAGAAAACAAATAGGAGATTTTACACACGCATTTATGTATTCTTCTTAAATAAATCCTTTATTTCATTTGGTGTGTATGTTGTAGCTTACTTCTGTGTAAGAACTGTACTAGATGAGTAAAATGCTGTTAAAACAATTCTTTCTAGATGTATTACTAATTCTCTGTCAAGTGAAGTGTGCCCCTCTCAAACTCTTACATACACCTACTCTGTCCTGCCTTTGTGAATAAGAGGAAATCTCTGCTTCTGCTGGATCTTCCATCTACTCACACATTCCTTCTTCACATCTGCACAAAAATGGGCAAACTCAGGAATTTGGTCTTAAATTTGTGTTCTCATTCTCTTAAATTCTTGATGTTCCTTTGTCTAGACACGTGCACTGTGCCATGGGATTTAGCCTTAAGGTTGTTGGAAACATGCCACTGGTCCCATATTCTAACAATTAGTTCAGATTTTTACTTTTAGTTTTTTCAGCTAAAAAAACCTCATTTTAGCAGTTCATGAGGCTGATGGAGAACAGAGTTTTATCACTTCCAAGAATACTGATTTGTTTCAGGCCACTAAAAAATGCCTCTGCAGTCCAAAGAACAGCAAAAATATACATTTACCTGTTACTTCCCATTGTGCACAGTTTTCCTGCAGCTTTTCATAAATACAGCTGGATACATTAAATTTCCTTTAGTTACAGTCAGGATTACCTTTGCATTTTTTTGTTATTCTGTATTCTGGTAAGGCAGGGTGCATTTATTTTGTGTGTCTCTATAGAATTGGTCTCCAAATCTTTAGCCTAACGCAGCATGGTTTAGATTTTGCTCCAAGAAAAAGCTGTGGATTTACAACAAGGAGTTACTTTAATTTCACTGGTCAAAATGCAAATTCTGCCTGTTAGCATGATGCCCAGCTATGCAGCATTTCAGGGATTCCTGTAGAGATTTGGCATTTATGGCATTGAAGGAATGCTCTGATTTCAGTTCTGTTTAATCTCTTTTCACAGCTATTTTTTATCTAGGGGATTCTGAACTGGTAAGGCTAAATTCTCAGAACTTTATGGACTGTCTTCAGGTCTTGTTCTCATCAAAATTATTCATTCTTTCTTAAAATACATCATAGGGTAGATTCCTTTTGTCGTCCTAAATTATGAAGAATTCAAGAAATTTCATTCTTTAAAAAAATCTGTTTATTTGCAGCCAACCCACGCAGGTAACTCTTTGCTAATGAGCTGAAGTCTGCAATATTCACTTTACTGAAACATTTCAAGAATTTATTTTTGTTTCCTTTTTGTTTTCTCCTGTGTTCACTTTTTAGATTCGAGATACAAAATCATCAGATCAGAAAACCACCCTGTTGCACTTTCTGGCAGAAATCTGTGAGGAGAATTACCGGGACATCCTGAAATTCCCAGATGAACTGCAGCATGTTGAGAGTGCAAGCAAAGGTAAGCAAACAGACAAAGCACCTAAAGACAGCAGTTGTTTGCTTTGACATTAAATACTTGCAGCATTTCATTTGAGATTGTAGGATTATGTAACCTGTAAGCATTGATAATCCACGTGGATTGTGCTTTTCTGGTATTTATTGAGCTGAGAAGTCAGGAGGGAAAAACAGTAACAGAGCAACTCCTCTTCTTCTGTAAGGCTGTGAAAATCATACAGTTTATTTCAGTGAGGTGCTTGAAAAAGCACAGCTCAGGAGTTGTGCCAGCAGGGCAGGGATGGTGTTGGGTGTCCCATCAAACCTGTGAAGAGTGAGCTCTGAGTGTGCAGGGAGCCTTCACACACACAGAGTTCCTCATTTCCACACCTGAGAGGGAATAACAAATAAATAGCTGTGCTATTTATCTATGACTATTTGTGCAAATAAATATATTTATTTATATATAAAATATATAAATATAAAATATAAAATACATTCTATAAAATATATAATAATAAATAAAAATATGATAATATATACTTATACACAATAAATATGCATATTTATTATTTATGCAAATAAATAGCATGCTCTGGAAAAATCCCAGGCTGTATATTAATAGATGCAGTTTAGCTGTGCTGCACAGGCCACAATTAATGATTATTTTTGGTCAGTCAGCAGTCCAGGCTGGGATTTCTGTGGTAGCTGAATTCATCTGTTGGACACATTTTCATGTGGCACAGGCTGTGCTGCTTGGCAGCCTTGTTGTTGAGTATTCTGCTGAGGCAGAAGTAGGTGGTGGATGAAGATAAGACAAACTTTTAATTTGCCCATTTCATCAGAAGATAAATATAAATATAAATACAAATACCTGGGTGAGCATGAGAATATGAAGGAAAATGGAGGTGAGAAATAGTTGGATGCACATTTCCACCAGGCCTGTCCATGTTTTCTCCTGGAAATTTTTGTCTCCTTTCCTCCAGTGTTATCAATCAATGTCTCTCTTCAGTGCAGTGATTAGCTGTTAGATACTTTATTAATTAGGCCATCATTTGCTCTCAGTTTGTGTTCTTCTGTCTCAAGCTGTCTGCTGAGAGCAGAGCTCCTGTTTCCCTGAGGAGCTGGGGAATAGTTCATCCATCAACCCAACTTTGCCATGGTTTCACACCTCACACTTCTTCACACTTTTATGTGTCTGTCTTTTTTTTTTTTTTTTTGCCATTTCTCCAACTTTGCATGCACCTTTCCATGGTTATTTCCACGTTTTTTCCATGGTTATTTGTATTGATTCAATCTGTCCCTGCCTGACTTTGCTGCAGGATGGGTCCTTGGCCTGAGAGCCTGCTCTGGGATTTTTGGGGTGCAGGGCCAGGAGCTGGGCTCAGTGATCCTTGTGAGTCCTTTCCAGCTCAGGGTCTTCTGTGATTCTGTGGACTAACATATTAATTAAGTTATTTATGCAAGTAGCAGTTTGGCATCTTATCTAAATTCCAAAAATGTTTTCTACCACTTGATAATTCTTTTCTCGAGGTGACTTTTCATCTCTTTCTTCCTTCCTTTGTGAAGTCTTCTGGTTTACCAGGCACTTTTGATGATCTTTTATGAATTTTCTTCTGTGGGTGACACTTGACCTTGCAGCTTTGAGATTTTTATAGTTTGATTCAAAGCCTCTGATGTTCTGTAAGTTGACTTGAGGAATTAAACTGGAAGAGTCAGTAAAGTTTAGTTAAGCTGTAGCATCCTAAACACAGAAAGCATATTAATGGGAGCAAAGCCTCTAATAGTTCTGATGCTTAGAATACATATGAAAAAGATTTTATTGCAGTTAAATTTGTTTCCTTCTGTAAGATAAAAGCTGCATTTCCTATAAACAGCACTGACTTCTAGCAGAGCATAAATTACTGTTCATTTTTCATGACCAAAACTTCTCTTTCAGCCCTTCTTTGCTTTCTGGAGCAAGGCAAATTTTTGGCAGAATAAATGGGATTTGTGCAAGTTGCTTCAACTGCTCCCCATGGTCCTTCTGGGGGCTGGGTAATTGTAATGTTCATCTGCTCTGTCACACGTGGTGCTTTTCCTGTGCAGGAACTTGAAGTGCTTTGCATGGAGGAGATTTGCACTTCCCATTTATTGTTTGGTGTTTTATAAACCAGTGGTTTTGGGGATGGACAGTTGGGTTTATTTTTCCTGTGGGAAGCCTCTTTTGGAATAAATTGGCTGGATATGAGGATGCTGGCATCAGTTATTCATAAAATAGGAAGAAATCTACCAGCAGATATTATCTCTGCATGCATTTTAAATAAGGAAATATGAGCTAGGCAGGTGAGTGTCATTACTTGAGATGGATGCTGGTACTTTTTAGTCAGGAGGCAGCCTTGTAGTCTGGACTGAGCATAACCTTCCAAATGCTGCCCTTGGCATCTGCAACTTCTTTTCAATCCTGGCTGCATATTCTCACTTCCATGTAAAGAAAAAAAAAAAATCCTGTTCAGCTTAAATTTCATATAAAAATAAAGAACCAGCATCTGAACAACGGCTGATTTTTTCTTTTTTTTTTCTTTTTTGCTTTTTAACAAAGAGCAGATAAAGCATAAAACTGGATTTTAATATGAAAAGGTCAATGGGATTAGATGAACTCCCCATGCATGTACTAAAATCTTCAATAATCTGATATTAGGTATAATAAAATAGTTGATCTTTTTAAAGATGGAAGATCAACCTGCAGCTATATGAAAAGTAAAAATAAATTAGGAAACAGTTTTATTCTGGAAAATACAAGCAAAGGTCAAAGTGATTAACTATCTAGAGATCATTGGAAAAGCATTTCTTCTTCCTAGAAGCAAGGAAGGAAAGGAAAACCAATCAAAACTCACAAGGCTGTGATGCAGTGCAATGTTTGATGTCAGTGATTTCCTTTTTTCCCCTTCCTTTTTCCCCCTTCCTTTTCCCTGTCATTTTTTAGTTGCTCCTGGCCCATTCCTGCTGGCACATTCCTGCCCTCTTCACTTCTTTTCCCACTTGCTGCTTTTCATGGTATTCACTCTTACCACTTTATAACCTCAGCTTTTTATTAAATACCTGAAAAATTCCCAAAAAAATTTGGGCTTCAGTCAAAATTCCAAACAAAAACAAGAGGTACCTTACAAGTCAGATATTTCTAGACACCATGTGGTTAAAAGTATAGCTTGGAATCACTCAGAAAATAAATTTATTTTTAAAGTTAAGGCTCACCTGAGTGTCAAGCCTCTCAAATCATAAAAGTGAAATAGGTAACACACAAAATTAAGATTATTAAAATAAGTTAGCCATGTGTCTTATAACAGCAATTTAATTTTAGACAGTAAGAGGAGCAGTTTTACATCCCAGTTTGTGATTTAAAGATTGTGCCTGTAAATAATAAAACATAAAAATAAGCCATAGCTGTGTCTTTATCTCTTGGATATCATGTTCCTGGTGTAGCTGTTACCTGCTTGCTCTGCCAGCAGTGGCACTCACTGGGCTGTGCAGAGTCACAGCAAATTGAGATTAACTGGCAAAGTGGGATATATATAATATAAATATCTGTATTTTTTAGTCTCTTTCAGTAATAACAAGGGCTTTTTTGAGCACTTAGCACACTGAGTTCTTTGCCTGATATAAAGGTGTGCCACTTGACAGTTCTTTTAAGGTGTTGCTGGAAGTAAAATCAAGTGAAAGGTGCCTTGTGGGGGTGAATTAGGTCTGTGCAGTGGACTGAAAAATACCAATATCACCAGCACAGATTTGTCACTCACTTGGACATTGAAATTCATTTCATTAATTTGCAAGCATATGGTTCTGATGGTGGAGGCATCTCTCTAGAAAGGCCATTAGCAGCTGAAACACTGGGGAATGCAAATCTGTGTGTACTTTTTTATTGCAAATACTGTAATAAAATATTAATTTTGAGATTTTATACAGGTACTTCACTGTGATTTAATGGCATCATTTTAGAATGGGGGAAATATTTTAAAACATCCTGTGCCACTGTCACTTTGAAGTACAGCAATTTAAAACATGCTCATAAGCAGCAGCCGTTTTTCTGTCAAACAAAAGTTTTATAGTTTCTTGCAGCAGAAAAATCCTGTGTTTTAGCAAAGAGATCTGCAGCATTTGCACCTTGCTCAGTTTAAATTGCTGAAGCAGATTTTGCCCAATCTGGCACATGAGTGGGGGAAGGCAGGGAGGCAGAAACTCACAGGTGCTTCTTGTGTTGTAGCTCCAAGCTGCAATTTCTCCCAGGGATCCTTTTGGAGCCTCACTAAGATTCTGGATTGCCTCACACTCTGCAAAATGGAATTAGTGAATTCTCCCAGTCTGTGAAGGCTTTGAGGATTTTTTTTTTTAGTTGCTGTCTGTGTGAAATAAATGCTGTAGAGAACTGTGGTTGTTCTGCATTCTGGAGCTACATTTTGAAGTTATAATTTGGAATCTCCATTAAGCAGCTTTCTGTATGGCTTGCATTTTAAGGCTCTGCTCCTCTCCCTGAAGTGTAAGTATCAAGGGCAAAATGAAAGAACAGTCCAAATGACTCTCATGGGCTGTTGCTTATTAAAGAAATTAAAGCATTTAAGAATTTCTGGCTGTAGTTAAACCAATTCAGGAGTGAAGATTGCTTTAAATGTCTTAAGTTGTGTAATCCATTTAGAATTCCTTAATACAAGCCTCCAGAGAGAGGCAAAAGCTACAAAAATGGCACTTTGTTCTTTCTTCTCCTGCTTATCTGTGGTGGAATTTGCACTTTGGTGGCTGTGAGGAAGCTTGTGGCCCCTCTGGAAGTGGCTCAGGCAGTCAGGAAGGCCAGGCTTCAGCTGGATGAAGTTGCCCAACATCTCTGTGAGTTTTTCTGTCAGCAGCAGGTTGTGTGACAGCAGCTCTGCTCCTTCTCTGTGCCTTCCTTACTTTGTGTTTACTTGTCTCCTCTGCTTCATTTGCAATTTGTCTTACACCTCTGCCAGCAGTTCTGCTTCAGCATGCTCATTTAATACATACTGATTTTGTAATTATAAACTCTCTTTTAAAAATAAACTCAACTTCTGAGATCTTGAAAGACATTTGTAATTAAATCAGCATCAAAGCAGGGTGAGTTTCTGGAGTGCTCTGGAGGTGATATCCCACATTGCCAGGAGAGCACTGCTGATTGCAGAGCTCTTCTCACCCACCAGCTCCAAGGCTCCTGGTTATTTTTCTAAAACTGGGACATCTGTTTTCTAAAAGATGTGTAGTTGTAATATGAAAAGTCAGTTCAACTGTGAAACTTCTGTTCTACAGCATTGTTTGGTTAGTGAGGTGAGTGTGGAGAGTTGGGGGGAAGGCTGCTCTTGACAAGGGAGAGCAGGAGGGTGGCACACACAGAGTGCCTGAGACTGAATCTCATCAAACTCCAAACCAGGAGTGACTTGGGCTTCTTACAGAGAGCTTTTACATGAAGACTGTGGTCACCTCTCCTGCAGGACAGGACAGTGAGAGCCATGCTCAGGTGCTGTATCTCTGTTTGGCCAGGGCAGGGAAGTTGTGAGCAGCCTGAGAAGGTGAAGCAGAGCTGTGTCCCTGCCTTCTGCCCCTTCCCCTGCAGGGCTGGCAGCAGGCAGAGCCTCTGCTGGGCTGGGAGACCTCAGCATGCAAGGCAAAAGTGCAAATGCACACCCATCAGTGAAATCTGTCTGTTAAAAATTCTGCTTTGAAGCTTCCTCAGATCAAATCCCAGTACACAGTGATAGGATACAAACAAAACATTGCCATTTGGGCAGACCTGCTCCTGCTCCTAAACTTGCAGATGTGCAGGGAAGATTCTGTCAGGGAGAAAGTCTGTTCTGCATGGTGGGTTGGTTGTTAAGCACCAGGACTTTGTGTCAGAAAGCTTGCCCAGTTTTTGGAAGAGGAGGATGGCAGTTCCTCCAGCTGGGGAAGATGGAAGCTGTTCTTCCCCTTTGAGGTGTTTAGGCATTTATTGTCTTAACAAACAGAAACTTACTTGGTATGAATTGAGTAATCAATGCTTGTAATTCCTGCAGATGATGTACTTGCTCACCCATTTCCCTCCAAACTGCCTTTCATTCCTTTGTGACAGACTCTTTCCATCTGCCCTCGGGCAATAAGAAATAAATAGTCATTAGTATGCTTACAATGGAGTTATGGTACAAATACTGTCTAGACTTAAAAATCCACCAGTTAATTTGCTTCATACAGACTTGCTTTTGCTTACTGAAGTAATTGATGTTGTTGGCTTTCACTTCAGAGCTTTTTCCAGCTGTGGACATTGGCCATCCCAGTTCTGCATCATGATCAGAGACCATTTAAATTTCTCATGCAAGAGGCAGTGCACCTAATCAAAATGTATCATTTCACCTCTTGTTGTGGGGAGGACTCTCAGTCTGATGCAATCTTATTTTATAAGGGATTAGTCTGACCTTTGGTACTATTGCTGTATTAATGTAAATACAAAATGCTCAGCTTGGCTACAGGGACCAGCTAGTGCTCACCATCAACATGAGATTAACTGCTTGGAGCATTTTTCTGGGACTAAACTGCTCCACCAGACACTCACTAAGCCTTCCTTAGCGTGCAGACTGTGCAACTGCTTTCTCCAAAATAAGTGGATAGGATTGGTTTGAGGGTTTTTTTCAGAGGAGCAATTAATATAAGGAAAATAATAAGGTGAAGGAAATTATTACCCTCCATGTCAGAATAATATTGTGCCATCTCTGCAGTGGCTGTGATTTTCTACTATAATTAAATAATAATATACAAAGTAATCTTTTAATCAGTCCAAGATTTAATGATGCATGATTAAGTGAGTTGCATTCAGTGTCTGTGCAGAGACAATATTGATGGGTCTGAGTGCTTGTATTGCTCTGCCCCTGACAGGAATAATCTGGACAATACATTATTACACATCCCTTTAGTTCATGCTAGTTCTGTATGTTACAGTGATTCTGCAGTGAGTTGGAACACAAGTTTAACTTCTGCTATTGGCTTTTTTCTTTGTCTCATAAATCCTTTTATCACCAGGCTTTGAGGTCCACACATTCAAGGTGCTGCATTTCTTTCCACCTTCGAGCTGCAGGTGCTGTCTGCAAGCCAACCTTTTCTTAGGGCTAAACTGATTGACACAATTTGGCACAGAGTGAGAAATTTTGCTGCTTTTCCCCTCTCTTTGGCCTTGAAGATTGGTCCATGCATAGTTTTTGGGGTTTATGTGGGTTTTTTAGACAGGCTGTTTGGGGAGAACACTGCACTTCCTCCAGGCTGTTTCCCCCCATCTGCACTTGTTAACAGAGACTTTAAAAATTCCATCCCTGCCTCTTACTTTTGACTTCTTTCTGACCCTGCTGTCCAAGAATCCACATCATTCCTTTCTGAACTCGTTTATCCTCTGTCTTCACTGTTCCCTGTGTCAGCAATTTTGTCTGATTTCTGAATTCTCCAACTTTCCCATTTTTGGGTGCTGCCTTCCCACCCTGGGTGGGGAGTCTTTGTCCTGTAGGGCTGTGAGGGTGGCTGAGGTGGGTTCCTTACTGCTGGTGATTTGTTTTCATTTGGAAATGTGGCAAACCTTTTATCTTTGCTAGTACAAGGAAATAAATGGCCTGGCATCCTTTAGGTTGCTTCCTTTTTTTTTGGGGTCCGCTCATCCTCAGGTGTCTGGGGGTCACACACAGGGCTTTTTTTCTGGTGGCTTTTGCTGCTGGGGTTTTTTCCTTCATGTTTTCCTCATTTTCTGTACTTGCCTCATGTTCCTACCTTGACATCAGTTATTTATGTGTTGGGTTTAGTTGGTTGTTCTCTCTTGCTGCAATGTTAAGTGGAATAGCATTGGAATGGCTGCTCCAGAGAGGCTTTGTCAGTAAGAGCCCTTGCTGCTGAAGGCCAAATGCTGCCTTTCATGTCCATTTTTGAGACCAGTTCTATTAAATGCCTAATTTTCCTGTGGGCAAATGGAAGGTGAACAAGCCTCTTGTCTTTGAGGAGTGCAGGGGACAGGCTGTTCAGGGTGTGCATGTTGAAATGGTTTCAAGGAAATGGCTTTGTGCTGCAAGTAGAATTTATGCTTTCATAAATTAAAGCCTTGCAAGAGTTTGAAGAAATTTACATGAATTTCTCTGAAAGTAGAAGGTATTCATGTTGATTCCTTTGCACATTACTGAAGTAGTAAATCTCTAATAAAAGGGTTTATGGGAGGAAATGCAGATATTTTATTATAGTCTGTATATATATATATATGTTCCTGTTCTGTCATCTGTTGAAATTTGTCTTGCAGAACAACAACTGCATAAATTATTTGAACAGAAACTTGCACATTTGCCTGGGCTAGGGGAGAAAAAAAGTGAACAGAATTGCATATTCTACAACATTTTTTTTTTTAATTGAGTGTGAATATAGAAGTTAATTATGGGAAGCACAGCTTTAGGATGCAGCCTTCTTGCTTGGATAGAGTTCCTCCCTGCTTTCAAAGCCAGGATGTTCCTAATCTGGGGCTTTCTGAACTTAGTTTTATAGAAGTGAAAACACTTCCCATCCATCTTAATCACAAAGTTCAACAGTTATTTGTCATTGCTTGCTGAATTTCTCGGCACTTTTGAATTCCAGACAAAAATAAACTTTTACTCTTGCTACGTGACCATGCATTTAAATATTTTCAAATTGCTGCAAACAGTTAAACTCTGTGTTATGTTGCCTATTTACTTACCAGCTGCTGTTCTTTTTATGAACAGAATGACCATTTGCATCCTCCTCATTTATTTTTCAGTTCCAGCATTTTCCTTCAGTGCTGTTTGTCCCCCTCTGCAACTCCACAACAGCCCATAAAAATATTACAGTAATTCAAGTTCTTCAGTTCCAGCAAAAATGTGTGCTTTGATCATAATATCAAACGATTAAACTAATGCAACCATAACCTAAAAGCTTTGATAATTTGTGTTATTCAGAGTGTTTTAGTGGTTGATTTCAAGGTTAACTCTCAAATGTGAATTTAAAAGCTACAAGGATTCTGTGGTCAATATAGATTCCCACCCCAGTTGAATTAAGCTTAAAAAACTTCCACTGTAATTCTAGGATTACATGATTAGTAGTTCCTTTGGTACCCAGTATAAAATGGATAAAATTGAAAATAAAATCAAGATAATGGCTGCTATAAAGACAGCTCCATTGGTGCCATATGTATTTGAACACGCTCTGAAATCCGTGTTACAGCTGATGTGAGTCGTTGCTTAGAAAGAATAGAAAATTGATTTTCTTCTGAGAACAGCTCTGCTATTTACCAGATTTTTATTTCCTGTGTGCTGTTTTTCAGGCCATCGTGACTCAATTTCCTTCTACTCTTTAATCTCATGTAGTCAGGGCATCTTTTTTTTTAATAGCAAGAAAATAGAAAAATAAACGGTTCTTTAGAAAGTACTTAGTGGAACTTTTGGGCAAACTGTTTTCCAGCAAAAGATAATAAAAACTCCTTAAGAAAAGGAGTTTTACTGACTTTTCTTGGCTGCACCAGGGCAAAGGGGTCTTGGGAGTTCTGCTTTTCCCTAAGAGCACTGACTTGAGAGCTGTGCAAGAGGAGACAAAGAAGGAGAGAAAGCCTTGGGTTCCAAAAGGCAGCTTTGACTGAAGAGCAAGTGCTTGTCCAGTTGTTCTTTGTGATAAAAACCAGCCTGACAAATGGGCCTCGTGGACTGTGCCATAAAAGTCAGTATTTCCAGTTCAGATTGTTTTAATTCTCCAGCTGCACCAGGAGTTTCTCTGCAGAGGCTCTGTCACTTTTCATCCAGGTCTGGAATTTCTTTGTGATGTGGGATTGCTTCACCTCCACGATGCTGCTGTCATTTTTTTGCTCACAGGATGTATCAATTAGGGGTTGTTTAATCCAAATTGGCATCACAGTGCTTTTCATTAGAATAGCTTGTCATACAGCAAGCAGGAGTTCTTTACAGTCCCCTCTTTTTTTTTTTTAATTAGTGTGCTGTCCTCTGAATACTTTACTTCCTTTTGATTATCAGCAGCTTTTATTATTCAGACCTACCTTGGCTATTAACACAGCTCTGGGCCCCAGAAATCACTGTAACTTCAATATAAGAAAAAATATTTAATTTTTTTTCCCCATGTCTATTCTTTAAATCATTACTGTAACAGAAATGTACATTAATAAGATCATTCATTTAACCAAGTACATGCATTAAGAAGATGAAATCTCTTTGAACTCTAGTTAGTTTTTAGTCTTTGAATTAGATTTAAAAGAATATTAGAAATAATAATATTAGAAATATTGGAATTTTTACCATAAATTTAAATAGAAATGGAATAATTTGAACTAATGGTAGAATTAAGTGGTGACATTTCAATGTTAAATATGATGATCTGGTATATTACAGTAGTTATTTTCACTTTATTTTTATGAAGGGAAGGATTTTTTATGAGCTGTAATTCAGAAAAATATGAATCTACTTAATGGAATCATTCTCTTTCAGACTATTTATACTGACACTGTTTTTTCCTCTTCTGCTACCCTTTCTGGAATCACTTTATAAACTCCTCTTTCCCCTTAGTTTCAGCCCAGACTCTGAAGGGCAACCTGGATTCCATGAACCAGCAGATCCAGCGCCTGGAGAAGGACATTGAGAACTTCCCCAAAAGCCAGGATGAGCACGATAAGTTTGTAGAGAAGATGAGCATATCCTTTTGGCACGTCCTCACTGGTGGTCTGAGCATGCTGATCCTCTGCTGGAGCGTTTGCAGCACTTGAAAATAGGTTTTAGGTCTCTTTTCATGCATTTCTTCTAGAGCAGAGAAAAAGCATCAGTGGGCATGGTGAATGTAAGCAACCAGAGAACTGAGGAGAACTGAAAGCATCAATAATCAGATTTTCAAGGGGTGCCCAGACAGCTTTCCTGAAGGAAGTAGTTACAGTGAGCAGCCATAAACTCAGTATGGGGATTATTTTCTCTGTCTGAAGAGAATTATTGATTCAGTTTTAGAAAAATACCAGCAGTAAAGTTGATATATTTATTATTTTAGCTCCAGATGTGGTGTTTTTTGAAGGGCAGAGTATTTACTTTGTTAATGGTTTTAAGTTATATTTTTAACATTTTAGAGGGATATTTACATTTGTTTTCGCTCTGAAGTGTTATGTCCTTTAATTTCTGTAGAGAATAGAGACTGTGGAATCTTTAAACACTACCAAGTAAAATCTGTGAGGGACTTTAATGTGATATCAGTCTAGCTTGTTTTTTGTATATCCAGCTTTCATTTTGTTCAAAAGTTTAAAGTCTACTGAAGATACAAGAAGTTCTCAAAAATGCAGCAAAGACTGAGAAAAAGCCTTTTTTTTAAAAAAATAAAAAAAATCCCAGGTTTTTATTGTGCTCAAATCCCAGCTCTGTGTGGAAACATGGGCGCATTTGGAGTGTGGTGCCAAGTGCAGGGCATTTTGTGCCTTTCCAGAAGCTCAGATATTCCTGTGACATCTCTCCTTTCTTGCTGCAGCAGAAGTCGTGACACAACTCTTGGGTTTTGGGGCTTTTCAGAGGGAAGAAAGGGGAGGGGATTGATCTTTAGATCCATTCACAGCTGCTCATCACGTTTGGTAGGTGGATGTAATGAAGATTTCTTTCCTCTGCTGTGTCTGTGCAAAGTCAGTTTTTTGCAGGATTTGCCATCTGAATGGAGTCAGTGACAGAATTTCACAAGTAGATATTTAACATCTCCTCTGTATGGATTTATTTTAAGTTTCTGACAAGGCTGCTGGAAAGTAGCTTAAGGGAGACAACTCCTGACTAAGTGGAAAATTGTTTCTTATTCCTTCCATCTTCCCTTGCACCTTGTCTTACATGCAAGGTTCAGGGACTTGCTGCTGGTAATCACTTTTATCAGTTCTGCTATTAAACAAAGCTCATTATTATTTCCCTGAGCTTCATTCACATGAGAAAAACTTTCAGTATTGCCCTGTAATTGTTCTGTGCCTTGCCACCCCATCAGAGGCTGAATTCTGTCACGTTGGCCCCATTTTGTTCATAAATGAAACCAATTTATGAAATGCACCTTGACCACTGTTTTTTTCTTGGTAAGTTTGACAGCTCTGCTTTCCAGGTTACAGAAAAGATTGTTCAGTTGTATTTTTGTTTTGCTGCCTATGTGTTTACTTACAGACATGATTAGCATCACTCAGATGATTTGGTGAGGAAAAAGAGCCAAGTAGATAATATTGAACATTTTTCTATCTGCAGCTTATCACCTGAATTTCTTCGAGAAGAAAAAGTTTGTCTGACAGTGAAGAGAGGAAAAAAAAAAGTACTAATGTTTCTTTGTGTTGGCAAAAATAGGAGGTGCCTGTGAAATTTTTGGAAATGAATTATTCCCAGTGTCCTGGGCAGCCTGGCTTCAGTGCATGAGTGTTGATTCCAGGTAGATTCCAGCCCCTGGAACTGACCCCAGAACTGTGCCTGCCTGCTTTTATCAGCCCTGGCACTTTGGGGGCTTGACAGAAGAGATAAGGCTGGAAGCCATGAGCTGGTTCCACCTGGGATTTGTGTTTGCATAATGAATAGATGACCTGATAAGTGCTGTGCTTCAATTTCAAAAGTCATCTCCCCTTAGATCAAGTGATCAAGTTTGTTTCTGCTTATCACTGAATATGTTAAGGTTTTCTACACTCCCATATTTTTTATCAGGCTGAAGAATAATTTTGGAGGGTGTAAAAATGACACCCTAGTCTGCAGTATGTATTTCTTTGATTTCCTCAGCTGCCTGAAGATTTGTTGGTGATGGCACATCCTGAGATTAGAAAGTTACAGAATTTCAGGCTGAACATCTCTCTGAGTGTTTCAGAAAATCTGAGATGTCTCAGTAGAGTTTTAGGATGCAGCAATTATAATATTCAAGGCAAAGTTTCTCGTTCCTGTCATAAACAAAGTTATTTACCAGTGGTTGTGGATGAGACTTTCTTCAGAGGATGTGAGAGTGAAACTGCTTGGAGTATCAGATTCATGTAGGATGCCAGGGACAAGAAAAATACCATTCATAATATAAATTTGTAATAATGAAATTAATAGTCAAAATATAGAAGCAAATTCTGTCAATTTAAGTAATTTTATTTTTTCTAACTTTTTTTTTTTTTAACAAATAAGCTTTTGGTACTGTGGGTGGCACAAAGATGAATACAAATTCTACCTGCATTTTCATTTTGGATTCTTTTTCTTGGTCAGTTTCTAAGCAAGATAATTTTTCCCTTCACTTAATCAGTTTTTTATTTAGCACATACAGTTATTCATCTCAGTGCAGTGTGGCTGAAGAAAATAAAGGGATTAAAATAGTCCTTCTGTGAATTTCTTGCTATATTAAATAACTTAGGTGTGATTCCTGAAACAACTTTTCCATGATCTGGTCCGTGACTGGAATTGTATTTTACCTGAAGATCAATTTGTAAATAATTCAGCTTTAAATGGGAGAGGTTCCTTTTATAATTAGCCCTGCTGCATGCAGCACTGGGGAGCTTGATTCAACAGTTTAGAAAAGTAATTACAGACTATGCCAAATCTGCCTCTCACTCCTTGTTTTATTTCAGTGTTTGTGCCTCTAATTGAAGATCTTTTCTAGAGTGCAGAACTGTGAATTTTATATTTGCTTGCTGTAGGTGTATGCAGTGGTTTCAGTGATGTTAAAACATGGGTGTCTAGTTGGGGACTGAGAAAGATTCACATTCATGGAGTTCACATAGAAATGTTATTAACAAAGATTAAAAACAACAGAATTGAAAAGCAATTTCAGAGGGAACAAATGGGAAGTTGTACTGAGTTAACATTCATATTGATTTAGAACTATAAATACATGAATAATAAATACACTTATTTCTCCCTTCCAGCATACACACAAACGAATGTTTATTCCTCTAGAAAATAATTTCTTCCTCTAGAAATAAGCAGGAGCTTTGAACATTGTTCCAAGGGGCAGCAGGGCACATATTTGGTCACTGGGTTCCTGCTTTTTTGTTATCCTGCTACCTGGACAGGAATAACTTTGGCTGTGTATGTTTTATAAAATACCTGACACGAATTTATTTCTCCAATGTGTCATACATGAGCCTTAAATGGAGATTTTGTGTGGCTTTTCTGCTTTTCAGCTGGATCATTTACCCCAATGAGAGACATTAATGTGCCTAAACTTATTGAAATCTTTTGCCTACCAGAGCAATCAATGCTGCCACGTGGGTTTTCTAACTGATTGCATACATGTGAAGAATTCAAAGCTTTTTTTTAAAGAATTGCAAAATTAAGGGAATGATGAATGAAAGAGCAAAAATTACTGCAGATAAAAAAAATTCAAAGCACTGTGCATTCATCTTATCATTAAATGGAACAGCAGCAATTTGTGAACTAATTTTAATTTCCAGTAAGGAACACCATTCATTAGAAAAGAATCCTTTTTATGGAATAAAAGAGCTGCCTTCCTGACAGGCATGCATCCTCACTTGATGTGCATTTATGCTCCCAGTTCTATCTAATAACCATTACAGCCTCACAACGAAATATCAGGGCTTTATTTCCTCACTTGATGCACTTCAGTTGTACAGGAATGATCTGGGGACAAGTCTGGGGACGTTGATGCAGTGGGAATGTTCAGGATTTAATGTGCATTAAATCAGCTGATAATTCCCTTGTGGGAGCTGCACTGCAGAGCAGCCCCTGGGGAAGGAACAGACATTCCCAAAGCATTGATGCTTTGTTCCCAGAGGATCTCAGCATCCTGGAGGGTGGGAGCTGTGCTCCTGTCAGTGCCAGAGGAGCAGGGCAGCAATGCCAGGCTGCCCCAGGGCCACTGGGAATGGCAGGAACACTCCTGGCATCTCCCAGCACTGGGATTTCCTCCTGGCTCCTCAGGGAGCTGTCATAGCTGAGACAGAGACCATACAAAGCAACACACTCCATTTTCAGAAGGCTTCAAACTGCTTTTATTCTAGCATTCATCTTTTTATACATTCTTACAAAGCTCATAAGTTTGCACTTTACTCATTGGTCATGAGAGACAAACAAAGTGCTCATTGGAACAGGCACTTGCAGATTTCTCTTATTTATCCTTTCTTTCTTTCTTTCTTGATTTCTGTGTCAACAACCTTGGTAGGAAATTCTTTCAGGGGTGAACTTGGATCCTCTTCTCAAACTCCTCTCTGGCTCACAGAAGTCTCTGGAAAACCTCTTCCACAGGGAACAATAATTCCTTTCAGGTGTTTGGAGATGGCCTTTTCTGGGAAGCCTGGTTGTGTTTTTGGAACTTGAGGTGTGCTAGTGTCTTCATTTCTGCAGGAAGAGGTACATTAATATCCAAATGTGCTCAAAGCCAGGGGATTCTCACAAATAACCCCACAGGGAAGCATTTCTAGGAGTGTTTGTGTCTGTCCCTACATTGGAGGTAATGACCTCTGCCTGGGTGGGTTTAAACGTGGTGCTCAATGCAGAGACATTTCTCAGGGCTTTGGGAACTGGAAGAGAAAACCATTCCATGATTTTCAAATTTCAGGTCAGGTCTAAACCTTAGAAGAGTTTTATATATCTGCCCTTTCTTGCAGTATTTTTATGAAGTTTTTGTTCTCAATGTCTACAAAAATGCCATTTGAAAAGAGTTTCACTTGCAAGTGCAGCTCTTGACTAAAGGAGAATTATGGTTATTTATCATATAAAATATTTTCCTAAGTATTGTGTGTGGAGAGAAGTCTGCCTTCCTGCTTCTGGAGCAAGCATGGATTTTATTTGTTATATTTTAATTTGCTGTTACATCACAGAAGTCATCAGAGTGTTTTCTCAGAGTGTTGAGCATTTGTTTAAATTTATTTCTTCTGCTTACAGTTCAAAACAAGCTTTAAGGGGCAGGAAGCAGAAAGTTGCAGCTATTTAAGATGAAACAATGATGAACTTGTTGAAACTTTAGGATTTGCTTAATATTAATAAATTATAATGAGCACCCAGCACTAGGAGAAAGCTTCTATTGATTATTTAAGAATTTGTAATTTTTGTAGCTGTTTGCATTTAAGTATGAAAAATTATTTCTTAGGAAATAAACTTGGGATTAATTTAACTTTCCATTACCTTCATACAAGAAAACCCTTATTTTTTTTTTCTAAATTAAAATACTAAGTGGAAGAAAAAGACTTTGCAGTGTCTATTGAAGGCACAGCATGGGAAAGTAATGATTTATTTACTGTTGAATCTTTAGTTTTATGAGTTTTATGTTTAAATGGAAAACGTTTTAAGCAATAATTGCAAGCCTTATAATGCTGTACATCTGCTTTGTAATTAATTTTAGTATATAAATTGTTCAAGATTCAAGGAACTTTTTGAAGCAGAGCCTGTATTTATTTAAGTGCCCGAAATACCTTTTTTTTTTTTTCCCTGGTACAGACTTGTGTCAATTTGTATTAATTGGTAATTAGTTAATCAAATGTTCTTCAGAATATCCACCTTGTACCATGTATTCTGTAGGGTTTTATGCAAATTGGTTAACATGAGCAAAGGAGAAAGTATCACATGGGTGGTGTATGTTCAGTTTTGCATCTAGGATGCTTTTTTCTAAGTTCCTGTAGCTCTCAGACAGCAGAATTTGTGATTTGAGTATTAGATTTGAGATCCCAGTGATTTGCTTGGCTGTTTGACAGCCCCCAGCCTGCGTGCCCCAGATTTGCATTATTTTGTATTGCCCCAAATGCAAGAAAAGAATCCCTAAAATGCACTTTTGAGAAGGAAATTGACAGTGTATCATCTTCTGAGAGGTTACATTTAAAAACCTTTTATCTCTGAACACTCGCCTGGTATTTAAATGGGGCTGCCAAAGCAACCCAGGCTCCTTGATTTAACTGCTCGTGCTGTAATTCTGAGCTCTGCATCTCAGGGGCTGCTGGATTTCATCAGCACTGCCAGCAAATCCCCCTGCTCAAAGCACAGTGATACTAGATAGGAAGAATTAGTTTGTACAAATAATCTGCTTTTCTTTTCCAAACTAGAGGGTTTTTTTGGAAAATTCAGGGCATCAGTGAATAAACAGAGTTTTCCTTCTTAGTTTTTGCATTGCTAATTGTTTAAGCTCGTGGCATCTCAGCAGTTTGAATCCTATTGAAGGACTGACCCAGCCAAGTTAAAAATCAGATTACAAGCAATTTGGGCTATATTTAGTTACTTATATTCAATTGACATTATTAAGCTTTAGGGGAAAAAACCACCAGTATTTGATGTTGTTGAGCTCAAATGTACTTTAATTCCTTACTTAGTCTTTGGAGTTTGTGTCTCCCCAGCACATAAAATGATCTCTGTGTGCTGAGCTGCCTTTTTATAGGTATAAGTTTAAAAAGGAGATAATTAGTGGGTCAGAAATGTGGCCAGGACCTCTGCAGTTAGAAGAAACAACATGAGCAACACATTCTGAAATGTCAGCCCTGAGCAGCCCAGCAGCACTCACACAAACAATCCCAGAAGCTGAAATTTGTTTATTTGTTTATTTATTTGGAGAGCCTGTTGTTCACTGACAGCTGTGATAGAACTGTTGCCATTCAATTTGATTTCCACTGTGAAATGTTCTCTGTGGCATTTACTAATCCTTTCATTTACCTGATTTTTCACCCTGGAATAAATAAAAATAATGCCCCCACTGAAAGAGCTTTGAAGTATTTGCATGACTGGTGTCACATTTGGCTGTTTGTCATGAAAGCCAATGGATATAATTGAGTTAAGGTGAGGTTAAATGTTCTGATTCTGCTGCAGATAAATATTGCAGACCTGCAGCTCATTACCCCCTTGTGTCTGCTGGGATGTGCAGCAGGTGAATGCTGTGAGTCTTTGGATAAAGTTAACTTCCAGAAATATACTGCTGAAAAAAGGCAAATGATTTTGCTGTTCTAATAGAATGACTCTCCTTTTCTGGTCATGGCTGAAACCAGTTGTTTGGTTTGTTATTTAATACACTAAATGGCAATGTTGCTAATTATTGTCCCAAATAATCATCTTTCTAAATTAGTGGGGAGAAACAATCAATCAATTTGTCATGATCCCATTACAAACCTAATTTCAGAATTGCTGTGCAGGTTTTTACACTGGCCATTTAAAGAGAAGTGCTTTCCCTTCATTTCCTCTTGTGCTTTGAGCATGCATGGTTACTAAGCTGTAACCCTGGTAGAATTAGATATTTCCCAATTAAAGATGAGTTTAACCTTGTGGAAAAACAACTTTAATCTCCTTCTGCTTGGTCAAGTCCAGTTTCCCTGCTGAGAGGCAGGATAACATGAACATTTCAGTACTGGGAGATGGCTGAGGAATTAAGGTTTCAGCAGTTGTAGCCTTCATTCTTCTGCCTCTGCTTTGTTTATCCTGAGTAAATTCTAAGAGGGATGTGAGGAATCCTGGTGGAAAGGACTGTCAGCCTGTCTTTTGTTCAATCTGAAAGTTTAAAAGTCAGGCTGGAATCACAAGGGCTTCTTGTGGGGTGTGTGGAGTAGCAGGTTTATCTTGAACCAGAGCACCACAGCATCCTTTCAAACCTAGAGCTTTTGTTTTACAGCCTCTTTTTCTCAGCTTTAACGAGCCATGGTGAAGCTTTTGGGATGAATGTGGGTGATTCTGTGTGGGGGGGTTTTAATCACTCCAAGTATGAAATTTTCCTTGAGGTGCACTGAAATCCTGTATTTTCCTCTGTGGTGCACTAAGCATCCAAAGAGTTGTTAGTCTGGTTTTATTGCAAACCATCAAGCCACAGACGTGCTGTTGAGGTATTTCATGTGAATTGTTTCGTTTGATGTAGTCTGCATGTGGCTCAGTGAAATGGAATTTGAAAAACTTTAAATTGGTCAGGTCTCATCTGGCAAGATTCCAGATGTTTATTTTTATCATAATAGGAGTTTTTTACAGTACTCTGCTTGGTACCTGCCTTTGTTCCCTTTATTATATCTATGTATTTTAATATCTTTATGCTCATTGTTGGGAAAAGAATTCTTCCCAGGCCTGCATAATTGATCATGAGATATTCCATTCTTTTATGAACAAAACATGATATAAGCCAAGAGGGAGCTATTAGTAAATCAGTGTTTCAGTGCTTGACCAGTAATGTGAAAATTGTTGATTTGCTTTGGGACAAGCTCAGCCTCAGACTCCAGGCTGCCTTAAGGGTGTGAGCACAGCAAGATGAGAGGTAACAAAATGTTCAGCAGGATAAGGGATCATTCAGGGTCTTCTGGGGCTGGTGGGAAATCCATTTTTATCTGCCTGCTTCAGAGAGAGTCTGTAACAAAATTTGGTCTTTCAGTTAAATTACCAGATAAAAAAAAAAATCAGTGAATAATTCACATGCAAAGAATGAAAATACAGAAGGGTTGTGGATCAGGAATCAAGACCTAATAATGTGAGAAAAAACTTTGGAGAGGTTTTTCTCTACTATAATGGAGAAGAACTGTAATGGGCTTGTGCATCCAGGAGGATGTGGTTTATGGCAGGATAAATTGTGCACTGTCTGCTCTTTTTTATGAGGTAAAAATCCAGAAAAGTCAACACAGTAGGAATTGCAGTATTAACAACATGCTCCTCATAAAGTAAAATTAATTAATCTGAATATTTGCTGAGGGGGGTGTTCTTTATTTTGTGGTGCAGAGATGGAATTGTTGTGAGAGTGTTGATTTCATGGTTTTATGTTTGTACAGATGCCATACACCAGAGAAGTCAGGGCACTCTGCAAATTGTTGGGCAGGGTTGAAAGTAAGGCTGGGAGGGTGATGGGATCACAGGAATTCCCGTGGGCAGCCCTGGGGGAGGAAGAGTAAAAGCAGTGCACAGAGACAAAAAATATGAAAGAGAAGTGTTAGTAATTCATCTTCATGAAAAATCCTATGATTTTTATGGGAATATTGAATCTGTGTACTAACCTAAAACCTTGTGTTTATATGCCCTCAGTCACGTCTAATAAAAGCTTTTGTAAACTTTCCCAGATGGTGAATTTACCCAGTTCTGCTGGATTTTCAGGGTCTGTTGGGACTCATTTTTTTTACCTTGCTATTGCTCTTTAAAGGGGTTTTCTCTCCTTGTTTCCCCCTTGTACAGAAAGAATTAAATCTCTTGTCTTGCCAGACTCAACAGTACTTTTTAAAGAGCTTTCCACTCCCTTTCCTATCACATAATATTTCTTTTCTTTATTTTTTTCTTCTTTGATCCATCTTAAAGCAAAGTGAAAATGCTCACTGTGTTCCAGGTGATAACTATAGGATTATTTAGGTATAATCTTTGCTTGGATTGAATTTGAAAAGCACCTAATAATGTGTCATGTTTTACTGCACAATGTTCATTTCTCTTACAACTATTTGATGTCAGTAGCAAAAAAAGAAAAAGACAAATCCTTTTGGAAAATGATCCTTTGTATTTTTACTGGTCTGGACTAAGGCAGAGTTTTCATAAAGTTAACAGGTTAAAATACAAGAACTTTGGAATATTATAAAGGAAAATTGTGTTATGCAAAGCACAATATCAATTTTCTTTGACAGTTTATTTCTACCTTCAGATTTTCATTGCATTTTACAAAGGAAAGCCCTGATATGAGGAGACATAAGGTTATATTGATTCTTTCATATCAGGTTGCAGTAAGAATTCTGTGAACAGAAGTGTGCAGATGCCTGTACATCCCCTTGCAGTGGGAATAAGGAGGAAATTGAGAAATGTCTCAAAGGGGAGGCAGAATGATTTGCAAGAGGTGTAGCTGTGGGACAATCAGGAACTTCCTGTCACTTATTTTTCTAATTTTTATTTCTTGAAAAACATATATTCTGTAAATGGTATAGAATGGATTTCTGTAGATTTAATTGCAGACTTAGATCAGAGATCTCTGTTGGATTTTTGGTTGAATCCCCAAGATGATGGAGCTGGGCCCCAGGAGGGAGCTCTGTTCTGTTCTGCACCCTGAAACTTCCCCTAAATTGTGCTGCAGAGCTGAGGAAGATCCAGAGGGGATTGGGGACAGGGAAGGGGGAGAGAATAAAAAGAGCTTGTGTGGGCTGGCTGGGGAAAGAGAGCTTTGACAGCAGTCTACAGCACATGGAAAATTATACAGGGGAAAAAATCATGTAAAGATTCCAAAGAAGAAAAGTCCATGAACAGAACTCTACTTCTGTACATGTACCAGAGATTTAATGGCTCCTCGATTGTGAATCATTGCCTGGGGAAAACTGGGCTTTCATCCTTAAATTTATATTAAACCAAGTTGTCCAGATCACTGAAAGATATTTTTGTAAAGGGTTGTGCTTTATTACAGTGATAATCCATTGGAAATCCATTCTCTAATTATTGTATGCTTATTTTTAAACCAGAAATTGAAGGGGAAGTGCACTCTATAAATCCCTGGAGCTGCAGCTTTTAGATACCAAAATCAGACTGTCCTGAGATTCTGCTGTAACAAAACTCTTGGTGTTGTTGGAGCTGCTTTTTGCCCTCCACACTCCAAACAGAAACATTTTTTTTTAAAGGCTTAAGTGTTTTGGAAGGGAAGGATGTCACTGAGAACAAGAGGTGCTGTGAGCAAAGGAAAGCTGGATTTCAGATCCTCATTGCCTCTGAGTCTGCTCTTGACTTTTCCCTCTGGCCAGAAGAGATGTTTAAAGGATGTTTTCAAGTGCCTGTTGTCTGAGATAGAATTTTGAGGGATAACTTCACTTTCCTGACTTTTCCCTGGTTTGATGCCAGTCCCTGGGGCTGAGGCTGTTTGAGTGCAGGTGAGCTTCTAGCAAACAACTGCCCAGTAAGTTATTAACCACAAAAATGGGGAACCATTTCTGGAGGGGAAAGAGGAGTGGAGGGACATCCAGTACCTTACTCAAATCGTATTAGATGTGTGGTTTTACATAGGCACCTGCTATTCAGAATACCATTGAGCTGCAAAATAAATGCATTTTAGTGTAGCCTTTCATTTTCTCCTCCTCTTGAGTTTGTGAACACTTCATTGCAGCAGTTGTTTGTGCTAAAGAATTCTCAATTTGAATAAAGGTATTCTATGCTGGTTTTTTAATCAGGTGACATAAAATTCCTTTCCTCCTTGATTTGGAACATCTGGGCTCTCGAAACATTATACAGCCAGCAGCTTTTCAGATTTCTCAGAACAAGAAATTGAGGATTTCTGCCATGGCAGCCCTAAAGGAAACCTAAAATTACAGAGGGGCATTTCTCTTTTCTTTCCCCAACCTTTACCAAAAACTTTCTCTCCATGAAGTAACCATCAGATCTGATTGAAGCTTGTGAAAAGCAGCTGCAAGTGACAGCTCAAACATTAATTAAAGGCAGCTGAAGTGAGGAAAAGCTGCATGATCAAAGAGAGGGAACGTGGCTGCAGCTTCCCTGAAAGATTCAGGGCACACCAAGCTGTAATTATTGTTTAAGGCACCTGATTGTGTGATCCAAAGCTAATAGAATATTTCTAGGAGTGGCCACCAGGCTTTTGCTGAAATACTAAAAATTGGTTTTTATCATTGTTAGAGCATGTCAACACTTTGTGTTATTTGAAACAGTCACAACTAATTTGAATATAATATGCAAAGCAAATTTTACAACAGCATTTTGTTTGTATGAGCTGCATTTCCGTTGTTTTCTTTCTTGTTTTTATTCATCTAAAGAGATTTTTATCTAATTGTTCTCCAGGGAAGGGATGCTACAAATCCATTACTCTGGCAATATTTTCTGTCTGATGTATGCTTGACTATCATGTTCTGTGTTGCCTTCTAATTAATGCAGGAATAGTGATTAATTGTTTGCCACCACAAAATAAAAAAGATATTTGAGTTGGAAAAAAAAGCTACAAATGCCACTCTTCATACTGTTTCAAACTATTTAAAAATCAGAATATCACAACTGAGAGTCAGGATCTAGATGGTTTTTGTTGCCAGGCAGTATGAAGGCAGTTCCAAAGTCCTGGTGATGGCATCAGTGAAGATAAAGTGTTGCTTTTGCCAGGATGAAAGGTTTGCTTTGCTGTCAGTGGTTGTAGAGCTTTTAAAAACTCTCTGTATAAAATGGGAGTATGGAATTCAGGGATTATTCCTCTGTTACAGTAATGGGGAAAAAAATTCTGAATTCAGCAACTTTCCTTTTCTTAGAATAATAAAACCCACAAGTGGTTCAGGTTAATTTAGGTTAATGCCAAGCTCTAATTTTGGAGTCGTTTTTTTGGGTTTTTTTTTTAAATATAGATAATATCTTGCCTTCTCTCTAGCCCGTGCCTTTAGAAATTTTGCCTTTTGTGTTCTCTTTGGAGAGCCAAGTGTTCTTATTTATTTTTGAAGTTTTCTTTTTGCTTCCACAGGAAATTCTTAATTTACCACCTAAAGCTTGGAGCCAATTTTCCAAATAAATAAATTTTCCAATAAAACTGTTCAAGTTTTAAGTTCTGTGGGGCTTTGTTCCTTGGACTGAATATTTTATAAAGTAGGCCCTTGTTTATCAGTTTTTGCCCAGAAGTTTCCTCTGGGACTTTGGGAGAATTGAGCAGTGATCTTTGTGTCCTCGTTAACAGAAGTATAAATAAAAAAGTAATATTGAAATGATGTTGACAAAAGCTTTCTCCTGTGCATAGCAATGTGGTGGAATCAATGGAAATTGTCTTTTCATTATAGAGAAGTTTGAATGCAGCAAAGTTAGGGACTGAATTGATTGCTTAGAGCTGGGAGGAATAAACACTGAGATTTTTTTAGTGTTTGCTAAATGAAAGCAAATGATGAAAGTTTTATGGCCATTTAGGCACAAGTCAGAAAGCTTCATCTTAATTAACAGGAATTAAGTGGTATTCTGAGATTTTGGGAGAAGGAGCAGGTCCCAGCCAGGGTTGTTCTTGGATGGTTGTGACCTTTCTGTGCTTTACTCCCACAATCACAAAACCCACTGAAATTGTCTTTTTACAATGAATGCAATTGTTACATCATTCTGATAGTTAATGATAATTTCAGGTACTAATGGACCAAAGGGAGGAAGAGCCCTCCTTGCTCAAAGGCAGCTGAGAATCCACTGTTCCTTTGTGCTTTGGTTTGTTTGGGTTTTTTTCCTGAGCTGTTCTGTCAAATGCTGAATGATGAGGTAATTTGCTTTCTAATGAGAAAGAAATTCTCACACTGAGCTTTTTATGGTATTTTATTAGGGAATCTTGAAGCTTTTCAGAAGCACATGATTTTGTGTACACAGATAAAGTTTGGCTCCTGCTATGGCTCTTGGTTTCTTTGGGCTCTAATTTGGGTAGAGTGAAGTGTATTGCAGTGAAGATTTCTGCAATGTTTTTTGTTTGTTTTGTTTTGTTTCTGCAAAGGCTTCCAACAGGAGGAGAAGATTAGGGATATAATTGTGATTCATAATTATCCCTGTATGCTCCAGAAGTCTTGGCTGCTGTGCAGTCACAGAGATGCATTATGGATGGAGTGTGAGTGATGAAATTGTTTGCATGTGTTTACATCCTGATAGCAGGTGAAAATAGAGCTATCAGTGAAAATGACTTAGTGCTATTAAAGCTGAATTTCTGTCTTCAGTTAATAAGTTCTGTTTGCATTGCCACAGTTCAATTCAAAGAATGCTCTATTATGAATGAGCTGGGAGATTAGAAACTGAGAGCTCTCGTGCATCCTTCATTAAAGATGACACCACTGACTCAAACTTCCTCTTCTAACAAGTTAAAACAGGTATTTAGCCTGGTGGTTCCTCAAGCCAGAATCCTGCTCTGCAATGGTGTGCAAGAAAATGTGGAAGAAAACAGCTTCTGAATAAAGTACTTTCTGCTACTTGAACAAGCACCTTTAGACTTGCTAGTGAACAAATCTGTGATTTTTGGTTTGGTTTAGAATGCCAGGAATGAAACCAGGTTTAGAGTTGTTAAATGAGCACTCAGTAAAGCTTCAGTCTCTTCAGGAAAACTGTTGGAATTAAGGATTGCTATTACACAAAGTTGACACATCTCACATTCCTCACTGATTTTTTTTATGGAATGGTGCTGGCACACCTGGCTGTGCTCCCCTGAAGTTCCTCCATTGGCTGAATCAGAATTTCAAGGGGATGTTTTAAACTGATATTTTAGAATAAGGAAGGTTGCATGAAGCACACAGAGTGTGACAATAACTTTGTTAATATTGCATGCTCTATGACTGGGAACTATTGTCTTTACAGCTCTGCCTTGTCTTCTTCAAAATGAAGCACAGTTGAAATCCTCAATTCTCTCTTGCCTCACCCTGCTCATCAGTCTTGCTGACATCCCTTTGTCTTGCAGGCCATCTGATAAAGATATTTCTTACTAGCAGTTTGGTACTTAATAGATAAAAAATAATAATGTTGGAATGACAGTGTCTATTTCTAGAGTGGTGCTTTAAAATATCTCCTTTCAGTAGCAGTTCTGGGGTTTTTTAGTGCTCACTGTTGTTATTTCTCATGTGAGTGTGCCACATCAGTGGAGAACTGGGAGCTCCAAGAATAGGCTGCAAATCTGGAATTGTCCAAGTATTTTTCTAATTTTCAAACTTTTTGGTCATTTTTGGGTTTGTATCACATTATGTAAGATTGTTTTTAAAGGATCCACTGAATTAATTTGTACATTTGTGTGAATTTCTTTTTGGTGAGTTGCTCACGACAGCAATCTGCTGACTCTAAGGCAATTTGTGTTTTTCTAAAATTTTTAGACTGTGCTCAATAATTCAGTAATGTGCCATTATTACCTATTTAATGCATTCTTGCCATTAAACTTTCATTTCCTCTTGTGCAGTTAAATGTCACTGAAGACTGAAGTGTACCAGGTTTGTCTTGAGATGAGCAACTCAACAGTCCGAGCTTGAAATTCAATTCAGGCAGGTTGAACTTGTTTTCAGTAAACTGAGAATTAGGTGTTGCCACTGCTGTGGCACCATATAGGCAGATATTGTTTCAAAATCTTGATTTTGTAAATTAATATCCATCACTGAGTGGGTTTTTCTTTCTAAATGAACTTTAGGAACTACCAGCTTTGCTCATAGGCTACTGAGGTTTTAGTTGAGAAGATTGCTTGGAAAATTTGATATTGATAAGGTTTTCAATCATACTTTTAAGAACCAATTTTTAAATGTTTTTTTATGTACTCTCCCATTAGTTAAAATGGGCACATCCAGGTGGGATATTTGGCCCTTTTCCAATGGAAGGTGTTTTCAGCTCTTTGTGCTTGCCTGTGGCTTGTGCAGGGACAGCCTTTAGGTGCTCAGCAGCATCCAAGTGCTCCAGAAAGGCTGTGAACAGAACATCCACCTGAATTTCTGTGCTTTATTCTGCAGTTTGATGACTGTTTTCTGCAGGACCCCTTCTGGGTTTAGTCTAATCTCAAAAAGAAATGGTGTTTTTTTTTAGGATTTCTCTGTATGATGTCCCCTGTGTGCTTTGCAGGCTGGCTGTTCTGCCTTGCCTGGGATCTCAGCAGTGGTGGCAGATCAGAAATGTGGCAGCAGCAGGCTCTGAAAGGAGAGGGGAAGGTCTGGGGACAGGCTGCAGCAGAGCTCTGCCCTGTTCACCTCCAGAACTCACATGGAAGGAGCTGCTAGGGGGAGAAGCCAGGGGCTGCAGGGTTTCTGCAGCTCAGGGAATCCCTGGTGTCCTTTATTCTTTCATCAGCCACAACCCACAATCAGCAGAGCTGCTTTAGTCCTGGGGCAGGTGTGTTTTTCCCAGTGATTTGTGACTTTGTGGCTCCAAACAACCCCACAGAAGAAAAGAGCAGACTAGAATGCACTTGCTTTGAGGCAAACCAATATTTCCTTTAGCAGCTTGCTCCCTTCCTCTATTTGCAAAATAATTGTTTCTATCTAAATATATATATAAATATTTTTTTTTTACATAAGGAAAAAAAAGCACCACATTTTTCTATTTAAAAGCATTATGTCAAGCTTTTAATGATGGCTGCTGGGATGAAAGTCAGTCTCAGTCTCATTTCAAGGCTTCCACGCTTCCTAAGGAAAAAAACAAGACTTCTGTTGTTCCATGGTGCTTTTCTCACTAATAATTCCTCAAAGCTGTTTGTCAGTTTGCTGGGACAGGTGGGTGGATATTTCATTTTGGTAAGTTGGCTGAAATTACAGAGTTGAGATTGTGCCTCAAAAAGTGAACCTAGCACAGGCAGCCTGAGGCATGAACTGTGTGTCTGGGCAGGAAAGAACCCACAGAGAAGAATTTTGCAATAAAGGGCAGAGAAAATGAGATGTCATACTGCAGGATTTTGTCATTGGTAGTTATGCACATTTTACATGTAAAATATTTGTGTGTGAGGTGGGGGACATGGCTTCACTGGAGCACTGAGATCACACATTCTCACAGCAAACTAAATTCCACTCTGTGTTTTCACAGAATTCTTTTTATAAAATTGTTCATCCCTTCAAATAAAAATGCCCACAGTATTTACAAATTTTATAGAGCAAGTTGTGTTCTCTGTAAGTGCCAAATCTTCACCATTGGAAAGGGATCATTTAATGGAAGTGTTGGTATGAACTTGCAGACATTATTCATATTAATTCATAAAATGGTAATAATATTAATATTCATTTATAAAAAAGTAATATTTGGAAGCAGAACAGCACCTGCACATTTTGCAATTGTCACCTTTGTACTGAGAGCTCTTTCCTTGTGTACTGTTTCCTTTATTTACTGTGTTTTTATTTTTATTCCTTTATTTGTGCTGCATTTGAGGCATTTTCCTTAACAAAACCTCACAGCTTTGCTGAAAGTGCCCGAGAGCAATATGAAAAACTGTCCAACATGCACAACAACATGACAAAATTGTATGAAAATTTGGGAGAATACTTCACCTTTGATCCCAAAGCAATAAGCATAGAAGAATTCTTTGGTGATCTGAGCAACTTCAGAACTCTGTTCTTGGTGAGTAATACCTGCAAAATGTTCTGTATTTTCTTAGAGGTTTCTTTTTCCTCACAGTTTTAATTCTTTCCTTGTCTCTCTATTTTTTTCTGTTATGCTTAGTTTTGTATTTTGTTCCATGGCAGGAAATTGGGTGAACATTTCCAAAATTATTTAGATTTTGGTCATGGCATATTGTCCTCCAGTGTGGAAGTTGATAACTCAACTGTGGATAAGGTTGAGCCAAATTTAATTCAACTTTGATATTGTAGCAATGTAATGAATCAGTTCTCATGGACCAGGGTGAACATTAAAAGTTCACAGTGAAGGATTTTATTTCTTTTCTATAAGGGGCAAAAAAATTACAAAAAAAAATTAAGATTTTCTGCAACATTTTGATGCTTGCAAGAAGTTTCCCCAGAGGAAAAATACACTGAAATTCCTTTAATCTGTGGGATTTACTTTGAAAAAGTAATAAGTACTGATAAGAATTCAGGAGCAATCAGATAAGGCTGTGGGTAGAGAACATCTCCAAACATTGCCTGGAGCATGCACACGTGTTAAATCTGTCCTGTTCTCATTGCTGTGATACCTCCTGCTTCCTCTAAGGGCTCCCAGCAACTTCTTTTGCTATTTTGGTGACTGGCTGAAGTATAATTCCAGGTATTTTATAAATCTTGATGGCCCATTTTTTCCTGTTGGTCATTCTTTTATTTTCATGCTAGTGGCTATTGAATAAAGCTCCTTTCTGGTGCCATGAGCCAGTTCAGTGTAGAGGTTCTGAAGTGGTCCAGGTTGCTGGAATATCACAGGAATTAGGGAAAGCATTTCCACAGGATTTTCCTTTGCCAGTGGAACACAAGTCAAATTCAAGGCTGGGGAATAAAGAAAAAAGTGTGTTCTCTTGGAGCTGACAGCTGCAGAGAAATTGAATAAAAAGTACCAAAAAGGGTGGTTTGTTGTGGGTTTTCTTTTTTTCCCTCTTTGCAGTTAAAGATCCACTGGATAATGATATTTCTTTAATTTTTAGAACTTTTCTGAAGAAGAAATATTTTTTTTTTAGGTTTTTAGTCCTTTATTCCATTGAAAGAAACACAAATTTCCATTGTCCTTGAGGAGAGCTGCAGCCTGATACAACATCAGGCCCAAGAGGATCAGGCTCTTATCAAATAATGATTAATCAGTTGCCTGGAGCAAGATGCCATTTGTTCTTTTCCATTTGTGTTCTTTAACTTGCTGTCTCACACTCTGTATCAAGTGACCTGTAATGTTTTCAGGCTGTCACTTTCTGGATGTTTGTTTGTGTTGGTGGCAGAGGATTTAAAAACATCCACCAAATCTGTCATGCCTGCATCTGTAAATGGACATAAAATTCCTTTCAGGCTGATTGTGCTGTGGAAGTTGTATGAAATATGCACCTCAGCACTAGATTGGAAAATTTCCTTTTTTCTAAAAATTTCCTTTTTTCTTTTTCATCTAAAAGCCTACTTTTGAAATGTTTTAGGTTTTGTTTGCTCCGTGCGCTTCCTTTTAATACAAATGGTCTTAAAGGTGAATTTTGAGTCTAAAAAAACAAAGTTGTTTTTGAAGCAGAAAAAGGGATTTTTGGGTCTGGTTGCATGAAGTGCAGAGAGGCTGTTTTGTTCAGTGGAGTGATATTTTTTTATCTGGTAGACAGTTTTATCAGTGGTGACTGCTTCCCTCACATTTGTGTAAAGGCA
The DNA here is from genome assembly GCA_013400575.1 of Peucedramus taeniatus. Lineage (NCBI taxonomy): Eukaryota > Metazoa > Chordata > Aves > Passeriformes > Fringillidae > Peucedramus > Peucedramus taeniatus. The sequence goes on from WBNO01020986.1 coordinate 133,160, forward strand.
GCTCTTTGAATAAGGAATTAAATCTTCAAGTACATTATAAATGTACTTGGAGAACAAGGGTGGTATTCCAGTTTCAGGCAGTATTTAAGAGATGTGAGTAACTCATCAGGTGGCAGAATGAGAGATGAGTTTGGTAAAACATCAGTGAAATAAATTGTCCTTTTGTATCAACACTGCTATTGATTGATGGCTGCTGTGTGCCCTGCAGTGCAGCATCCACAAAGTGAAAATCTCCCCAAAATGAGGAGACACATTAAATGATCAGCAAACTGAACACTTTTTATTGGTGCCCACTACTCTGGGCTCCAGGATTTTGTAAGATTGATGTCCTGAACCAGACAGGACAAGAACATCTGTTATGTTGCTTTCATACCAAACAGTTTTTCCCACAGTGGATTCAGCATCCTGAGTATAAATGTACCTGTAAGACCCTTTCTTCTTCCTAATATTTGTTTGTTATTACTTGCTGCAAAGGAAGTTTCAAGCTCTGTGACTCAGGAGTGGTTTGTTTTTTTTTTTTTTGGTGGCTTTTTTGAAATGTCCCTGGAATGCAGCAGGTCATTTGCTACAGTAATACAACTCAATGAATCTACAATACATAAATAAATACATAATAAACATCTGATTTACCATGAAATACAATGCATAGTCAGGCTAAATTCCCAGCTTTCAAACTCATAAATTGAGTTTGTGATTCAGGAGTGGTTTAAAAGAAAGGCTCTATTTATTCATTGTTCTCTCTGGTTATTTGTCTGGGAATACACTTCATCCCTTCTGCCTAAAAAGTAACAGTTCTTTAATGCAGCCTGAAAGATAACAGTTTCCAGCTAGCAGGAAGCTGGGAAAAAATAAAGAATAATGAGCAAGAAGTATTTTCTTCAGCGAAATTTCCCAAGAGGTGGTACCAAAAGTGAAACACTGTCCTTATTAACAGGCAATATACAGCAAACCCTTCCTCCCCCTGCCCCAAACCCGAAATACAAACCTTTTGTAAGATCTCCCAGTTCTCATCTCAGTGTCTACATTCAGCTAGTGCTGAGCAGAATGGGTTTTAATCATTATCCTGGACAAATCAGGAATTAGGGGGAGGCTAGGAAAGGATGCAGTGGTGGAATTCACATAGGAGCAGTAACTCAGTTCATTTACAAGGAGTTAGTGCTGCTAGGTAAGTGCTTTATTCATGATGTAAAACACAAGGATGGCATTTCTCTTGGAAGCTCCCCAAAAGGTGTAAAAATAAATAATAATAATAAAAGAAATTAAACTGAGTTCAAGTACACTGTGTTGGCAAGTGTAGAAATGACTGCCTGGGTGGAGCTGGGATTTTGTTCTGACCTGAGTTGTTGCTCTCTTGAGGTGGATGGTGTAAAAGCACTGGATGTCATATTTCAGGGTAGAGATGCCATTGATTAAGGAATATTTTCAAAAGTTATAGGGGAGAACATGGTCCAGAGGAAACCATGAAGTTAAATTTCCTGATCTTGAAAGGAACAGGATTAAAAAGTTCTCTTTAGTTTTTTTTCTGTTTTATATTCAGTGCTGGTAGCAGTGAGTCCAACTGAGAAATGTCATTATTTCCAGGCATTATGTTTGGAAGTTTGTAATATTTAAATGAGGATTTTGAATCCTCACTCCACTCTGAAGGCAAAGCATAGTTTGGGATTTTGGCTGAGGCAGAAGTTAAGCTGTTGAAAAGCTCTTGTGAAGCAGTGACTTCATTACCTGCTCTGAGTGAGGCCCTTGGGGCTGATCCTAAGGCCAGGAGAGACCCTTGCACAGATGATGTGTGCAGGCTACAGCTGCCAACACCTGCATTTACACATTTCTGAAAAGCTCTTGTATTAGAACAAACCTGACTTCTCTAAAATCCCCACAATTTTGTTTCACATCCATCATCTTAGCCTCATCCTTCTGTTTGTTCCTATATCCTACCAAGATAATCTGATCATTGGAATCCGTATTTGTCTTAATTGTGATTCCAGATTGATCACTGCATTATTGCAGCTTCATTTGGTGTGCTGATGCTGGAGTCAATTACAGCTCCTTCCCTTCCTGGAGTTCCTATTTGCTTGCTTAGCACGTTTAGGAAAATCCAGGCAGGCAAATGGAACTGGATAATCCTGTCAGAACACAGAGTGGAGCGTGAAGTGGAAGGTGTAAGAAACCTCAAGGAAAAAATTACAGCTGTGGGAGCGTGTCCCTGCAGTGTTGTTTTCTCCACATTTGTTATTTCTTTGCAGTGTAATGCCACACACCCTCTCCAGTGCTTCCTTCCACAGTCCACCAACCATGTCTTTCAGGAAGTCTGCAAAATCTTTCCAAGCCAGGCGTTTTTATTTTGTTATTTAATTGCATTATGTCTTTATATGCTCCACTGTGTGTAATTCTCTCAGTCTCTTTTAAAATTTGTCAGAAATTTCTACTCAGGAACTTTGAAACCTTTCAGCAGGTCACATTCAAGGTCCTGCCATTAAAAAGAGTAATTCACTTTTTCTACTGGATTCAGGCTCTTGTATGAACAGTTCTTACAGACTTACCTTAGGATGATTTTTTGTTAAAAAGTCTAAAAGGTGCTCACATGGTGATGTGCCAAAACACTGATTTGTCTCTTTGTCAATCAAGAAAGATTGCCTTTGGAACAAACCAATAATTGGTCTGTCCTGGGCCTTGGTTTCTCTTTTAGGATTGTACAAACAGAAAACATTTGTTTTCCTGGAGTTTTCAAGTCGTGTGTTTTTTTTGTAAAGACCTTGATAGAGCTTTGTTTCTGTGTGTGTACTTCAGCTCTGTGTCCCTATCAGGAGCAACCTGAATGAGGTGTGTGAGTTTATTCTGCTATCCAAATATTGATGGACAGGAGCAGGAAAAACAGTCCCAAACCTGCCCACTCAAGGTCCATTTAATAATGCTTCCAGCTTACACAGTGCAGCAATTAAGTGATACCTTGCAGCTTTTCCCTGCTACTGTTCCATTTGGTTAGTACACACTGCAGCCCTCTCCTGCCTGGGCAGTTTTTGGTGGTTTTGCATCCAGCAGCAAACCCCTCTCCCTGCCTGCCCAGGCAGCAGCAGCTCCCCTTGCCAAGCCCTCAGTCTGCCCTGGCAATCCAGGGACATTTGTGACACTGGGGTGGCCCTGCTGTCCCAGTCTCATCCTCCCTGCTCAGGGCTTCCCTGCCACCCAGCAAGAATTTAATTTGTCTGCTCTTGGTTAATTCCAGCTCGTTACATCTCTTTTCCATCATTTTCATGGGGATAACAATGTATTTAAACGTGTTATCCTCCAAGGAACACCCATGAAAGATCTTCCTTTTACATGTAAACTGATTGCTCAATCTGCTGTATTTTAACTGAATTTCTGTAGATTAACTTGCAGATAATCTGAGTTGGTTGTTCCTAACGATTTATGACTGAAGAAGATTATTTTGCTGGAAGTTCAGCTGACATATTTTGCAGTTGCAAGGCAAATTTGGGGAAGGCCTGAGGGATCACAGGCAGCCCTCATTATTGGTGCATGACCGCTTTGTAGCCAGCTGCATCTCTAATATCCAGGGAGATTTGTGCATTACAGTTTGTTTTCTTTCTTCTTGTTTTTAATAATTTACCTTTGAGAGTCTATTTACAACCGTGTCGATGTGTGAATATGTTTGTCTGTCAAAACTTAAGATATGTGCAGCATGCAAGAGATGCATTAATTTTTTATTTGCTTCTTAAGGAAGCCAAGCTGTAAACTGGCAGTGCTGAGTACCAGAGCTGCACTTCAGTGAATCCTAATAAACACAAGGGGGAACATCAAACTATGTGCTTCTTCAACTAACTCACTTAAAAAGAGATAATATTCCTTGCTGAATCTCTTTTCTCTGCTAGGAGAGACAATAATTCGGTTTTGGTTTTGTTATAACAAAGCAAACCCACACTCCAACTTTCTCTAAGTTTTAATTTGCTGTTGAATTAGCAAAACTGCTTGCCCTTATGCACCAACCAGCATAACAGAGGGTCATGAAAAGCACATCAATAAAAGGGCTTTATGCATTTAAATATTTCTGTCTGCTGAGATTCACTCGAGAATTATTTCCTTTTTGCATGCACTTACATGTTTTCAGAAGACAGCATCTAGATGAGTACTTTTCAAAATGTGTTCTAAAGCTGTTGAGAAGGCTTTTATTCTTACCAGAGGATTGCTTCTTTGTCTGATTCCTAGCTGTTAGATTAGTTTAGTTTTAATTGGAGAATAAAATCAGATGTAGAGTAGATCCTATGAACAGTAGTAAGTTGTCACTGTGGAACTATATTGCAGTATCAAAACTGCAGATTTTTAGTCCCTCTTTTAAAAGCAATGCCAATTACAGAGCTATTTTTTTTTAGCCTTCAAGCTGATCTTTACCTTTTGAAGTAATTTAGCTTGTAAAACTACACAGAAAGGGAATCACTGGCATTTGATAGTTGAAAACAAACCTGCTAATCTGGAATAGCACTGTTCTGTATTAGAAGAAATCCACTGCAACTCAAATGTTTGGAAGAGAAAAGGTCTGGGGGAGTATAAAAGCATGCCATGGGAGAGGAGAATAACCCTTTGCAGTAAAAGTGTAGGAAAGAAACTGAAAGGATTGATTAATTCAGGCAGAGCAAATGCTGTAGGAACCACTGTACACCTGAGTCAAAATTCTCTTTATTTACATTAATCATCCATCAGTTTTGAGAAACTATGATCAAATTTGTTAGCAATATTAATTTAAATATAAAGTCTGCTTATAAATATAGATGAAAGTTGATTTATTTTGCTTTCTGCACTGACTTTGATAGCAGGTGGGAATGTGTTCTTGCCAATGATTTATTTCCAGCTTTCCTCTAGCTCTGACTAAATGTATAGCATTAAATGACATAACAAATATGGAATGGTTAAGAGTCCAACTTGCCTGATGTAGGGAAATAACAAGCAAGTCCATTCCAGGAGGTGGATGGGTGTAGATAGATAAAAAGGGCTACTCACACACAGAGTTATCAGTATTTTGTTATCTTGCTGTTCTTCAAGAAGATTAAACCTTTATTTTGTATGGCTTTTTGGGTTTTTTTTAATCACCATTGGTATCCATTCTGTTTTATGAAGTGCAGTCTGAATCTTCCTTCAGATAGAACTCAAAGAGTTTGGCCCAAGAAGAATTTCCAGATAAAATAACTTTAGAGCTTGTTTAGTTCAGTCTGCTGTAGATTTCCTGGTGAAAATGTGACAGAATCTGTGATCTGATCACAGAATGTCAGTGGCTACTGAGCTACCAGTGCAACCATGACATTTCATATTTGCTTTCTCTCCTAAGACTGGGGGCATTTCCTCCCATTCCAGCCTGGGAAGCTGCAGCAAAATGAAATCTCTGTCAGGTGTGACTGAACGTGCAGTGACAGAGCTGTCCAAAACCAAAAGGGAAAAGACATTGGCTTTGCCCTTTCGTTGCCTTTTTTCTGGAAGAAAAGGTGTTTCTGGTGTTTGTGGTGCAGCTGGCTCTGTGCTGGGCAGTGAGTGCAGTTTGGAGTGAGGCTCTGGGTACCAGCACCTGCAAAACAGGGCTGAAATGTGGTCTCTGACCTCAGGAAACCTCTGAAATGATACATTGAAAGATGCTGCCCCTTGCCTGAATGAATATTCTGCATTTGGAAGCAGTTGGGAGTCTTGGATTTTTCTCCTCCTAGTTTGTATAATCTGTTACCTCAGAGACCTTTTAGTCATAATCTAAAAATTCAGCTATTTTCTATTTCTTCTCCTGTGTTTTCTGAATTTTAGACATCCAGACTGACTATTTCAACAAAAAGTTTTGATTAATTATATTTAAATTCTAGCACCTGAGTTTCACTTGTAAATGAATTTCCATCATAGTGGACATTTGGCTTCCTCCCCACTCACCCCTCCTAAGAGCATGGCACAGGCTTAAGGTAGACTTGCAATCTTAACAGGGAAAAATACAAACATGTTGCTGCTGAAAAAAAATTCTCTTTTTCCTCCATCATAAATGCAGAGCTATTTCAGTTCTCATTGCTCTGATCAATGATTCTCACATGTACAAATAATGTGGTGCATTGTGTTCCCTCCAAGATTTCTGAGGATGCTCCAAGTTTTTGGGTCAAGTCCCTGTTTTTTTTTTTTCTCCTCTCATTTCATGTAACCCCAGTATCTGTGCACACCAGGTTATTTTGGTTTTCCTCAGTGTACAGACACTCACACTTGTTTCCTCTAACGCAGGAGGCATTAAAAGAAAACAACAAAAGAAGAGAATTGGAGGAGAAAACCAAGAGGGCCAAGCTGGCCAAGGAGAAGGCAGAGCGCGAGAGGCTGGAGAGACAGAAGAAGAAGCAGCAGTTGATTGATATGAACAAAGGTAAGGCAGCATTTTTAGCTGAGAGATTATCACTAAAAAAAAGGCAAAACCAAGTCAGGAGTAAGCAACTGAAGGCTATTTTTGATCAATATGAGAAACACTTGCTGACTGTTGTGAAAGCTGGAAAAAGTTCACTTTTCAAAGTGGAAAATTCTGTTTTGTTTCAGCCTATCTGGTCATGTCATTCCATTTCTGCCACTTAATGTGTGTAATGCTCCTTTCAGGGTGTGTTGTTGGCAATTATTGGCTTTTTTGCATTTGTAGCACTTAATTGATTTTTTTTTTTTCTTATGGATTGACTTCCAAGAAGAAGTGTCTTCCTTGCTTTGTTGTTAATTTCATTCTGTAAACATCTCTATAATCAAGGTATTGCAGCAATTAATGTCTTTCTTTTTGGGTTTGGGGGTCTGTGTTAGGATGGATGTTCTCCCAGTGGTCCTATTAGGAGCTGGAAAATCTAGTTGAGCTTGGAGCCTGAGTACAGAGTGACATTTCAGCACGATAAAAAGCAATGTGTTGAGCTTGTCAGCTGGGCGAATATTGTATTTCACATGAGACCTCTCTGACAGAGAGGAAGGTAAGAAAGCAGAAGGAATGGGGTGGGCTTGATATTGATGCTGTGCAGATTTCCAGGAGGTTGTAAAACAGAGGCTTTATTCTTTACCTGGCTCCAGAAGGCAAGTAGAGGTAAAATTGGATTTAGGCAAGAGATTACTTGCAGTCTTTTGTTCAGTTTCTATGAGTTTGTGTTAATCTGCTAATCTGACCCAGCACTAAAAACACCTATCCTTGTTATCCATTTAACAGGCCCTGCTCAGGGAAAAATGCTGCAATGGTACCACAAATCCTGTTATCTTTGGCCTTGCTTGAACTGGCACTGGCACTGCATGGACTGTTCTGTAGCAGAAATTCTTGTCTGTAGATGCCAAACTTTATTATCAGATCATTTAAAGATTAGTCTAATTTCAGTATAGCTATAAACAAAATGTAAAGTCTAAACACAGGGGATGCATAAATACATTTTCTTTTCTTCGTGAACTTAAACCAGGGAAGTTTTCTAATAAGACTTTTCTAATCCATTCTTTCAGCATATGATTAATATTTCTCTAATATCTGCCACCAGAATGTCCATGGTAATATGGACAGGCACTTTTGTGAGAGTAGGATAAGAAACAGTTAAATATTCTTTCACCTCCCTCCCTCTGCCAGAGAGCTCGAGAGAGTTTATTGGAGCTACCACTGCAGGCCAGAGTGTTTGGGGAGCTGGTGAAAGGTGTGGAAAGCCCACTGGGGAGACCTGGGCTGTGCTTCAGGGCTGGAGCTCTCAGTTTGAAGTTACAACTTCTGCAGTTGCCTCAGTTCAGCCCTGAGAACTCACCTGCATTTTTCTGCATCCCTTCCCTTTTCAAGCAGGTGAGGGGACAGCACTCTCAGCAGGGGCACAAATCACACTGGCAGCATTTTGCTTTCCATCACAAAAGTCTTTTCCTGTTAAATGGTACAAGCAAAGTTCCATTTTGCATTGTAGTCCTCTCTCAATGAAAATGCAAATATATGAATTTCTTTACATGGCCCAATGCACCAAAACTGCCATTTAAATAACTAATGTTTGGAAACCTGTGACACAAAGTTAGTTTAATACTTCTAAAATATTTTTTTCCAATTTGTAAATATTTTTAAACATCCATTTCACATATTACAGCTCTGCTGCTGTGGTAGGAGGAGGGCTAAACCTCCATCCCCAGTGGATTCCATTACATTGATATTCAATTGACTATTTTTTGCCAAATTACTAATTTTTTCTTGATGCAGCTACTTCTGTGTGCTCATTGCTGCTTATATAAATAGTTTGTAAATTTGTCTAAGTGAATGTGACACAGCAGGCTTAGAGGAAGGAGGCAGATGTCCTCTCAAGCTGTCACTTGGACAAGGTGATTTTCACCCAAAGGCTCATTTTAACCTCACCCTCTCTCAGCTCTTTCTCTGCATCTCCCAGAGTCAAATTTGATCTCAGGGCTGCAGCCTTTGAGGTCAGAGCAATTGGCTTCCTGCATTTTCCAGCTTCTCATGCAGTTCTAGAAGTATTTTTCCTGTTTCCTGACTATTCAGTGACCACTTTTTGTGGCCCCTGGAAAATCAAGATTAGGTTAGTTAAAATTATTAACTTAAAATTAATATCTGTTTCTTGGTGTAATTGTGGAAAATTGCAGTGTGGCCAGAATGAAGAACTGTTCTGAATATTTCCTAGTGATGAAGTAACTCAGATTTTGCCAGTATTTTGAAAACTTTTTTACTCAGTTTGGTGGTTTTGTGCTTTGTGTAACTGAGCTGCCACATAAACCCTACATGTAAACTGATAAAAAACCTGCTCAACATTCCAAAATATTTAAAGATGAATGCAAAAATATATATATATAAAAAAACCTCTATAAAAATTAATATTCCAAAAAGTTATCAAGATTGTTAGCATCAGGTGAAAATCCAGGTTTCCTGGTGAGGTTTTTGCCTTATGCACACACCTGCAGATCTGAAGTTTCACAGCTCCAATCATGAACAATTCTTTCTCCTTATGGGAGATGAATTGGGAGGAGAAGCCTTTCATGACTTCCATCTGATTCAACAGCTGCAAAATTCTTGCAGCATTGCTTCTGTGTGCGTGTCTGAAGCAGAGAGAGGAGAAGAACTGGAGAATTCAGCTTCCTGGGAGCTGCAAAGTGTCTAACTGCAATTCTGATGCAAATGTTATTTAATCAGAAACAGTTTTGCTCTTCATTATATCTGATTACCATGGCAATTAAAATCACCTTTTAACTACCAGTATTCGGATAAAAAATAGAATGAGCTTTCTCAGTCCCAATTAGTGTTGAATTAATTGGTTTGAAGACATATTAACATTCTCCCCTAATGCAGAGGAAGATAATGCAAGTGCAGTTCTGTGCTGGAGCTTGATGGATATTCCTGCTTTCCCTTTCCAAGTGCCCCCATAGAAGATTTCATGGGCTTTTTATTCAGGCTGGTGTGTTCTGTTTCCTTGAGCTGCTGTTTGATTTCACTGGTGCAGGATATAATTCCAGGGGTTGCTTTTGCTGCAGTTTTCTAATGATTCTGTGCTTTTGTGGTTGGTTTGTCTTCCTTCCACGTCCTTAAGCATAAACAGAAATCCATACTAAGCTTATTACGAGTTACATGTTATTTTGTAAATGTCTTTTTGGATTTCTGGATTGGCTGGTGATTGTATGGGGTACCTGGAGTGGTAAATCTTGGGTCTTATTTACATTTTAAAGATTATTAGTTTGTGGTGCTGGATGTGAATGAGGCAAATGTTCCAATTCCTTTGGGAAGTCATTATTTTTCATATTGATGTCGATGGTCTGTTTGAATATGCTGCACACCTCCTGAAACCTGATATTCACAGAACAAAAACCAGATTGAGCTTTGCATTATGCTTAAAGGTGAGCATCCACAGGCTTGAGCTTTCCTCCTCAAAGCAATTCTGCAGGAATTGCTAAAAAACTTTGTAAGATCTGATTGTGCAGGAGTTTAAAGTGGTCTTGAGAATGGGGTGAGTGTCAGAATTGCTGAATTTCTAAATGGGTCAGAAACAGCTCAGGAGAAATGCAAATGGATGTGAGTATGGACAGGAAGTTAGAAAAAATTACAGCTTGAAATTTAATCTCACCTTTAAATGTTTTGCTCTGGAAAAATTTGGTTTTGATAATGAAGATGGCCCATATGGTACCTTCTGATAGAGTTTATTGGGGGCAAAAATTATTAGGCTGACAAATCTGTGATTGGGATAATTGCAGGGAAGAAAAAAAATTGGATTTTTTTTCTCTTAAAAAAGAAGTTTTCTTGTGGACTATTTACTGAGCAGTAACAAGTAGTAACTGGGGAGTTTTCTATGCAAATTCAACTTTTCCTTAGAGAAATTATTTGTGTTTCAAAAAGTAGGTACTGTTATTAATTTTGAAAGTAGCCATAATTTTATTTATCTCAATGTAACTGCTGTAGAACAGTTGATATTTTGTAGAACTTATAATGTTAAAAAGCATTTCAGAAATAATTATTGATCAGCCTTACTATAAGGCTGGCTCAGGAATAAGGGTGGAATGGGCTGAGGAGCAGAAAAACTCTTGGCTCTGTGTTAGGGCTGCTCAGTGATAAGAAAATCCCCCCTGAATTCTCAACACTATTTCCAGTTCCAAAACACAGCCCCCACCAGCTGCTGTGAGGAAAATTAACTCTATCCCAGTCAAAAACAGCACCAATATTAAAATAAAAAATAAAGTAAAAAGTCACCAAGAATGAGTAAAAACTCCCCTTTCCTCAGAATGTATTCCCAAAACTCCTTTTTTCCCCAAAATGTTAGAGCAGTTGTTCATTAGTAAGGAACTTTTAAAAGGAAATTATTAACCATGATAAAAGCATTGATGATTTTGCTCTGCCTTACATATCTGCTCATCACAGAAATTAAAAGTACCTCAGTACTGTAGCTTAAATGGAACTGCAGCAGAACTTTATTTACAGGTGTAATTAGTGAGGTATCACATGGGATTTTTTGAGGTGTTTATTTTTTTGGTGAGCTGCACAATCTTTTCCTTCCCACACAGAGGCAATCTCTTCCCATTTGTTCCAGGTAATTCTCATTACAGCCTGTTTGAGGTGTGGTCCTGGCAGGGAGAGGCTCCAGGAGCCCTGTGGGGGCATCTCAGTGCAGCCACAGCAGACCTTGACCATTGGGACATTTTCTCCCAATAAATAAAATAATGTGCATTTCAAACATTGTTTTCAGTAGCCTGCCTGCACAACAAAGCAGATTTTTTTCTCCTTCTATTAATTTATTTAAGCCTGAGGTCAGGTTATCATCAACAATATTCTTAATTGGTGTGTAAGCAAGGCTTTGCCTTGTTTTGTAAACTGACACGAGCTGGGGTTCACTTCTCACTCACACTGTCCTAACTTGTTCTCCTCTAATTAAAAAGTAAATAAGAGGCACGAGACACCACTCTGCTGCAAGCTGCAGAGCAGGACTGCTTCCTGGAGATATTTATTATGCATGCAAAATGAATTTAGCAAATGAATAAAATGCAAATATATGAGGAGAACACAAAAACACGCTTTCCCAAAGACATTGAGAGCTGACCTTTTTAAGTGAATATATTGCAATTAAAAATTCTGGTACTGGTTATGAATAAAAAGCCTTGTTTAAAAGTTTCTACAGGACACACATTAGACTTTGAAAAGTGCTTAAAAGTTCAAAGCCAAACAGGGTAGTGCAAGATGTGAAGAGAAGCATAATTTTAAAACCCTTTGGAGCAGCAGGAGGCAGCATGTGTTACCTAATGTGGTATTTGACTGGACTCTTGCAGTAAGGGCCCAAATTTAATAAAAATTTCCTGTAAAATTCCTGTAAACCTTTGCCCAAAAGGCTGTGCAATATCTGCACTTCTTATTACCCTGTTACCTTATACCTTAGATCAGTTTGCAATCAGGATATTTGTAATAACGAGTACAGGATGTTTTGCAAGTGCATGTGGAAGATACTAGAAAATAAAAATATGCCAGCAAAATATGTATATAAATATGCCCATGTGTTCCTAGTAATGAGTGCAGGCAGCAAGAAGGAGGTGCAGAACACCCCAGAGCCACATTCCCAGCTGTGGGTCTGAGCTGAGGAAAGCAGATCCATTGGAGAGGGACCTTGGCTGAGCTCTGGGGGAGTTTCTGCAGCCCCCAGCTATTCCAGCAGCTGGCACCTTCTGAAATATCACCCTCAGGTTCCATTTGGAACCCTTTTTGTCAGTGTTGCTGCCTGCCAAGCCCCGTGCAGGCCTCAGGAAGGGGCCAGGGTGGGCGCAGGGGTGTTGGCAGTGCCCCCCTGGTGTTGTGCTGCAGCTCAGCAGTCCCAGCCCTGGAAGGTTTTTGTGTTTGGACTGCCCAGGTCCCAAAGCACAGGAGGAGCTTGTCCTGCATCCTTCCAGTGGCTGCTTCATGTGGGCTGAAGGAATGGTGCTGCCTCAGGCATTCCGTGCTGGAATCCACCCCCTGGTTATATGAAAGGCTTTTCCAGTTGTGGTTTCTTTTCTGTGATTTCTTTTCTGTGAGTGCTGTAATCAAGCTGGTGCACCACTGCTCCTGGAACCACAGGATCCTGGGGTTTTTGTTGTTGTTTCTTTGGTCACCTCTCTAGATTGGAGCTCTTGGGCATTCCCTGTTGAAGAGCTCCTGGCTGGCCTGTGAAGTTACACACATTTATTCAATTGTTTCTGCTGATTTTATTATTCCAAATCTTCTGCACATTGGGTCTGTTCAGCAGTACAAGGAGCAATAATATTGTTCTATGGAAGAAGAAAGTTATTTTGTCTTTATTACCATTGAAAGTGGCCCAGATCTGTTGAGTAGCCCTGCTGTAAACCCTGCAGGAGCACGAGCATCTCTGTAACTCCTGAAAACACACCTGAGTCTGGGTATCCAGAGCAGAGTGCAATAAAATTAGTGTCAAATCCAAATTCAAACAAAGTTAACCCATCAATTAATGACTGAGAATCCTTTTGCCTTTGTAGTCCTCTTTATTACCTGTAGCATTAAATGGCTGGAGTATTAAATGTAGAATCTGGCTCTTTGCTAAGGCCAATGAAAGGAAATTGCTAATTTTTTTCTTGCATGTCTCCACACATTTGCTCTCTTAAATGCTTGGGGCCAACTTGGAAGAAACAATGAGGAAGAAAATTACTTGTTCCAGATGAAACTCCTGTCCTTGTGTACAATGAAAGACATCTAAAAGACAAATAATGATTATGTATTTTATTTCTGCTGACAGAAATGTTGGAAATAAGTTTTTAGTTTTCAAACTTCAGGCAATTTCTGTCTTTGTTTCTTATTTGTGTCTATAAATTGCTGTGGGTGTTATAAAAATGACAAATGGAGGAGGTAGCTGGTACTGTGTGAAAAACTGCAGCAAGAACTACAGGGAAAGACTGAAATTTCTCTTGAATTTTATTTATCAGTTTTAATCAAGGCTTCCTGAAAGTGCAGTTATTTGTCCAGTTCCCACTTAACCACCTGAATACTGTGATTAAGAATGCACTGCTGAGATCAGTCCTTGCATGAATTTTGCTTTGAGGAGTTAAAAATCTCATCACTCTGTCCTACAGCTTCCTTAATAATGTGTTTTATGTTGTATATTCTGGCATCCCAAAACCAGGCTGGCTTTGGCAGTTGCAGTAATTAGCAGGTAGAGCAGCTCACTCAGCAAAAAAGTGGAAGGCTGCATAAACATTCATGAAGTATTGAAGGATTTTTGTCTTTTTTAATAAACTCTGTCAAGTCTTACTTTTAATGAAGATCGAAGAATATTGTAATTTTTCTACACATTAAATGTTCTAAGATATTAACTAGTTCTGAGTCTGCAGTCACTGCCATTAAATGTTTCAGTCCAACTTGATGTGTATTAATTTAGACAAAGTGTATTCACAGACCTTTGATTTTGAAGGTAAATTTAATACAGAGCCAACAACAAATCAATGAATAAGCATGGGTAGGATAAAAAGCACAAAGAAAAACAATTATGTTGTACAGTTTAGAGAAAATTCTGGCTTTGGATGTGAGTGGGAATTGAGAAAAGCTAATTTGCTTATTTGTTTTGCAGGAGCTCGGTTGTTTAAGGCTTTTAGATGGAATGTAATTAAAACTGGTATTTCAGAATCTTGTGCTGGTTCCTGCACTTGCTCTGCTCCCTTTTCTCTTACCCTGGAGAGAACTCTGGGTGTGTTGTGTTCAGTTAGGTTGATGTATAATTTAAAAGTATCAAGTAGTTATTCTAATGATCAGCTTGTAGAAATTTGAACCAGGTGCTGTTTTAGGTGTGCTCTTACATCAGGTCTGGATTGAGTCTAATAAATCTGAATGTGACAGAGAACCAGGACAGAACAGCTTATTCATTAATAGGCTGCTTTTAAACTTGAAAATTTGAGAGCCTGAATGTGCATTTAACCTCCCACACTTTGTGTGAGTCAGAAGTTTTTTACCATAATGTAATTTTTCTTTTTTATACATGAAGTAATGATCTTCCCATTCCCAGACGGGGAAATTTTTATTAGTTTGGAGTCTGAGAGATGTGGGTGAAATGCCCACCTGCCTGCTGAGCCTAACCTATATTTTAGTTTTGGGTTATAACACAGATATGGGAACAGAAAGAGGCATTCATCAATATTTTTGTAACCTTTCAGTTCTTTGACCTCTATTTCTCATGCTGCTGAATGCTGCTGTCAACTGTTATTAGCACACTGAAATGTAAAGGAATGTAAAGACTCAAATGTATAAAAAAAAGTAATTTTTCCACCCAGATTTCCATAATGCACCATAAAGTCCAGCAATTTAAAGGCTGTGAGTTAGCTTGGATGTGAAAAAAGCAAAATAAAAAATTGAGCAGAAGTAAAATTCAGCTGTTTAGAAATGTTATACCACAGACTTCCACTGCATGATTGTCCCCTCTTCATTCTCTCCTCGTGTCACCTGAAGACCATCCATGCTATTGATTGTATAGATAATTTTTCCCAAAGATCTAGTGAGTCATTAAGTCGGGAGACATCATATAAAATATTTTCTCTGTACTGCAATATTGAACTTTCTGCTGTTCAGTGTCATCAGATGCATTGATTAAATTGACCTCTTTCCACTTCAGAAAAGCCTTCAGATATCTCAGCAGCCATCACTCAGCAGCAGCTGCCTGTCTGCATGCTGAAGATGGCATCAATAATGCACAGGATAACATCTCCAAGCTGAAAGAACAGTGGGGTTGGCACCACTTTTGCCTAATGGACATCACCCCACAGCAGAGGGTGCCCCCTGCCCTGCCAGCAGCCTTGCCCTGAGATGTGCCTGCCCCTTCTTTGGCAGCATTATGGAAACGGGGGGCACCCCCTTGGGCTTTTATTTCTTTCTAAAGTCTGCTTTCGGTTGTGCTGATGGAATTTTCTTTTCCTGCTGCTGGCAGAGGGTGACGAGACAGGAGTGATGGACAGTCTGCTGGAGGCCCTGCAGTCGGGAGCAGCTTTCAGGGACCGCAGGAAACGAACGCCGCGGGCGCAAGGTAAGGGAATTTCTGCAAAGGTTGGGCTGTGAACAGAGCATTGTTTGACAAAGATTTGAAGTTGTTTGGCAAAGGTTTGCCAGCAGTTTTCACTGGACACCACTGGGCTGCTGTTGGGCAGTGAGCTCCTGTGAAAGCCCAGCACAATCACAGGATTTTTAACCTGCAGTTCGGTCTCCAGGTTACCGTGTGCTCTAAGGGCTCCTGGTGTCTTTGAAATGGCATTTAAACATCCCTGCACTAACTGTGCTTAATTCTTACAACTGTAAGTATAATTAATTCATTGGAGGTGGTGCCATGAGGGATATTAGCTTCTTAACAAATATGGCTTTGAGTGTTCAGCTGATCTTCATTTCCAAGCACTGCTCTTGGGTGTGTTCTGCTTTGGAAGGAGCTTCTGGCATTTAGAGTCTTAAAAGTAAAAATACATTAAGATAGCTTCATTTTCCTGAGGATGACAATAGTATTAGACTGAACTTTGTCCACTTTACTGAGCAATTGCCTCTTCTCAAAGCTGATTTTGAGACAATTTGAGAAGTTAGTCAGTGGCAGCATTTCCTTTGTTCACTTTTCTGCTTATGATATTCCAGTGGCACACACTTTGTGAAATGCATTTACTCTGCTTTTACTTTTCATCAAAGCTCATGGTAACTGTGTTTTGCAATTCTTCATTTGAAACATGTCTTATAATAAAAAAATGCAGTCTTAAAAATCTACAGTTGAAGTTATTTGGCATAAAATCAAAAGCTTGGTTTGGATGTGTTTGGCAGAGAGAGTCATAAATAAGCCATGTTTATCCACCTGATCCTCAGTGAGCTGGGGTTAGGTTCATGTTGGCTGATGAATTTTTTTAGAGGAACAGATGAGTAAAGGCAAATTCTTCTACCCTCTTTAATATCAAAGGTAGGGCATAATTATTTGTCATAATATGTCAGGGCATATTTAATTTGTCATATGCACGATATTATGGAAAAAAAAAAGAAAAAAATTACTTGATTTGTTGATGCTATGAAGTCAATTCCACTGCAGGTCCAGTGTCACTCTTAATTCAGGGCTTTTTTCTGCTCTCAGATCAGATGTGAAAGAACTCCTCGATCAAAATTTGGTTTTTTCCCTATCTTGAGAAGTATCATTTTGAGAGATGGTTTCTCTGTATTGTGACTTGAGGAGACATTTGTCACCAAGGGGTGACAAAGCAAAGCTTCCCAGGGACCAGAGGAGATTGCCCAAAATCTGCTGCAGCTGAGAAAACAGAAGATGATTGAACCTGGGTCAAAACCAGGGATTCCTCAGCAAAAATAGGGGACAGAGCTAATTAAAATTCCCTTTGACTGATCTACTGGTTTATGTAGTTCCTTTGACTTCTGTGTTTGGAATTTTGTTGAGTCAGGTGAAATTCCAGTGGGGCCTGGATTTTAAATTTAAGGAGCTGATTGGCTTTGGAGAGCTCACTGTGAGAAAAGGACTGGGTCTTCCAGTTCCAAACTCTGGCCAGGTGTAAGTGTCCTGTAAGAGAAGAAGGCCATAAAGTAAATTTTCAGGGGTAGCTAAGAATTGAGAGTAGAATGCAATAAATGTTAGTCCCAGTCAAATATCTCATTTAAAGTTTCATGTAAATTTTCTCACGTGATTTAGAAACATACATGACATCTCATGAGTGATTTGTCTACACACCAAAAGGTGCTTAAAAATGGGGCTGTGACATTTCTGAGCATGAAAATCCTGGGACCACATTTACAACCTTCCACATCTCTCCTTCAAAAAAGGAGCAGTGACAGTTCCCTCCTTGGTGCCACTCTGTCCTGCAGAGTTCCATCCACTGAGATTGGAATAAACAATAATTCCATGCCTCCTCTGGCTCAGTGGAAGGGGAAAAAAAGGGAAATAAAAGGTCTGGAAAGACGAGATTGGGGGATTTCAGGGCTTGCTGGGTCATGTGGTCATGACTGGCAGTTGTATAACTGGAATAATTCTGGCTGTGGGCGGGGAGCAGTGCAGGGGTTTCCTGTGCTTTGCTGGAGCTGAACTCCTCTGGAGTCAGCCTGGCTTTGGGACACTCATGGGAAAAAAAAAATAAAGATGTTGCTATTTCCAAAGTTAGACTTGTCCAGCAAAATTTTGGGTTTGAACTTGTTTTGGTTACACATTATGGTCTGGGAGGAAAATCCATTGTTTTCTGTCTGTGTGGGCACAGATCTCATTTTCTCTGTCAGTTGTGGTTGTAGTTTAGCTAGGAGAAAAAACAACTTCTGCTTGTTTACATTTTGTAGTTTTGCTAATTCCTTGGTAGCAGGTGGCCCCTCCAGAAAGGCAAAAAATCCCTGTCCAAACCTCTAAAAAACCCACAAAGAAAATGCCTCCATTTTCAGCAATACAGTAGATTCATTTTTGTACATTTTTCAAGTATGTGCTCTAGATCTGTCTTTTTCCAAACTTGCTTATTCTGTTTGCATCTTCTCATGGTGAAAATTAAAATGGGAGAGGTTTCACACCCTCAAAGGGGCTGCAATCAGAAGATCATGGAAATTTAGCTTTTGTTGTATTTTCTTCCAGTGATTTCACAAAGGAAATTTAACTCAGAAGGAACAAACTGCAGAATCACTACTAGAGGCATTTTTAATCAGCTTGGCTCAAACCCCACAACTTAACCAAAAAAAAAAAAAAAAAAAAAAAA